>JAUMHF010000009.1:17815550-17827332 GCA_032359275.1 Microctenopoma steveboyesi | reverse complement strand
GAACCCCGTCTGACTCCTAATCCATCCCCTACCAGGTGTGTCTCTGAGCCAGACACCCAGCGCTAGCTCTTTGTAAGTCGCTTTGGATTAAAGCGTCTGCCAAGCAAAGTAAAGTAAAGTAAAGGTGATGCAAACATGCGGCCCTTTGCCTATGTGAGTTCCTAAATGATATTCCGGGTTTGATCGTTGTCCGAATCTTTTCCCACAGGTGTTGCAAACATGCGGCTTCTCACCTGTGTGAGTTCTTAAATGAATTTCCAGGTGGTATTTTCGTCTGAATCTTCTCATCTGTGTGAATTCGCAGATGACGTTCAAGACTTGATTTTTGGCTCAATCTTTTCCCACAGGTGTTGCAAACATGCGGCCTCTCACCTGTGTGAATTCTTAAATGACCACTTAGGGCTGATGTGTTTTTGAATCTCTTCCCACAGGTGTTGCAAACATGCGGCCTCTCACCTGTGTGAATTCTTAAATGAATATTTAGGTCTGATTTTCGTCCAAATCTTTTCCCACAGGTGCTGCAAACATGCGGCCCTTTGCCTATGTGAGTTCCTAAATGATATTCCAGGTTTGATCGTTGTCCGAATCTTTTCCCACAGGTGCTGCAAACATGCGGCTTCTCACCTGTGTGAGTTCTTAAATGAATTTCCAGGTGGTATTTTCGTCTGAATCTTTTCCCACAGGTGTTGCAAACATGTGGTTTCTCACCTGTGTGAATTCTTATATGTCTTTCCATATCTGGTTTTTGTCTGAATCTTTTCCCACAGGTGTTGCAAAAATGTGGCTTTTCACCTGTGTGAATTTTTAGATGACTTGTAAGGCTGGTCTTCTTTGTAAAGGACTTTCCACACATCTCACATGTAATACGTCCTTTACCTGTGTGAGTGTTGGAGTGTTTCTCTGACATGGGAGAGACGTCAGCATTCTTAATGTTACTTGTGTTTTCATGATGCATCTCTTTCAGGTTTCGCTCTGTATTTCCAGTTGATCCCGTCGCTACATGTTTGCTTCCTTCCTGATCTTGGTTCTCAGCTGCAGTCGAGCTGTGAGGGAGGAGCTGCTGGTCACTGATTGTTTCTGGTTCCCTTTGATCATTTTCCTCGTGAGTTGGACTCATCACAACGTTATCAGTCTCCTGTTTGAGATCAAGCTCCAGACTAGTGCAGATTTCCTCCTGTTCCTCTTTAATTTCGTGAGAATCTGGATCCTCTTGGTCCAGGCTGGAGTTCCTCTCCTGGTTACAGAGCTGCTGGTCAGAAAGAACCTCCTCCTCCTTATAGACATGTTGGAGTGGCAGCTCTGGAGAGACAAAGAGGACAGTTATGAGTCTGACAGCTCATAATGAAGCTAGATTTTCCACATTCCACCAGTAAACTCAGAGGACTCTCCAGCTCACTGGTGGATGGTAAAATCTGGTGTCTTCTCCTTGTAAGTTGCTTTGGATAAAAGCATCTGACAAGTAAAGTAAACTTTAGATTTTGAAAGTAAAAAAGCAAAACTTAAAGGACCTTTCTTAAAATGTACAATTACTGTTGGCATTACTGTAGACATTTTTGTCCAAATGAGCAAATGTTTGCTCTTCATCTGGCTGTTGTGCCACAGTTTTTTGTAACAAAGTCTCTCTCTTGACAAAGTTTGGAGTTCAAATTTAATTTTTTATATTTTACCATTGGATCACGGTGAAACAAATTTTAAAGGCACAAAACGAGTTTAGTTTTTGACAGATATTTACTGCAATTTAAGTAATAAAAGTACAGATGTGTCTAAGGTAAAAACCAACTATAAGCTCCTTTCCTTTTCTTTTGTGTTGCTCTCTAACAAGTAGACTTCATCACTTTTCAGGTTTAGCTAACCAACCAACATCTGACGTCACAGTCGTGTTGAAGTTAACGTCTGCTTCCTTACATTAAATTAAAGCTTTAAAACCGTGTGAACGTCGTTGTTTCCTACAGACCATCCGTGTTTTACTCACCTATCCTGTGTAGTTTTATCTGCGGTTTCCAAACCACATCCAACAATCTGCGCTGACGATCGATCTCTGCTTCGTACTCGACGATAGTTTGTTCAAACACTCGGAATATTTCTTCAGCAGCAGCTGTTAGTCGCTCGGTGACGAACTCTCTGAGAGACTGAACCGAACTCATCGCTCAATAATTCTCAAATTATTACAATACTTACACCACCGGCCTCCATCTACAACCCACAGCTCACGCTACCCGAGCTTTAGCTGTTTACTTCCGCTGGGTGTCACACCGTCAAGGTCCGGTAGTGGAGCGAAGTTACTTTAGGTTCCGCCTTCCCATGTGTAGAAAAAGTAAATATGAACTAATTCTACTTTCAGCTTTTTTATTTTGATGTCAAAACACTTCCCAAAAACAACGTGTTGACAATATATCAGCGTTGGAATCAAAACGATTGTTTGGCTCCTGTATTACAAAGTCAATTGCAACTTTTATTGCAAAGGATTTGCTTCCATATTCTGTTGTTGAGATCTAGGGGTTTGCGTCCATATTCTGTTGTTGAGATCTAGGGTTTTCGTTCTATGTTAACATGAATTTGAAGCCATGATACAACATACCAGAATTTAGATTGAGAATTTTAACTGTGCTGCTCCCTCCTCATTCTTACTTTTCCTCCATGTGTCTCCATTTCTTCTAGAAACCTCCAACAGTGATTTACATGATGTGTCAGACACAGATGAACGTAAACGTACCATCAAGGTAACACTGACCTAAATCATCTACAAACGGAACCATGACTTGATTCTTGTACAGCATAAGGAACCATCCATCTATTCATCAATACTTTCAGTAGTAGCAGTGTTCAGACTTCAACAGATCCCAGAGATCCCTGTTAAATTTTAAATATTTCTGGATTTGCCGTTCTGTGCTTTACGATATAGCATCATATCGACGTAGTTTCATTCGTTATTAGTTCATTAGTTATTTTATTTTTACCCAACTTCTTTGCCCGTCATTGATTTTGTTTCCTCCACATTCCACCTGTAGGTGATAGAAATATTACACCTGATGTTACACATTTTCCCTCTGTAGGAACCAGTTTGTCAGTTCCTGTGTGAGAAAGCAGAAAAGCTCCTGTTTTAACCATTTTTGTTCATACTTATTAATCACAGTTGTAAAAGTTGTAGTTAATGTGAGACTGGTTATGAAACAGGTTTCCAGGAGTCCGGTACTTAATCTCTTTGATGTCTTGATTTTGCTTTTATTCAGCACCACAATGGATTTGAAATAAAATGATCATGTGATTTTGCTGTCGACTTTCAGCTTGATTTTTCCCCCAAAATATATAATTCACAACCATTTTAAGCTAAGTTTAGTGGATGAATTGAATGTACATGTACATGAACCGTCCCTTAGGCCTTTGTCTCGCCACTCAAACAAGATGTGAGCAGAAAAGTTCTGGCCTTAGCATGAAGTACCAAGGATGCCCTCCACCACCATAAAACAGAAACCAGCCACAGACTAGACTTAGTCCACAAATACTAAATTATATCAAAACAAAAACTTGACAGATGAAAAACATCAGTAATATTAGTACATCTGTCATTTAGCACAAACCATAAATGGGGTCGAAATTCAATTTTAATGTCTGCAAGAGGTTTGATGGATGTTCTGTGTTCTCCCTACTATTTGCCTCTAAGAGAAGACGCGTGTTTAGATCAGAATTCATGATATTAACACTAGAAATAGACGCAATTACCAGAACATAATGACTTTATTTTACACTGATACGAGGTCCTTCAGAATAATTTCCACAATAGTTATTACCACTGCATCACTTACAGAAAGAAAACACAACAGTAGTGTAACACACATAGTGGGGAGGTGTCTTTACATCCCAGAGAATCCTTCTGCTCATGGACAAGCCAGAACTCAACATTCTGGGGCCTCAACTACCGCAAGATGCCCATGTGTCATTACCTATGTACAAACCATATGGTTCACTTAACATGCACTGACATTTGTTCTACAGCACAATAGAATAATCTAACATAATTATTCATGAGCCAAGAACACAAGGCACCAAGATAAATCTATATACATATCTGCTCAGATTACATGGCAAACCTCCAAAAAGACAAAATGATGCGATCATCTATTTATTTCTCAGTTTTCACAGAAGAACAGCTGAAATACAACAAGCGTTTTTATTGAATACCTTTCTCAAAGATTTCTGATCAAGTTCTTCAGACTATGGAAGAATCAAGGCTGGAGCTGGCAGATTCTGAGTCTTGACTTGACTTGACTTTTTTCGGTATGTCACTAAAGAAACGTCTCATCAGATTTTAAAAGGTTCTTTCACCTTTCCCGATTCTTCTACAGAAGTCAATTTGAATGAAGTTAATTTGAATAAACATAAATACAAAGAATGACTCGATTTACTTTATTTTGCTTCCTACATAGATACTGTGACTTTGCACCTTGCAGTTGTTCAAATTAAACCAATTTGAATGTGTAAAAATGGCTTTATCTCTGACAACCTTTGGAATAATAAAATTACCTATCTCAAAATATATATCAAACATGATCAAAGGTTTCAGTGAATTTGCAGAATCAGTTGCTGTGACTCATTTAACAAAAAAACAAGACCCAGAGTCACTTACTCTTACTAAATTATCAATGTAGCTTTGTCTGACAAACATTATGTTGTACTCATGGTGATTATGCAACAACCTTTGTTTCAGGTCCTTCAACCTTCCGGGTCATTTAAATCCTGTCAAACCAAATGTGATTTAACACAATCACTTATTTATTTGCCCAAAATTTTAAAGTTATTATAAATGTCTAAATATTCAATTCAGCTTTTTCTATATAGCGCCAATTTACAAGTCACCTCAAGGCACTTTACAGTGTAAGATTTAAGACCTTACACATATAAATATATACAGAAAACCCAACAGTGCCACTTAAGCAAGCGCTGAGGCGACAGTGGAGAGGAAAAACTCTCTAAGAAGTCTAAGAGGAAGAAGCCTCCAGCAGAACCAGGCTCAGGGAGGGCGGCCATCTGCCTCGACTGGTTGGGGTTAGTGGACAGAGGAGAGAGTAAAGAACAACAGGTAACATAGATCATAACAACAACAAGGAGCAGCGGACGAAGCACATTATGTACTTGTTATTTTATAAAACAAACAAACACCTAATCAAAGTGGTTTGTTTGAAGAAACCGGATCAGTACCAGTATGGATGAAGTTGAACCTGTGCTTTGCCCCCCTATGTAAAAACACATTTGCCTGCCATGATTTGCAATATAGTAACACACACAGTCGTTCAACTGGCAGTATCCAAAGACAAATGTGATCTTACAAAAACAAAACACAACACCTGCACTGCTGCCTGACACAATCAAACGTTAGTGTTAGAATCATACGCAGCATGAACAGCAGTCAGCAGCAGTGAGCTTTCAGACAGTAGAGGAGAAAGAGACACAAAGTGCTGCTAAGGTGGGTGTATACTTTTAAAACAATTACAATCTAATTAAGTTAAATTAATATAAATCAGTGTATGTTGATCCACCTGTTCCTCTGTCAAAACTGAGAAATAAATGGATGATACTTTGACAAAAGGCAGCAGAAATACATAGAAGCACAGAGCATCAATGAAAGGACCAGATTCTTGATTAACAAAGTTTTAAGAGGCAGGAGAAAGTTAATCAGATTTACTCATAAGGTGGCTGTCCTTCAATCACAATGGTTTTCTTTTCTTTTTATTTAAATCTGTATTTTAAGTTCACATTAATTACATAATGTCATTCTTATGGTTAGTAAAAAAAAAGAATCTCATACTTTTACATGGCTGTGGCTGTTTGTATTCCTAAGACCCCTAATATTTTATGCATTGTACAAAATGTTGAACTATTTGGAACTTTTCAACATAGTTTTTAATAATAAAGTACCGTGGTCTGATGCTTTGTTGTTCCTCTTTTCTCGTTACCACACAGACTGATATGGCGGTCAACTTCTCCTCGTCACCCATCAGTGACCTTTACCACTGCAACGACTATATAGCTGGAGGTCATATCTCCCTCTCTGTCGCCATGATGCACATCCTCTTCCTCCCTTTCTCCGTTCTCGTCCTCTACCTCGGTTACCAACGATGGCGGCAGCAGCGCTCCTTCGCAACCACGAGCCACTCTGACATCTTCACCTACCACTCAGCTGTCATGGAGCTGATCTATGCGTTGGGCTTTGCTTGTAGCTGTTGTGGCATACACTTAGGTCCCACAGAGTTAAAGATAGTGGGGTTTTATCTTACTTCTAATCTTTTTTCTGGACAAATCTGCTTTCACATCCTGACCTGTGTAGAGCGCTACCTGGCTGTTGTTCACCCCGTCATCTACCGGGGAGTGAAACAGTCAGGGGGAGTCAGGATCAGAAACGTCAGCATTGGGTGTGTGTGGCTGCTGTATTGTGGATGGATTGGTGCAGCAGCTTTGTACTTTCCGAACGTTGCCTATGCACCGTTTTTCTCCTTGTTAGTCTTTTCCATAGTTGTTGTGTCTTTCTGCAGCCTCTCTGTTCTCTGTGTTCTGACTCATCCAGGGCCGGGAAACACGCACATGCAGACCGACCAAACCAAACAGAGGGCTTTCCTCACCGTGACGGCTATAACGGGAGTGCTGTGGTTGTATTTTTTGGGGATGCTTGTTTCTCTCGCTCTGGAACACTCAAACAAACTCAGTTACGATGTTGGGTGTCTGGTGCTGACATGTGGATACTTAGCTTCCCTGCCCAGTACTTTAGTTTTACCTCTGCTGTTTCTACACAAAGCAGGAAAACTGATCTGTTGTAACAGAAACACTGGGTAACAGCTAGGGATGTTCGATATTGGCTTTTTTTATTGATATCCTTTATTCCTTAATAGTCCTTCTCTTAATTTCCAATACATATATTAATTGAATATAGTGAATGCAGTTCCTTAAACTGTATTAAAAATGCCACAGATGTATAACACAGGAAGTTAGATTTGGTGTCAGTGATTACAAGGAACTAAACATATCTGAGTATATTACCAACAAATGCCCTACTGCTATTCTCATATATTCCCTTTATGTCACTAAGTGATTATATTTTATTTGAGGTCAAACATGAATTACACATTTTACAAAAAAGGATATTAATAATATTCAAATTTACATTTTTGTTTGTTTTAGTTATCTTTGCTGGGAGTTTAGCAAAAATTAGTTGTTTTTGTGTTTTCTAATGCTAAGAAATAAAGATATGATGCTAGGAATGACTTGATTGACCTTTTTCTGCTTCTTACATGCATATTGTTTCTTTGCACATACAGTTGTTTTAATTAAAACTATTTGAACGTATATAAACGTATAAAGTTTTTTTTTCCCTGACACTTTTTTGAATAACACACGTCACTGTTGCAGAATATATACCAATTGTGATCAAACTCATTATTGCTCCATCTCTGACATAACTCGGCTCTCTGAGTCAGGTTTCAGCAAATTTGCAGAATCAGTTGCTGTGACTCATTTAACCAAAGAACGGAGCACAGAGCCACACTTACTCTTACTAAATTATCAACGTATCTTTGTTGGACGCACATTTCTTTTGCACCCATGGTCGTTATGAGGTCACAATTTAATCATGACAATCTTAACGAGTGCAGAAAGAACTGATTGAATTCCCCAAATATTTAGGTCTCAATCTAAAAAGACGATACAGGTATTATACATGTCTGATTATGTACTTGTTATTTTATGAAACAAACAAACCTAATCAAAGTGGTTTGTTTGAAGAAACCAGACCGGTAATGATGAAGTCGAGCCTGTGCTCTGTAAAAACACATTTGCCTGCCATGATTTGCGATATAGTGTCACACACAGTCTTTTAACTGGCAGCATTTAAAGATAAATGTGATCTTACAAAAACAAAACACAACACCTGCACTGCTGCCTGACACAATCAAACATTAGTGTTAGAATCATACGCAGCATGAACAGCAGTCAGCAGCAGTGAGCTTTCAGACAGTAGAGGAGAAAGAGACACGAACTGCTTGTAAGGTGGGTGTTCACTATGTAATGATTGTCCAGTAATATTTTAAATACTAACATGTTGGTCTCCTGTGAGGGACACAAGAGACTAAAACTTGAATGTACTTTAATCTACTATCTTTATTTAAAAACTTCAAACAGACTGTTTTTTTGTTTAAATCAACATGTAGTTTTAAGAAGAAACCATACATGTTGTAACCAGCATGTTGTTAAATTACAAAACCTACTACAGAAAATGTTTACTGCATACCATTAAAACAATTACAATATAATTAAGTTTAAGTAATAAATCAGTGTTTGTTAATCATTTGTCATTAAATGTCCATATAATGTCACTGGTTTGAAGGGAAATGAGGAAAAAAAGTGTTCTTTTTGACTTATTATTTGGTGTCAAAATATATAATGTTTAATTTAAGTACTGGTCAGTTACTGGTTATTCATTTATTTATTTATAGCACATGTCATTCTTATTTACAGTAGAAATAACTTGTTAAGCAAGAAAGAAAAGCTTCACTTGCTTTTTAAGATCAACTGCAGCAAACAAAAAATGCATTCATTCGAACATATAATATACACAAATATATTTATATTTCTATATATTTATATGAACAAATACTGTATCAGTATTTGCTCATAGTATTTGCTCATATTCGCAGTTTTTAATGACAAGAACTAAAATAACTAAATACATGCTTACTGTAAACTGTAGAAGAAAATACGAAGAAAATAATCTATAATGCTTTTTTAATCTGTATTAAACTGAAGTTGCTAATCAAATGTATTTTTCTTCCTTCTTTTAAGTCACAAATCAAGATGACAGTCAACTCTTCCTCTTTGTTCATTAATTACGGCGGCTGCATGGACACCACAGCTGGATTTTCTATCAGCACTGCTTTCCTAGTCACCAAGTTCCTTCTCTTCCTCCCTCTCTCCCTCTTCATCCTCTACCTGGGACACCGCCGATGGCGGCGGCAGCGCTGCCTTGCAACAAGTCACTCTGACATCTTTACCTACAACTCTGCTGCCGTAGAGCTGGTCTATGTGTTTGGTGTAAGTTTGTACCTTTGTGGCAAAAATTTTGGTCTGTCAGGGGCACTGGGTTATTATATCTGTTCGGTTGTTTTCCCTGGACAAGCCTCCTTTCACGTGCTGACCTGTGTTGAGCGCTACCTGGCTGTTGTTCACCCCGTCCTCTACCTGAGCCTGAGACAGTTGGGGGGTGTTAGGATCAGAAACATCAGCATCGGGTGTGTCTGGCTGCTCTGCACTGCATGGATTGGTATAACAGCTCGGCACATTCCACACCCTCCCTATATCCCAATGCTGTGCTTGTTGGTCTTGTCCTTGGTTGTCGTGTCATTCTGCAGCCTCTCTGTTCTCTGTGTTCTGATAAATTCGGGGCCAGGGAAATCGCAGGGTGGGAAAAGGGACCAGGTCAACAAATCAAAGCAGAGAGCTTTCCACACCATCACAGTCATTACGGGACTGCTGTGGGTTTCTTTTGTTGGGTTTCTGGTTTGTGCTGCTCTGAACTTCTCACATGTGCTGAGCTCCAATGTTGAATGTCTGGTGCTGATGTCTGGATATTGGACTGCTGTTCCCAGCGCTTTAGTTTTACCTGTGCTGTTTCTACAGAGAGCTGGAAAACTCTGTTGCCACTGCAGTAATGAATAAAGATCAACACTACAGCCAACCTAAGTTTGTGTCACCGTAATTAAGATAAGGATGGGATCACCTTGGGTCATGTGTCTTTGCGTAGCTGTGTAGAGTCAACCTGATATGTAATAAATTAATATTAAAACTAAAGGACTGGTTGCTTTTGAATCTGTGCTGCTAAAAGGTTTTTTACATAAAATTTAACCTGTTCAAGATATCAAGCTTCGAATGTCAAAATACAAATTACTTTCAGCATACAACTCAAAGAAATGAAGCATCACAGTGCAAATTAAATAATATTACAGCTTGTTCAGAGTTTATATTGTCAGAGCAGAAACTACAAATTTAGCCCACCTAGTTATATGCATTATATTATTTGTTATTATTTTATTGTGAAATGATGGTAAACTCAGCTACAACTGTTGCATGTAATATTCAAAATGATATATTACTGAATGTGACGTACCATTAAAATTAACTAAATAAACCAACATGAAATGCATTTACTGTAAACACATCAAAAGGTGTTTTTATTTTTGGTCTATTGTTTTATATTCAAAATATATATTGTATTATATTATGTCTGGTTTAAAAAACAACCTTAACACCAATTCACTGTTTATGATTATTTCATTATTATTATATAATTAAAAACCACTTATTAATTTTTGCTATTTAAGTAACTTTTTGTAACACTGTTTTGTCTTCATCCTGCTCTTTGGATCGCTCACTGCAGCCAGGTTACAGAGGAACTAGAGGAGCTCTAGGAGTCACTAAGAATCACTACACCAGCAGAGCTTTGTTTACATCACACTACGTTTTTACTACAAAAATTTAACTTTAATCAATCAACACACATTAAACAAACAAGAAATTTATGAAATAATATTGTTATTTTCTCTTGAGGCCCCCTAGTGGTGAAAGGGCTCTAAGCAGCTGCTTGGTTGCAAAACATGCAAATTGAAGTGTTGGGTACATGTAAAGACTGTCAATCTCTGTGGACATAAAAAAAGTACAAAGAAACACAGATCAGTGATGCTTATCCACTGATCCTGGGCTCTGACTACACTGTGGATGAAAAAGGTAAAAATCTAATTTGTCCATTTACATAAATGAGTCGTAACATAATAATTTACTTCACTTTATGCAAAAACCGTCCTGCTCTCTGTCACTGTGAGTAGTGGGCATCATTTATACTATGTCAAAACATTGCTAGGTGCAGATCACATGCTCTTGGACACAGAGAAGAGGAACGATCAGGAAAAAAACATTGCTGACACAGTGAGTAGTGTTTTTCAGTTATTATATTAAATGCCACCTTTTCAGTGGTTATTACAATTTACCATTACTGACTGAAGATAAATACAAATAAGTTCTTAGTAAAACATCATGTACACTTCCTAAAAAAAACAACACAACATTGTTTTACTTTTACACTGAGTAAATATAATGTGTCTATAATTAGGCACAAGAAGTACTTCATTGTTTTTATTTTAAGATGTATTATGTGTATATGCTGTATGTTGTTTAATTCTATCCAAAAAAAAGAATTTTGAAGGAAACCTTTATACTGAAAATGTGTAACATTTTGTTTACTTAAAATATGATTAATAATTCCTATTCAAGATGCGTAAGCTGCATTGGCAGAATTATTAAAGCCATGGCAAATAAAAAAGGACTGTAGTTGTCAAAAATAAACAAAAACCTTTGCGTACTGATATACTGTACAGATTTCTTATCTCATTTTTTAGCTATAAAAGCAGGACAACCCAAGCTCTTATGGCGACCAACCACTCCTTTTTGCCCTTCAGTAACCTGTACCACTGCTCCAGCCCTACAGTTGGAGGTTTAATCTTCTTTGCCTTTGCAGTCACCCACATCTTCATCCTCCTGCCTCTCTCCCTCCTCATCCTCTACCTGGGTTACCAACGATGGCGGCAGCAGTGCTCCTTTGCAACAACAAGCCACTCTGACATCTTCACCTACCACTCGGCTGCCTTGGATGTGATATTTGCGCTGGGGATTTTTTTCCACTTAGGTGGCCAACACACTGGTCTTTCAGCGTTGTCAACCGTGGGGCTTTGTGCCGTTTCTGTTTTTT
>JAUMHF010000009.1:17764969-17791973 GCA_032359275.1 Microctenopoma steveboyesi | reverse complement strand
GAGAGGAGGACGCTCTCCAAACTCCTCTCAATCCTGGACAATCCCTCCCACCCCCTACACAGTGTCCTGGCTGGACAAAGGAGCACGTTCAGCCAAAGACTCATCAATGTAAAGTGCTCCACTGAACGCCACAGGAAATCATTTCTTCCTGTGGGCATTAAACTCTACAATTCCTCCCCTGCCTCCTGTTTAGGGGAGAGGGGATAACAACAACATTAGAGATGGATTTATCATGTTGTTCTTGTTTATTGTGCCTATATGGTTGTTGTTTTTTTACATTTATATTTCGTTGGTGCTATTTATGGTGGTAGGTTTTCTAATCTTTCCTGTAATGAGAGCAGCTGTATTCATGGCAAAACAATTTCGCTCTGGGATTAATAAAGTGTTTTGAAACTTGAATCTTGCAAACTACCTCAGCAGCAGGAGACTGTGATATGGTTTCACCAGCTGTGACTGAACCCACTGTACAGTCAAGTGAACCCTATGTGGATGTGGGAACAGAGTCACTCCCTGCTATGACAAAACAGGAAATCCGTGCAGAACAGAAGAGAGATCTGGTCATTGGGCGAGTGTTGCATTTCAGAAGTCAAAACCAAAAACCCAACAGCAACGAGAGAGCTGGAGGTGACGGTCTGGTGTGCCTTCTCTTAAAAGAACTTGCCAGAGTTAAGTCCTTAACGCCGGTCGTCCTCAGAGCGATCAGCTGATCACGCGAATAGACGAAGCTGGCTCCGTATAACTGTTGCGCTCCCGACTTCTGGATGAGCGAGAGAAGTAGTCCGTGGCAAAGGTTCTGTGGAAAAACTTTTTCAGCTGCTTTGGTTTTCCTGTAAAGCTGCACGCTGAGCAAGGGCGGAATTTTGAAAGTGCTATTGTTAGGGAGCTGTGCAAATGTACTGGCATAACTAAAACTCACACCACCCCCTACCACACACAGGGCAATGGAACCTTACAGCCTCATTTGAAACCCTGTTGGCATAAGTACGTTGATGCTATGACACATGCATACAACTGTACAAAACATGATTCAACTGGATACACACCATAATATCTGATGTTTGTCAGACCCCCCAGACTCCCAGTTGACCTGATCTTTGGACTGTCCACTAAGAATGAGCAGTGTGGGTACAGTGAGTTACAGGCCAATTAACAGGCCAACAAGATTTCACAGCAGGCCAAGGGGCACCAGAAACAGTGCTATGACAGAAAGTCACAGAAGCAAGTTTTCAGCCCTGGGGACAGGTACATGGTCAAAGTGTGTCATGTGGAGGAATGGCAGAAACTTGGTGACAGATGGTGACAGGGAGTCTCGTCCCACACATCAGGGACTGTGAATCTAATCAGAGTTTGATGCGCGATATTTTGTTCAAGTGAACCACTTAGAGAGAAGCAACACTTGATGACCACCTACGGCCATTCTAGTGGTTATTGAATTCAAGGAGTCAGAGTATTATAAGTCCTACTAAGACAATATTCAGAATATATTGCCATAAAAACATTTTATTTATTCAGTTTAGAGGTTTACACATTACGTCATCAATCATTGTACCTGTTTCACTGGAATCATCCACTTGATGATGTGCAGTAGAGAAAACGAAGCATCACAATGCTTAGAAACACAAGTTGACCAGTCGGATGGAAATTTCAGTTCATCATGAGGCTTCATCTCGCCATCACTCCTTTCAACAGCTTTCAACAGTGTCCTTTTTTACAACAAAGATTTATCGACTAAATATTATAATAAAAAGAGTTTAACAACTGCTGCATCACCAGTAAGCAGCAGAAATGTTGCACTTCTAGTGACTAAACTATCAAACTGCATCATACCTTCTAGTATATAGTCTAGTCTAGGCTTCTTCACTTCTAATGACAGTCACATCTTTCATGAGCAGACCCTGCATAAGTTTTCAGTCTCGAGAAGGCTGTGGAGCCCTCACATGGTGACCAGAGGCAACAAAAACATGTTCTAACTGCTTGAAGGCTGCAACAGGAAAAACTTCTCCTCCAACTGGACACTAAACATTTTACAAACATTGAACTAAACACAAACGTTTAGATCCCAGCAGAAACACAAACACAGCTGTTTTCTACTTCCTGTGAATGAAGGGGAGGGAAAACAGAGAGTTCAGTTCTTCAACTTCTCATTCAGTACAAAGTAGTTCTTGAGTTCTTGGACTATGTTGAGCACATTATACCCTCTGCTGTGTCTGGACAGCCGTTTCTGTCTGTGAAACGGCTGTCCAGAACAGCTCGTCTGTGATTAAATGCTGCCACAAATTCCTGCACATGGTTGAAAACATCTCAGCATTGGAATGAAAATGATTGTTTGGCTCCTGGAGGACATCAGAAAACATCTGTCGAGCCTTTTCATCTTATGCCTGTAGTGTAGTTTATTTCAGTCTGTTGAGCTCCATGAGGGATTCATAGCTGCAAACAGCCATCGCCGTCCCAAAGTTTTTAATCCAAGTGTGTGAACAACCTGAACATCTAAAAGCACTTTATTTTAAATTTAATGGAGGTTTATGTGTTTTCCTAAGTCTGTGGACCGATAGAATCTTTTCCCACAGACATTGCAAACATACAGCTTCTCACGTGTGTGAGTTCTTAAATGAATACTCAGGCCTGATTTTTGTCTGAATCTTTTCCCACAGGTGCTGCAAACATGTGGCTTCTCACCTGTGTGAGTTCTTAAATGATATGTAAGACCTAATTTTTGTTGGAATCTTTTCCCACAGGTGCTGCAAACATACGGTTTCTCACCTGTGTGAGTTCTTAAATGAGTTTCCAGGCTTGGTTTATATGTGAATCTCCTCCCACAGGTGCTGCAATCATACGGTTTCTCACCTGTGTGAGTTCTTAAATGAAGTTCCAGGTGTGATTTTTGTATGAATCTCTTTCCACAGGTGCTGCAAACATGCGGCTTCTCACCTGTGTGATTTCTGAAATGAATTTCCAGGTGTGATTTTTGTCTGAATCTTTTCCCACAGGTGCTGCAAACATGTGGCTTCTCACCTGTGTGAGTTCTTAAATGATATGTAAGACCTAATTTTTGTTGGAATCTTTTCCCACAGGTGCTGCAAACATACGGTTTCTCACCTGTGTGAGTTCTTAAATGACTATCCAGGTTGGATTTTTGTCTGAATCTTTTCCCACATGTGTTGCAATGATACGGCTTCTCACCTGTGTGAGTTCTCAAATGAATTTCCAGGCCTGATTTATATGCAAATCTTTTCCCACATGTGTTGCAAACATGCAGCTTCTCAAATGTGTGAGTTCTTAAATGAATTTCCAGGTGTGATTTATATGCAAATCTTTTCCCACAGGTGTTGCAAACATGCGGCTTCTCACTTGTGTGAATTTTCAGATGTCTTGTAAAGCTGGACTTGTTTGTAAAGGCCTCTCCACAAGTGTCACATAAACTAAGTTCTTCATCTGTGTGAGTGATACAGTGGTTGTTGTGGGGACTTGTGTTTTTGTGATGCATTTCTTTCAGGTCTCGCTCTCTATTCCCAGTTGATCCAGACACTTCATGTTTGCTTCCTGCCTGATCTTGGTTCTCCGCTGCAGTCGAACTGTGAGTGAGGAGCTGCTGGTCACTGATTGTTTCTTGTTTCCTTTTATCATTTTCCTCGTGAGTTGGACTCATCACAATGTTATCAGTCTCCTGTTTCTCTTTAATTTGTTGAGAATCTGGATCCTCTTGGTCCAGACTGGAGTTCCTCTCCTGGTTCCAGGAATGCTGGTTGGTAAGAACCTCCTCCTCCTTATAGACATGTTGGAGTGGCAGCTCTGGAGAGACAAATACGACGGTTATGAGTCTGATAGTTCATAATGAAGCTAGATTTTCCACATTCCACAAGAAGTAAACTCTCTAGCTCACTGGTGGATAGTAATAGTCTGGTGTCTTCTCCTTGTAAGTTGCTTTGGCTTAAAGCATCTGACAAGTAAAATAAATTTATGATTCTGAAACTAAAGAAGCTAAACTTAAAGGATCTTTTTAAAATGTACTATTATGTTAAGATTAGGAAGAAAATACTTCTTCTAAACCCAGAATTTTAGATGCAAAACAGGACTTTTCAATTTTCATGTATAGCTAAATCAACCAACATTGTTATAGTTGTGTTAAAGTTAGTGATGGGACTCCTCGTGCCGAGGCTTCGGAGCGTGTGTCGAGTAATCGATATAATTTTTTGCGAAGCGTGTATCGAGGCTCGCTTAAATGACGTATGTGATGACGTATAGAGCCTGGTTTGTGGGAGGTACCACGTGAGTGGTTCGGCAACTGGTTCACGGTTTGGCGCACCGTGCTAAGTATATTGGGTAATGAAATGCAACAGAGTTTCCCCACAAGTTGTATGGTGTCAGTCTCAAAGACACATAAATATTAAGTGGATTTAATAGTTCGATTTAGAAACTACTCACATAAAAATAATGTCATCATAGCTTGACACACAAAGACAATACTTAGTTCCCTGGCACTTTTTATTCCCATGCCAAACTGTGGCAAGACGATTTCAAGAACAGGAACACATCTGCCTGCCTTACTGTCTTTGACCAGCAGGGGGTTTGTGAGCACATGAAGCCAGAAATGAAGCCTCGAGAAATGAACCATTTTGCAAACCAATTGGATGCGAGGTTTCAAAGCTTCAAAAGGCTTCATCGGACCATCACTAGTTAAAAGTTAACATCTGCTGCTTCCTTACACTAAATTCAAACTTGAAACAGTGTGAACGTTGTTGTTTCCTACAGACCATCAGTGTTTTACTCACCTATCCTGTGTAGTTTTATCTCCGGTTTCCAAACCACATCCAACAATCTGCGCTGACGATCGATCTCTGCTTCGTCCTCGACGATAGTTTGTTCAAACTCTCTGAGAGACTGAACCGAACTCATCGCTGCTTCTTTAATTAATAAAATACTTACATCGCCGTCCTCCAGCTACAACCACAGCTCACGCTAACCGCGCTTTAACTGCTTACTTCCGCTGAGTGTCACACCGTTAGGGTCCGGTAGTGGAGTGAAGGCGGTTTAAAGTTCCGCCTTCAAACGTGCAGAAAAACTAAATATAAAATCATTCTACCTTCAGCTGAATATATTTTATTAGAAGCTCGTCAAAGTTTCTAATGTTTATATTGTATTTCTGTTGATTTGTTTTTTTTAACCAACTTCTTTGCTTCCAGTTGATGATTCATGTCACGTTCCACTTATAGACTTGTTTGACACTTGTTAGTAATCAGACCTTAAACTGAATACTAGACGTAGACAACAACTAGACAGTGTTTCCAAACAGACAGAGGCGCCGCTAGCGGACAGGCAAGGCAGGCAATTGCCTGGGGCCCCAAGGCCAAGGGGGCCCCAGAGGACCAACACAATTTCAACTGCATTAGAACAACAGTAGGGAGACTGTGAAAATATGTCATTGACAGCAGCAATGTCAGCAGCTCTCACAAACCCCCTTTACTCAAAGTATGTGGTTACTTAGGAAGTTTTAACGTAGCCAAATATGCTACCTGCTATAAGGCTAAGTTGTTTGCTTAACATTAGCAAACACGCAGCACATTATCTATAAACGTTTTTTGATTTGGTGCTGGAGGTCAGAGCTGCTATTTATTACTTTCCTGATAATGTAACCTCCCCATGTATCTGGAAGAATTACTAACAGCCTTTGAAAAAGCCCAAGTTTGAAGCATCAAAAGGGTTTTGCCAACAGTTTTACTGTGTAATTTATTTTTTGGTTTTGATTATTGTAGTTTATTACTACTTACATTTTATGTCCTTTATGTTTACAATGAAAACATGCTGATGTGAATTTGGTAAATATGTATGTACATTGTTTTTCAGGTTTTATTACTACTTAATTTTCTTATTTTTGTTTTAATTTTCTATGTTGAAATTTGCTTTTTTATTGGATCTTTTTATTACAAATACGTATTTGTCCCTTGCAGTTCTTTTTCAGCCTTCACAATTATAATTTTAAAAATATGATTACAAAGTTGTCAGTGTCAGTGTTGGATGCTATAGATCAGATAGAATTTTTTTCATCACTCGGGAAGGTTCTTCCGGGAAATTCAGTTTCTAGCAGCAGGACACCAACCTACAGTTATATCAAGAAACAGAGAACAGGAATTAAAAAAAAGCAAAAATGAGAAGACTAGGTCAAAGGTAAGAAGGCTACTAGATATGGTCTAAAACTATAAACTCAGTACAACATTGTGTGTGTTTATGATAGTAGATTCATCATACATAGCCCACCACCAACCTTCTAGCGACAAGTTGAACAGTTTGACCACATGGGGACAAAGGAGTTTGTAAGTCTGTTGGGTTTGCACTAGGGGGGGGGGGTATGTATGTAGGATGAAACCTAGTTTGAGGGCCCCCTTGGATTTTTTTGCCTGGGGCCCCAAGAGACCCTTGCAGCGCCCCTGATCACAACCCCTCCGATGCCAGCTAGGAAACCTAGCGGCCTGGTAGCTCAATGGGTTAAGCATCAGACTGGGCTGTAGAAGGTCGCAGGTTCGAACCCCGTCTGACTCCTAATCTATCCCCCACCAGGTGTGTCTCCTGACACCCAGCACTAGCTCCTTGTAAGTCGCTTTGGATAAAAGCGTCTGCCAAGCAAAGTAAAGGCTCTTTGGTGCCAGGCTCTTTGTTCCAGCTCTTCTTTAGTATATTTTTCACCATCTGTGTTGTACACTCATTGACAACACAAATGTCAATGCTGCCAGCTGACTACAGGACGTTTGATTTCTTGTTATTATAAATATTACAAATATTTGTTCACAAAATAAAAACACACAGCCTTGATAAATGCCATGATTTGTTTTATAGATTTATGAATGATGATTTTTCCCCACAAATTTTTACATTTTTACATTTTACTGTAATACATTTGCTCCATTAGGAGTCAAATTAGTTTCTCTGTATGATTTCTCCCTTATATTGAAAGGGTAAATATATATGTTGGGTGGATTATTCCCAAAAACACAATTTTTATTTGGTGTAATGACTTTCTAGCATAAAATAGAGGTAGAGAATGAAAAAAAGACTAAGCCAAAAACCTGAGAAACTGTAAATGGCACAAGTTGTGCCAAAATGTGCCCAAATGGTCCATCATAGGGTCCGCCTGGATCTTTAACTAATACCTCTCCAACTCTTTCATACTTTAGTTTTTTTGCATGAATTTTGGTTCAGCAAATGTTCTGATCCTATTGTGTGGTTTTGTAGACGTTTTAGGCTGCAACTAGATACTTTCAAATGAATTTTAACATTATAATGTGGGTTTTATTTTCAATTTCTGCTGTGTTCCAAATTTATTTACGCTCACTCAGTGACATAAATATTACTTTTTAGCACTTTAGAGCATTCTCTGGAGTCTTGCCTTTGTTTTGGTACCAAGATAGCTCAACCGGCCTGGTAGCTCAATGGATTAAGTGTCAGACTGGGATGTAGAAGGTTGCAGGTCACTCCTAATCATTCCCTAGGTGTGTCCCTGAGCCAGATACCCAGCACTAGCTCCTTGTAAGTTGCTTTGGATAAAAGCGTCTGCCAAGCAAAGTAAAGTAAATAAACCCTACAGTTCCTGAGATATATTCAATTCATTTTGGGTACGTCTTTTTCAAGCAAATTTCTATAAAATGGTCTAGGGTTCAACAGGTTAATCTAATGAATCATGTTCATGGTGTATTCAGTGTTGAAGTAGTGATTGAAAGTCACTGTACATTGCCAGGAGAAGGCAACAGACACAAGGCACCTAATGCTTTAATATGGTTTAATGTTAGTGGAGATAAACCAATAGACAGTGTGTATCAATGTTTTTCACTTCTTCTCCCAGAAAATAAAACTAAACCAAAACTAAACCCAATGTCTCTTTTCTGGAAATTAACTTAAACACACGAATTTACACAAATTCTCATTTAAAACATTACAGAAACATCAATCTCAAAACTTCATTACTTTTTTTTCTAAAACTTGTTTTTCCATTTCACCACTAGATTTAACTGAAACAAAGCTTCGGGTGAATGAACCAATACTCCATTCAACTGTTGAACTTAGCTAAACCCTGCCCCCTGGCTGTTAAGTGTCTGGTTCCCTGTATTCAGGACAGTCATGGTTTGAACCAATCAGGTTCAATTGGGCCAACTAGTCTCAACAACTGGAAGATAAAGAAAAGAGGAGACATAAAAACAACAGTGCCACATACACTGGCATGCACTTTTCCACAATTCTTCTTTTGTGTTATACGTGAAATCAAAACTTTAGTTTTGTTCCTGTTCTACACTCATGAAACCAGCACAAGGAGGTGCAACCTGTGAGGTAAACAGACACACACAGTTTAGACAGCACGTCATATAAAACAGCATCATGATTGTCAAGGATCTGTTTTAGTTCCGTTTACTTGTATTCAGGTTGATGTTACTGTGGCCACAGCAGCCAACATGAGCTGGTTTCCTGACACAATATGAATGCAGTGCAGGTCATCTGTGGTTCCTTAAGCTAAGATAATGTGGCATGAAAACAAGGCTCATAAAACAACAGAAGCATCAGATAAAAAAAGAGAAAAGAATTGTAATGAACAGTATTTGATGTTCATAATATCTTTTAAAAGTAAAATACTAGTATCATTTGGTAATAAGCAGTAAGTAAGCAAACACTTAAAAAGACAAAAACTCAACTATTAAGATAGATAAACTAAAATATCAGTGGCTCTCTTCTGATCATTTTCTCATCTCCTTTGTTCCAGGTGAACTACAGAGAAAACATTTTGTTCTTTTCTGCAGCTGTACACTGACCTGTTAGCTGTACTGAAACCTGTGCAGACTTGCAACAAAAGACTATAAAACGCAGCCTGTTCTGCATCAAATGTTATCCTTGTTTAACTCATATATGCTTCACAAACTAGTCAACAATGAGCAACAAAGACACATTAGGAGCTTAAAGCAGTGGTTGCTTACCCTGGTCCTCATGACACAACATCCTGCTGGTTTTCCCAACCATCCCTACACTTACGGCTTCTGATTTATTATTAAGGGTGCTACAAAAAAAAAAAAAAAACTCCAACTCTTCGGTTTACAAGGTGTCAAGGTTTGAGGTAATGGACCCAAGAGCACTCAGACACAAAGGGGTTAAAAAGAAACAAGGTTTATTAATAACAGTTCATAACAAAAGATAAATATAATAATCATAACAACGAAGGATAACAGATAACTGTGTACAAAATAATCCTAAACTGAAAAACACTCCATATAGGAGGCACACAAACATCCAGAGATAAAGAAACAGAAAAAACGGCAGACCTAGGCTGAGCTGGAAAACAGAACTTAAAGCTCACTCCAAACTGGAGGATAAAAGCAGGTACGGGAAACTAAGCAAACAACTGAGAACTGGTGACTGAAACTAAGAACAGGAACACAGTGAGGGAAACAGACAGGACTACAGAGGGGGTGAAATACAGGGACCTGAAACGAGACCCAGACTAACGGACACAGTACAAACAAACACAACTTACAGGCAAGCGGGAGGACGGAGACAAACTGGAAGCCAGCCAACTTGAAACCAGCTGCAGGTGATAACGTGAGTGAAGGAAGGAGCCGGGTGTGTGCAGGTGAATGAGTAGCTGGGAGCGCGGCGTGACAGGTGAGAAGGCAGAACGGGGGTGTGACAGGAAAGACTGATAAAACAAAACACACCAACACAACAGGAAGGCAGGTTGGTCAGGGCGGGATCTTCCAGAACATGCATCATTTTCAGAGAAACAAACACGCAGGTGAGAAAACAGAAAAGCTGGTTAGTTAGTGTGTAATAAGGGTAATGTGCAGCTTGTGAGCCAGAGAGCAGAGAATGCTGGGTAATAAACAATCTGGTTCATGTGAGCAGGTTACAGCATGACAGAAAGCCAGAAGGGACATAACTGTGATAGTGTGACATAGTTGACATTTTGTGCCGCCCCTCCATCGTGTCTTTCTGTGCCTGTGTCTGATTTATTTTTTTAACCTTCTTTATGAATTCTTTCTGTGTTTTTGACTTGCTACAGTTGGTTTGTTTGCTTATAGCATGAACAACAAAGCCACAACCTGACACTGAGCTTATCTAGTGCCATCTCTTGACACGTCTCTGATATCTTGCACAGAGAAGCACCTCACACGTTGGAAGTTGTTGACATGAAATGTATTGTAAAAGCAGGAAGCTGTGGTCTCTGTGACTTAAAGTAAGAGGTGTCGTTCAGTCAGTCATTCAGCAGCCTGTCAGCATGGAGTTCACTGCACTGTGCGCCGTCATAGGTGAGTAGTGCGAGATCACTTTAGTGATGTATCCGTCTATTCTGTGATTTAATTATACACAACATTATGGATATTCTCATGCCTCAGATCCCTCATTAATTTGAACTAGGGTGAGCAAAACATTAGAACCACCTTTTCATATAATCACTACCCACTGTGACCCTAGTGTACATAATGTTGTGGTTGATCTGTGCTATTGCTGTAAATACATCACTAGCAGTCAAAGGTAGAATAAAGTGAAAATGCTTTGTTTATTTCATAGAAAATATGTATGTATGTATTCAAGTTGAATTTTCTACCAATGACAATGATAATTTAAGATAATCCCAATATTTAACAAACAATCTGTAAACATATATTCACACTGTGCTTCTGTGAGAGTTCAGGAGGTTCTGCTGCTCATATTGATAATTAACAACGTGCTTCATCTCCTTGTTTCTTGCAGCTACTCTGAGAGTCCTTCCTGACAGGTCCCAGTTCTTCCAGTATGACTCTGTCTGTCTGAGCTGTGAGCAGCAGGGGAAGTCTTCGCTGTGGACCATTAAGAGGAACACATCCACCAACATGAATGAAGAGTGCAGTAGAAATGGGTCCAGCTGCCTCTTTACCGACCTTTATCCATCAGACAGTGGACTGTACTGGTGTGAATCTGGAACGGGGGGGTGCAGCAACACCGTCAGCATCACTGTCACAGGTGAGTATAGGCAGATTATAACTTTAGTAACCCCCAGATAATGGAGGTCTCTAAATAAATGGCCTTTAGTGAAGCATCCGTGTGTCATGGGGTTGTCTTTGTCTTTCAGCTGGTTCTGTGATCCTGGAGAGTCCTGCTCTCCCGGTGTTGGAGGGAGAAGCTGTGACTCTGCGCTGTTCAAGCGGGATGACCTTCCCCTTTAGTCTCACTACTGATTTCTATAAAGACGGTCTCCTTGTAGCGACCAGCCCCACAGGAAACCTGACCATCAACAGTGTTTCCACGTCGGATGAAGGACTCTACAGGTGCAGCATCTCTGGAGCTGGAGAATCGCCGGACAGTTGGGTGACTGTCAGAGGTGAGATCAGCCTTTCATTTTTCTCTCTCTCTCTCTCTGTGAACATCTAGATATAGCTTATTGTGTTTTCCATTTAGGCCAACTTGTGGTATTTCTGTGTAGAAGCAGCATTTCCTGAGCCATCCAAGTCCACCCTCGCAATTATTCTACTTCCTGTGGTGGTCAAGTGCCTCACTCTGGTCTCGCTGATCGTGATGACACTGCACTGCCTCTGGAGGAACCACAAAGGTCTGACGCATAAGCAATGACACATAACTGCAATGACATTATACAGATCAGCATTTTAAAAAAGTCTCGGGGAATTACAAAAAAATTGGTCATTTTTAAATGATTCATGCATAGTCCACATATATACATGTTGATATTCTAATTTCACAACTGTCACATCCAACTATTCACCGCCACTACAATAAACTTTGCTTGTATTGCAAACAAACCATTTATTAAACCAAAAGTTTTTAACTCTCCTGTAAGGTTAGATTTAATTCCAATGATGTAATGCATGTTTTTATTTTATGGTGCTTGCTTTAAGTGCGTCACAGAGCATTATTAGGACCACTGATGGGCACATCAAGGCAAAACAAAAAATATATTCGGCCGAGAAGCTGTCGTTGCTTTGATGTTGTGGAAAGCTAACACTTGTACATCCTTTAGATGTGTGAACAACAAAACTAAACACTGTTATAGAGTAGGTGACTGGTAATTTGTCACATAAGCATGTAAATGTAATGATATCTTTCTTGAAAAACAAGAGAACACTTTGAAGAGGGAAACGTCAGAGACAGAAAGTCTTTGTGGTTGGTCACCCAACAAGGCGTGGCATGAAAAGAAATGAGCACACACTTCTCAGAGTTGAGTCAAAGCCTCAGTTACAGAATTTATGCAGAGCAAAAACAATAATTCAACAACTAAAATTCATAAAATGACTGTAAACTTTACATATTGTACCTTTATTGACTTCTCTCTCTGGTATTTTTCTCGACTTCCTTTTTTAGAGGAGCAACAAAGGAGGAAGACTCGCATATGTTCTGTGGCTGCACACATGTCTGTTAGGTATACGTGCCCACCTAAGCCTGCGCTGACTCACAGATCCTGCAGATGATCCGGGGAAGGACGAAGATCAGAACATCGGGGACGCATCAGCCTGTTTGAACCACTGCTGCCTTTTCATTCTTGCAGCTTTAATCTGGGCTTCACATGTAAACCACAGAAGCATAACAAGAACTGTAACACTAACCAGAGATATCTATTTCTATTCTAGGTCGTTGTCAGCTGACCACTTAGATTTACTTATTACTTTTAGTGAAATTAGAAAATGTAAGTATTTAAGTACATCTTCATGTCCTCAATAAAAAAAAAACTGTAAAATGACAAAGACGGCCTGGTAGCTCAGTGGGTTAAGCGTCAGACTGGGATGCAGAAGGTGGCAGGTTCCACTCCTAGTCCATCCCCCACCAGGTGTGTCCCTGAGCCAGACACCCAGCGCTAGCTCCCTGTAAGTCGCTTTGGATAAAAGCGTCTGCCAAGCAGAGTAAAGCAAAGTAAAAGTGAATGTCTGTCAAAGTTGTTGCATGAGGGAACCCCATGTTTTGTGACTATAAAAGCATTTGCTCTAAGCTTCTAAATAATGAATTATATAAAAAATAGCCTCACAGCTAGAAGATTCCGGAGCCTTTCTGTGTGGAGTTTGTTCTACTATAAAATTGTCCGTAGGTGTTAGTGTCTCTGTGTGTTGGCCCTGCGATAGACCCGGTGACTTATAGGGTACACCTTGGTGGTCCGATGTATAGAGTAGGTGCCTGTTAATTTTTCACATAAGCATGTGAAATTAATGATATCTTTCTTGAAAAACACTTTGAAGATGGAAATGTCAGAGACAGAAAGTCTGATTAGGGATAAAGCTAGTGGAACTGAGGGTAGGGAGGAACACGAAGTAGCCAGGGATTTCAAAATAAAACCATGTGTTTTTACTATTTCCAAACACAGCCATTCAAAATAGCAGACCCATGCACCCACCAGTCACCTGGTCAAGCACCTAACAGTGTATTAGTTTACTAAGCAGTCAGAGTGTGAGAACTCTGACAATGAAACTAAAAGAGTTTCATTAGTCGACCATGTTATACTGTAAATCACGGACTGGCAATGGTTGAGGCTGGACAGAGGGGTCATCACAACTTGAATCAATTTACACCTGCTGTGCTGATAATTATGTTACGTCCCGGCTCGTGAGGGAAGAGAGGTAATATAAGAATACTCAGGTGGTATGAGTAAAGGCCGTTTAATGAAGGCAAAGGCGGTCTAAATACAACAAAAACACACAACATAAGGCGCGGACACAGTCCGGATATTACTACACACCTAACTAAACTATACAAATGATCACCTATCATAAATATAAAACGAAAACAAAAAGACCAATAAGTTTACCAAACAAAAGAAGGGCTCCTAAACGAGCAGCAAAACGGGGTTAAAGACTAACGACAACTAAGGGAGCAGTTTTCACTGACAAACCAATACTATAACAAGTACAAACACGTATGTCAAAACAAAACTAAGCCACGAGGCTGTAACACAGTTACTGGAACAAAAAAACACTATATAGAAACGAGGCCACAGTTCAAACACAAAACACGAGGGTTGATCTAACTAGTGGTCGAGGCGAGAGCGAGCTGCCCACAAATTCAGTCGCTCCCGAACAGTCGGATCCACGGGGTATTTATCCGTGTCAGCTGACGAGGTGACGAGGTTTTTATTATGGTGGGCCAAGGGGGCCAAATCTCGCGAGACTTGGAGCGCGCGAGATTTGAAAAAACACCGTTTTAGTCGCGCGAGATTTGAAAAGCGGTGTTTTAGTCGCGCGTTAAAAAAACCAAACGCCGTTTAAATCACGCGAGAACTAAAAAAGCGGTGTTTTATTCGCGCGTGGAAAAAACCAAACGGCGTTTCATTCGAGCGTTGAAAAAAAAAACGCTCGCGTGATTTAAACGGCGTTTGGTTTTTTTTAACATCAAGCGTACATCAAACAGTATTTGCAGTACACACCAGAGATGACAGACAATGTGCTGGTTCGACAGTAATTCTCTGGCCCAACGTTTTAAGCCACAGGTGGTTAACAGGTTGAACAAAAGCAGAAATAATGTGGGACTTTTTTTTGATGGGTACACTATTCGGCCAAACACATGCATAAACGGAAGCCAAGCCAAAAGCGCTAAAGCTTTAGGAGGAACCCGACTTCCCATCACTAGTGGCTGCAGTTTGAAGTTTGTTTTCAGTCAGTCTCTGACGAGGAAGATCCAGATGCCAAGGTACTTTTGAGCAAAGTCACTAAACAGGTTTGATTACAGAATTATCTTTTGGCAGCTGGGGAAACAATAAAGATTATTTTAACAAACCATCAGTAAAAATACATGAAATGAAGATAGTCAACAGATAGAGGATGATACAGGGCTGTGACACGCCAAACAAAAGGACATTTGTCGGTCTAACTTTTGCAACATGACTCACACACTTGTCAGAACGCAACAGTTGCTTTTCAGCATGCTGCAAAGTCGACAGTGGCGTTGGCGAGACTGTTCATGTTAGAAAATCCCTGCTGAAGAGGATTCAAACTCACTGACCTTTACGACTTTGTATGATGGCATAGCTGAAGTCATAAATCTTTTTCTGCTTTCCCCGGAATGAGACAAAGTCCCCGCTGCTTCTTTGATTTTGACTTGATGTGTCACAGCCTGTGTGCAGCTTGTCTTCTCTAATTCTCAGTTATTAATATGACAAAACAGAACAGTGACTAAGCAGCTGCTACTTACATCATTTTGACATTTTTGAAGCAGAAACCAAGACGCTGCCAAACATATGACAACTATGATCCAGACAGCAATGCAGAGGCTCAAAATAGGAATGTAGTAAGCAGCTGATGGACAAAAAGAAGCAGGGATGAGTTACAGTAAATGTATATTTGAAATGTCTGTATTATAGTTTAATTCATTCCATATTCCAATATGTTTTCTCCTTTTCCTAAAGACGATGTTGTCACATGTCTTTTCTTCCTTGTTAATGGAAACTGAAGGTGTAAAATTTCCTTGTTTTATTATATTGTTCTTGGAAAAAGGACAAATTTTCACACTTATACTTACTCACTAACACAATATTTGTACATTAACTTATGCTTCAACACATTTCCCCAAAAATGTAACAGGCATCAACTACTCTCCTAATCTATAAATATTACTGATTTTGAATAATGTTGATGATTATTGAAGACGGGGAAATAGTCAAAGAAATTAGTCCTACTCTGAGAACATTTTACAAATAATGGGGCTCATTTTCAGAGGTCAGAGCATTAAGGAATAGTAACAACACAGT
Source organism: Microctenopoma steveboyesi (assembly GCA_032359275.1). NCBI lineage: Eukaryota > Metazoa > Chordata > Actinopteri > Anabantiformes > Anabantidae > Microctenopoma > Microctenopoma steveboyesi. Next base: position 17,776,282 of record JAUMHF010000009.1, on the reverse strand, counting down.
GTCATAAAAAATTAGTTGATTGACTTATGTAAAATCATGCTTTGTTTAATTTGTGAGATTTTCCTTTGACAGCTACTCACCCACGACTGAACAACTGACGACTGTCACAGTTAGGATCAGTAAGACGCCAACTGTCCGCCCTGACATTGTTTCCAGGTCAACCTAACGTAGGAAGCCAGAGAAAGTAAGTGTTCAACGCATCATCCGCATTAGTACAACTATCAGTTCTGATGATCAGCAGTCACATCAACGCTTGTGTCTGTGCTGCACAGCTTCGGCGGTCGCTTTGATTCTGCTTTCGAATTTGCAGCCTTTTCAGAGCCTTCAGAGAAAATCATTTCACAAAGATATTGCTAATTATTAACGTGTCAAACGTTGTGCATGCAAATACAGTAAACCGATGAGAAATGAATAGTCAGACATATGATAAGAAATAACCGCGCAGATGCAAGGTAGCAAAAAAACTCAATGAGTTTATATTAAATCACACAGTCCCCCACTCAATAACACAACTAATTTAGCAGGACTCGCCAAGAAATCCGCCTTCCTGGAATAACAGTAAGTCTGTTCTCCTCCACGGTTCTTTCCACAGCAGATAAATAACTGACCGTACTTACTGCTTTATTACTTACTGCTTTAATGTGGTTTAGTGTTGGAGGTATGGAGGTGTTGTGGAGATAAACAAATACACCTCAAAATGTTTTTCACTCTTAGTAATTGTTCATAGTAACAAAACATCTCATCTGTATTGTTTGGTTCACAGCTTTTTGCATTTGTCTGTGTTTATTCCTGTTCTGTTGGTGTCAGACGATGTAGCTGAAACTCCACAGAGTAAAAGTCAGTAAACCAAGCTAATAAAGCTGGAGTGATGACCGGACACAGTGATAGCTCTCTCTCTCGCTCTCTCTCAGGACACACTATGACCCACTTCACTCTATCTTTCCCCTTTCACACATTCACCCCTCTTATTTATTAACAGTCCTTTTTGTCACTGTCCATGTTGCAGATAAGCTTCTACCACCAGAGGGTGACGCCACACCAGGGGCAGGTGTGTTCTTGCAGAGCACGTCTGCTTCAGTCTCAGGCACGCGACCATCACAGTCTTTAATCTAATAAATCACGTTCATGGTGTATTCAGTGGTGAAGTAGTGACTGAAAGTCACTGAACAACACAAAGTTACTTGTTTTGTCTGTAGGAGGCGACAGCAACGAGTCTACAAATGCGTGAGAAACCTGCTCAACAGTGGAGAATAAGAATAAACCTTTATTAGTCCCACAAGAGGGAAATTAGCAATTTTTTGACAGTACAAGGGTAAGAGCAGCAGAGAGACAAGATATAATAAATGTATACGAAATCCTTTGTGTTTTATACTGTGTGAGTGAAGGAAAGGGAAGGAAAGACCCTCTGAATCCCTCCTCTACACACTGCTGGTCGCTGAAGGAGCTACTCAGTGCTGTCAGAGTCTCTTGCATATCAGTAATTTATGTAATGATATAAATAATAGCAAATAAACAGTGTTGGAGTGTCTTAGAGAACATATATACTAGAACTTAAGGTAAAGTTAAACCTCTTCATGACTAAGAACAGGTGACTAAGAAACATCTGAAGACACTGGAGTGTAGCTCTGAGCATTATCTGTCATCATAATACAGAATCTGACTGCGAGTTTAGTTTTATTTCATTAACATTTTACGATTTACAAATGTTAGTTGAAAGAATACAAAACACAGGTGAACAACAAGTGTTTGAGAGGAGGAGTAATTATAAAATTGATCTTCACTCAGTGCACCTAATGCTCTAATATGCTTGTAGGTTAGTGGAGATAAACAGCATCCTTCTCCAAGTTATTTCACATGAACATCAAACTAGAGGTAAGAGAGAAATAAAAATCACATTATAAAGGTCACAGCTTTTTGCAGCTTATTCTTCATCCGTCGTCTGTGTCTGTTTTTTCTGTTGGTGTCAGATGTTCCGCTGTTGATTATTTCTGAGGCTCCTCTGCTGCTGATGCTTCTGCTTCGGTTGTTCTTAGCTGAAAACACAAAGTTTAACCTTTATTTATATTTTTGTTACAGTTTTAGGTGTTTTTTTTATTTTTGCATCTCTAAAACAACAGACAGGAAAATAAATAAAGTTCATGTTTTATGTGAAGAGAAGAACCTTGTTCTTTTACCTTCTCCATCTCTTTCTTCAGAGCCTCCAGTTCTTCCTCCACCTCCTCTCTACACTGCTGCTCATTGTGCACAATTTTCTCCAACTGGGAGGGAAGAGTGGAGTTTTATTTAGTGAACGTTTGTTATGTTCTGTCTCAGGAACGGTTCTGATGTTCAACATTGCCGTTAATTATCCATTAACTTTCCAACGGTTCAAAACCAAAGAATACTAATAAAATTGTTCATATCTCATTATTAACTCCTTCACAAGGTGCAATAATGCCTTTCATGCACTGTGACATTAGGGTGTTGGGTTATATAGCAGTGTAAGTTGCTTCACCTACTTGTCCCACACTGTCCTAATAGCTGCCATTTCCTTGTCCTTTCTGATTGCCTTCGGCTCTCAATCATTAAATCAGATAACTCTGGAGAAAACTAGACCCCAGCCATAATGACGACCCCCAAATATGCATTTGCAGTAATGTATTCTTTTCGTCTTCTTTTATGTCTCCCAGAAAATACAGCTTCTTCTTCTGATGCGTATCCTTGAGCTACCAGCTACCATCAAGCCGAGCAGAAGACATTTCATGCTGATAAATGTACTTCTAACCATTTAAAAAAAAACTTTTTAAAAGGCTTTAAAACACAAACCTCCTTCTTGTACTGCTCTCTCAGCTCAGTCAGCTCTCTCTCATGCTCCTTGTTCTTCTCTATGACAGACTTCAAGAAAAGCTCAGACTCATGCATCTAAATAAACAACACAGATAAAATCAGGAAACCAATTTGTAGAAAACTGGAAATCAAGATGGAGCAATGAATGAACACAGTGAATAACTGCACCTTATTGTTCTCCTTCTCCTTCATCCTCAGCTTTTCCTCAGCTTCCTTTCTCATCTTGCTCTCAGCTTCTATTGCATTTACTTTATTATCAATCTGCAAAAAAGACATAAAAAGAAAGATGAGACGTCGAGCAGCAGAACCGTGCGATCGCCAACACACACGTCCTCGTGGGTCGTACTCATCAGATAGAAAGACAAGTTGTACAGTTTAAAGAGTTCGACACAGACACGTGTTGCATGTTCCTGTACCTCGTTCTTCAGTTTTCTGTTCGCTGCCATCACGTCCTCCAGTTTGATTTGGGTCTCCCTCAGCTCTTCACCAGCCTGGCTCCAGCTCCTCTCGGCTGCCAGCTTGTTCTTCACCAGCTAACAAACAAACAAACAGACAGAGATCGTAGTGTTTTTATGCAGGAAGAGTCTGGACTGTTCACATTGTTACTTGATTATGATTTACTTTTGTTGTAAAAGTATTGAAATGTGAACCGTAGTGACAAACAGGAAAAATCCTAGAAAGATATGAGGAAAACATAATAAACAATATAAACCTCTTTCTTCTTTGTCTCCAGTTGTTCGTTCAGGGTTATTAGGACATTATCCTTTCTCTCATTGTCTTTACGGAGCTGCTGGACTTCATGTGTCAAGTCCCTGAGCTGTGAGAGAAGAGATTAAGACACACAGGCTAAAACACAGAATAGCATAGATCAACAGCTCACTGCACAAATCTTCACATAATCAAACAACAGATAGACTCTGACCACAGTTCAAATAAAATCCTGAATCTTCACCACATGTGGCTCACGTGTCCACAAAGTGCTGCTGAGCCTGTAGTTTACAACAGAGCTGAGGCTGAGGCAGAAACCTTTACCTGCTGCTCACTTTCATCCCTCAGTTCAGTCAGCGATCCCTCACACTGCCCATTCTTCTTTGTGAGAGACTGAGGACGCTACATGATACGAGAGACACCAGGAATTCAGTCACAAGTTTGTTTTTAATTATGGCAATTTAAAGAAAATGAAGACATGAACCTCCTTGTTCTTCGGCTCCAGCTGCTCCCTCAGGGTCTGCAGGTTCTTCTCAGCTTTCTCTCTCCTCTGCTGCTCCTCCTTTAACTTATATATAGGAAAAGGATTTGACAGTTTTGTGGACAAACACAAATTTTGTTACAATTGCTGACAACTAGTCAGTTTGGGTTCAGAAACAACACATCAACAGATTCTATGAACAAATTCTATCATAAATCTATTGTATGATATTGTATGTGGAGTACCTCAAGGATCAGTACTAGGTCCAAAAATGTTTATTATGTATATAAGTGATATTTGCAAAGTACTAAAGTTTGTATAATTTGCAGATGACACAAATATTTTTGTGTCATCTGCCTTTAGATTCATAAATAATGCAGGATACAGGGACCATACAAATAAAAGTCCAAGACGTGATGTAAACAAGAAACAAACTGTTTTATTTGTAAATCTACTAGCTTACATGTTCTGTCTCATGTTAAGTTATTAGAAATGCTACTATATTGTTGTGTTTAGTTTTTATTTTATTTGTTTGTTTGTCTAAGGGGGTAGGCCCTCAGACAAAGTAAGTGTATACTTCTGCCTACTTCCTTCCAAACAAATACTTTTCTAATATGTAATGATGGTGAACGCACACGTTTGAAATGACAAATCACTTAAACTAAAGATGAAACAAGTGAATCAGTATATTGTAGGAAATATATACATGGAATGAGGATTTAAAATTATTTGACTAGATTAAAGTGAAGACAGAAATCTGTTTTTTTGAGGCCTCTAGCTCCCCCCTCAGGATTCCCAGGTCATACTCGACCTTCTGAAGTTTGTCCTTGTAGTGCTCATTTTTAGTTACTTGGTCTTCCAGCTGCAAGAGGAGAGGTGACGGAGAGATAAAATAAAAACACTGTTTTAATAAGAAACAGATTAAAGTTATTAATTATGACTATTTAATACGGCAGATTATATTACATCATTCACAGGTGAAATACTTGGAAATCCATTAACAGAATCCATTAATTGGTAATAGATAAACTTTGTTGATGGTAAAAGAAAATTTGGGCCTCTGCGTAGTTCAGCCTGTTAGTTGGTGAGTTGTAAATGTCAACTCTAATCACACTAATCAACACAGAAACTGTATGAGTACGTTGTGTAAGACAGTGTGCAGATCATGTGTGCATGTGTGTATGGATTTGGACAAGATTAACCTCCTGGGACCTGGCGTGCACATACGTGCACATTACATTTTGGGTTGTCTAGACAAAAATACAACATTTTGCTCTACAAGGGCCTGATATTCCCCAGATAAACATCTTCCAGCAGCTGTTAGCAGCACCTCAAACCAGTCATTGATCAAAGGGACACAACTGTTGTTTCTCATTTTGTTGTTGTATTCGGGACAAATGTTGAGTTTTGCACATCATTACTCAATTGTGACTTTATAGTTTTTTTTAATCAAAATTTAAAACAACTGTTATCATATGTGGAAATAATTTTTCCCAACTTCAAACTACATCAGGTGTTTTTAATTAGTCCAAATAGAGAGAAATTAAAAATAGATTCCATGAAAGAATTTGGGTCTTAGGAGTTTAAGCTGCAGCACGTGAAGCAGTAGAAAAACCGTGTACACAAAAAAAGAAAGGTAATAAAGTATGAGGATTTACATGTGTAAGAAATTAATGTTGCTTCTGACTTTAGACATTAAAACTAAACCCTATGCAAAAGTATTTTGGGCATTCCTGATTTAAATCAATATAAGGGATTTAAACCCTTCAATGACCAGTGGAAATGCATCACTGTGGAAAACTAAAGAAAAAAGTTTAGGGTAAAAAAATCAGGAGATCAAGGAGCAAAGATTAAAATCAGATCCAATGTTTTTGAGATATTATGTCAGTGACGAGACTCCACAGTTTGGCTTAGTACATAATAAACATATTTATGTAAGGATTTGTAGGTTGGAGGACGTGAACCCCTAGAGGCTGTGGGGTAAAAATGGTACTGATCTTTGTTTATAAAGTTTGTTGCTTGAAAAGTTACTTTACTTTAGTTCAGACTGAGCTTTCAGCTTTTTATCTGAAACGACTCTCAACTCTCTCAGTCCCTGTTAAGACTGGTTGGTTTACCACATGACCACACATATTATCACAGTGATCAGCAAAGCGATTGAGACAGATATGCTGCACAGTGCGCTGTGAGCAATGTGTATCGTTGTATTACCTTCAACATCCGGCGAAAGGCAACAATAAACTTCAGTGAAGGGCAAGACTTCCGAATTCCATGAACGCTGTCTTTTTTCAGCCTGTTAAATCTCTGCAACAAGTGGAAAGATAAGCTTTTTATTGGTCTGTTTATTTCTGTGAACAGGATCAGTGGTGACATCAGCAGCTGTTCAGCACAGTTTAACATCAGCTGACCGCTGGATGTTGTCCATCTAAACGGACAGTTTACTCCAGTTTTACTAATAGAGAAGCTAAGTGAAAATGGATAAATATTGCATTTAATGTGTTTCCAGCTGATGTGTTCATTTTCAAAGTGGATTAACACGAGACAAGTGATCTTGTTTGGTTTCAAAGTCTTAAAAGTAAAAACCAACCTTTCTCCTACTCAGCAAATGCACGCGTTAAAAATGCAAAGATAAAGTTACCTCATCGTTTGTTTCCATGTTCCTTTGATTCTCTTCTTCCAGCAGCTGGACTTTTTTATCTTTACACTACGAGACATATGAAACGCATCGATTTTATTAAAAGGTGTTAATAAAAGCTTCTGAGTTTGCGTATAGATCCTATCTCTCTGAAGTCCTTTAGTCATGATGTGTTATTGAAGAAATCACACTGTTTGTAGAAGATTTAATTATCATGTCCATCAACCTGATTGGTCACTGGCTCCTTCTTCACGTCTTTTTCAGCTTCCTCCTTCAGCGGCTCATCCTTCTGGTCTCCATCGATTACATCTTCATGCTGAAATAAAAGTGAAATATGAGTAAAGACTCTAAAACATTTTGGGTCTTTTATGTTAAGGTTTATAACTTCTCTGTTGAAACTAAGAAGTACAAACAAGCTGAGAAAATGAAATGAAGACATGAAGTGTTACTTGTATTACCTATAAATATTCTACACCAATACTCTGAGAAGAATGTGTGAATGTCACCATGAATTGGTATGAAACTAGTTTCTAATTTTTTGTTTATCATTTAATCACTGATTAAAGTAAATAAATAAAATGTGACAAAAACCTTTCTTACACATTTGCTCTGATTCTCTTTTTCTCCTATGTCCTTATTCCTTCCAGCCATGTCCACGTGATCTCTCCTGCTTCTTTCTGACAGAAACACAGGGTCCAGTTAAAGAAAGGTGATTTCATGAATATGGTCTTAATCTTAATGACATGGTCCAAGGAGCTTGTGACTTACTGCTTTGGTTTTGTTTCCATTTAGATACAACAAAGCCGACTAAAAGAATGACGATGAAAGTAACAAGGAATCCATAGCTGAATGGAGCAACAGAATAGGATGGACTCTGGTAGAAATCATCTGAAACGAGGAACACAAAGGATTTGATTTAGCACTTAGCCACAGCATCTAGCTTGTGTTCTGATGGTCAGTTTACCTGTGCTCACTGGGAGGCTTTGGAGGGCAACCAGCAAGAATCCAACCCAGGTAGACACACTCATTGTCCTCTGTAAACCAAGAGCAGAGATAAACATAAATAAATAAATAAATAAATAGCAGGTTGAGACAGTATCTCCATGTTCAACTTTAATTTACTTATAACCTAAATAAACACTAAAATAAATGTTGTGGTTTCTTAAAAAGAAAACTCTGATCATGTCAAAGGAACATATATATTGGGTTTATGACATAATAACCAGTTATTCATAATATAAACATGCTTAGAGGCACATGAATTACAAACCAAACAGCCATAACATTAATACTATCTTGTTAAAATTGTGTTGGACAAGAGTCAGGATTTAAAAGAAATATTTTTCCACTATTTCCATGTAAATAATAGTCTGAGAAGTTTTAACCACATTTCTTTATCATCCGGATACAAAACACAAGACACAGGATTATGTATAACTAGCATTATGTTAATGTTAAATGTTACAAATCTCTGTCTCCATTAGACCATAAATAACAAACAAAGTTTACCTCAAGATCCAAGATGTTCCATCTATTCTCCTCAGATTTGATCTCATTCTCCTTTAAACAGGTGTTCGCACAACAGTAACACCTACTGTGACTGGAGGCGGGACTTCTTCAGAATTAGCTGTGAAAGAATCTCATGTTAAATTTTTGATTCAACAACAAGTCATATGTATTTCCTTTTTCAATGGAAAATACGTTTAGTGTTTGTTTAACATTTTCTGTTCAGGATCAGGTTTGACTTCATTCCTCGCACTTAAGATAGAATCAGTTTCCCGTTTCCTCAGAATAACAGGTGATCTGCTCTTTAATGTTCCGAATTCTCCGCATATGTTATTGTGAAATGCAGATCAGTTCAGAAGAAAGGAAAAGAAAACTGCTCAGTGACTCACCAGACAGTTTAGCTTGAAGGCCTTGAATCCCTAGAGACTGTGGGGCTCTATGCATCTGCACGGTCCATTAGAGACAGTACTGATCCTTGGTAATAAAGTCACTTTCCTATAGTTCACACTTTCATACAATGGTAACATTTTTATTTGCAAATAAAATGCACCAATTACAATAATTAGACAGTATATTGTTATTTTTTTTATGTACTCTGCCTGACTGCTCTCTGGAACTGAGGTAAAACACAGCAGTATCTTGACTTTTATTAACTGGACAACTGTAAAACAGTGTCACTGATACAGAGGAACAATGTATTATTCACAATGTACTTTGAGCAAACACGTCTGCATTCGTTCAGGTGGAGATTAAATCAATGTCCCCCTTCATTAGAGCAACAGGTACAGTTGGGCACAGAGTCTGATCATCAGATGGTTTGAACAATCAAGCATTTGGTTTTATGTAGAAAGCACAACACAAAACACCACACGTGGTCCAAGCTTCAGATATGATAAATATGTTTTATTTATCTAGTTTGCTCCTTGCCCAGATGGTGATGTCACTATATCATGTAAACCTGGTGGCACTTGCAGACAGACATTGTATGAAGTGAACGTGACAGATACTAAAGTGCTTATTAATATTATTCTGTAACATACGTAACAGAATAATATTAGTTGCTAAAGTGCTGCTAAGATGCAGACATTCACCCTAACAACTAAATAACTGCAGTGCAAACTCAATGGTACTGAAAAATAATACCTTTAGCATAATCCAACATTAAAATAGGTTTTGTTTTTGTAAAAAGTCTATTGTGTAACTAAGGGTAAATGTCATCAAGCTCTGTTGAGCCCGAGCTTCTCGTTGTTCTAGATGTTGATGATCTTGTTGTGTTTCTTGTTCTGTTGAATTCAGAAGCTCTTTCTCAGTCTTTACAGGTGTATGTTTCCTCTCCTCTAACCTGCCCATGTCTCTCAGTGGCTCTGGTTCTGTTACTACCTGAGAATCTTTACATTCAACAGCTGACACATTCAGCGGGACACTTTCTTTTTCTCCTTCTATCACAACATGTACTTCAGTGTCGTCACATTTAGAGTTTAACTTTTCTTCTTCTATGTGTTCGGGTCCATCTCCATGGGTCCTGTTGGTTTCTGTGTGAATAAAGAAGCAGGAGAAAATGATAAAGTATTTGATTATATTGTAGTGAGTGCTCCCTCCTGTTATGACTGGAAGTTATTTTAAAAAATACAAAACAGAATTCTTCACTATTTCAAACCAATGACAAAAGTTACATTCATATAATTCACAGAATTTAACACTATTTTAATATATGTAGTTTAGAATTATACACCTTACCTAATTTGTTTTGTCTCCTTTTCCACACAACAAAGACAACAGCAGGAATTAACAAGAGTAAAACAACAGCAGCGACTGAGCCAATAATGATATTTAGATTATTAGCAGAACTGGAGACGATGAACAAATGATCTGAAATGAAAAAACACAGAACAACATGGTTTTCATATATCATATAACACAAAAGGCCCAAATATGTGAAGAGATCATTTCATTTCTACCTGGAACATGTACGAGTGTCTCTCTGGTCTGGTTGATGTCTCTCTGTTGGACTCTACAGGTGAAGCTGTTACTGTCCGTCTTCTCCACAGTCACTGTGCTGCTGACAGTATAGAGATCATCAGGACCTCTGACTGTCTCTGTAGGTCCAGCAGAGAGCAGGTTTCCCTCAGAGTCCAGCCACAGCACCTCAGGCTCTGGATACCAGCCTCTAGACTCACACTGTAAAACCACTCCAGTGGTGTTTTGGGTCACCTGGATCATAGGTGATGAAACAGCACCTGGTGATTGAAAATTAGAAATACATAATATATACATATATTTATTTTAATATAAGAAACATTTCTAATGTGCTTTGCTAATATTGATGGTTATTGAACAGACTCAGAAAAACACATCCAGTAAAGTGAAGATAAAAGCAAGTTTCAGTCCTAAAGTATAGGTTTAGAGGAATTTGTATGCTTGTATTTCACACTGCACATTACAATGTGTGCCACTGTGCTGTATCAGTGTGAGGCAGCGCTGAAAACTCTGATGAATTTACATCTGAACTTACCAACAAAGAGTTGAACAGTAGAGTCTCTGTGTAACTCTGGAATGAAACATCTGTATTTTCCCTCGTCTGACAGTTTGACTGTGGAAAGTTTCAGTGAAATGTTTCCATGTTTCAGTTCATTGATGAACAGAGATGTTCTTTCTCTGTACGACTGATGTTGTAAACTCGGTTGTTCAACGCTGTCGTGCCACACGAGGACAAATCTGGGGTCCAGGTCGGGTCTGGTCCACTCCACACTCATGTCTGTAGCATCTTCAGCAGGTTGGAGGAGACACGGTAAAATGATGTCATCACCAACGGCTGCTACTATTGGCTGAGACGAACCAGTCACTTTATACTGACCTGAGAAGAAACAGATTCATGTTTGTAAATCCCATGAATGCCATATTCCAACATTGCTTTTGGAAGCTCATGTAAATGTTGAATAACTAAAATAAACAGCAGCTGAATGCAACCGGCAGTCTAGCAGCTAATAATGCAGACAGCGTTACGCAGTCATCAATTACTTGCCGGTGTTTCCCATTCATTCATTAGCTTACTCACTCACTATTTAGAACTGTGTACTCTCTAATAGGGACGGCGAGATGAAGCCTTGCAAAGCTTTTCATCCATTAGATTCTTATGGACCACGTTTTCATTTCTACC
>JAUMHF010000009.1:17720669-17735332 GCA_032359275.1 Microctenopoma steveboyesi | reverse complement strand
AACACTGCTCATCCAGAACTGATCCTGTCTGAAGATCTGACCAGTGTGAGACATGGACAGAACCAGCAGCTTCCTGAGAACCCAGAGAGACAGAAGTGCTGTCCCTGCTCTGTCCTGGGATCTGAAGGCTTCAACTCAGGCACGCACAGCTGGGTCGTTGAAGTTGGAGACAGCACAGACTGGGAACTGGGTGTGTTCACAGAGTCGGTCCAGAGAAAAGCACATTTCTGGCCTGGACTGTGGACTATATGGTTCTGTAATGGTAACTACACAGTACGGTCTACTTTACATTCATTCAGTGTTTTCCAACTGAGGAAGACGCTTCAGAGGATCAGAGTGAATCTAGACTGGGAGTCAGGAAAACTGTCATTTTCTGATGCTGAAACTGACGCACACATTTACACTTTTGAAGACAGCTTTACCGACCAGGTGTTTCCATACTTCAGGAATGTGAAACCACTCACGCTGAAGATTTTATCTGTGAAAGTTTCGGTTAGAGCTGCAGTAAGAAAATAATCAACCCACTTCGGCAAAAATGAGATGAATTTAAATGAATTATTGTGTGAATCTAGCCAACCATTTTATAGTATTCAGCGGAGTTCATTACGTTAGAGTGTAGTGTATTTATTTCTAGATCCTATCACAGCAACTTCTTTAAGATTGGACTTCACTGATACACAAGGGCAAACAAAGACATCAACAGTAAAACAATAATGCACAGTCAATTAAATTAAATTAAAATGAAATATATAAAAATGACTAATAAGATACTGACATTAAAATATATATAACCAATGGTACTGCAGCAGAAGATGTTGGGGCGTTTGGTTTAAGGAATGACATGAATGAAATGGTCTAATGGCAGTGGGCACAAAAGTCCAACTAAAACATTCCACGTTGTTCTTTGGTGGAATATTTCTGAATGAGTTTCAGATCCACCTCAGTTCATCATAGAGCTGGTGAGAGAGATTCTCCAGGAGGGCCAGGTCTCCAGGCAGTCCAGTACCAGTCCAGATACAGTGTTTGCTTGTTCACTCTGTTGGCCTCACCAGTCTTGATGCCACCTGCACACGCAACTCTCTACATCAAAGGAAGAAGGCTTTCTCAGGAAGCGGTAGAGGTTTGAGTGCCTTGAGTGGTAGAGTGCTCTGGTGATGCCCATCACCACTTCAGACACGGTAAATAAACCAACTGACCACCATGTGAGGAAGTCAGTGATCTGCTCCACAGTGTCTTTCTGGAGCTGGGTGGACAAGAGAAGTCAAAAGACTCTCAGTGCTTCCCTGCCTCTCCAGGTGGAAGCTTCTCTGGGCATCAGGATCATCCATCAACTGATGGAATCCTCTACCTGATGTTAAACACCCGGGGCCTCAGGTGGCAGGGGTAGAACCCTAATTTTCACCTGTGCTCTTGAGATTTGCAGCTCAACTGGGTCAAGTCTAGAGACGTTCAGGGTTTTTTTTATTTTATATTTACAGATGCAGAACTAATGAATGAAGATGAATTAATTAAGTTTTATTATGCTGTTACATCAGTTATAGTTATATTTACGAATAAATCTATTGGTATTACCATTATATATTTTCACATAATGAGTCTTTTTACTTTGGTACTGCAAATATTTTGTTTCTTTTAATTAACCATAGTTTCTACGGTGGCCCCTAGAGACGAAACACATACAAACAGTAAGTTTCCAGGACCTGGAATTGTCCTGGAAACTTTCTACATGTTTGTCGTGGAAGGAAGTACAACGATACTTACAGTAACACTGATCTCAGCCTTAGATTCACTTCAACACTACAAATGTTTCTCTGTCAGGTTATTTGACTTTAAATGTATTTTCTCCTTCTATAAAGTCAACATTTCCATTTTATTACAGGTCAACAGTAGTAAAACCTGGGGTTTTAAATGCAATTCTTTCCATGAATCTGTACATGAATGAAACGGAACAAATGTGAACATTATTTTTGAGGAACATGTGGAACAAATCTGGACACAAACATTCACCTTATTAAGCATTAAGTTCCACAGCAGTTAAATAATTTAACATATCTCAACTACACAGTAAAGGAGAAAACTGAGTTTGCATGTCATTCATGATGTGATTATTCAGGGTCATGATTGAAGGAGCCTCCGTGCCTCTTTAGCCCCATCTGGAGGGGTAAAACTAAACTGCAGGGCTGAATTGCAAATTAAAGGTGAAGCGTCTATGACTTGCAGAGATGTATTCATAGTACTGTAGTATAGTGTTTAATTACATTTTCATTACTGTGTAATCACAGGAAAATAAGACTTGTTTGTTCTTAACTGCAAGAAATGTTACAATAACATTTATCATCTATGGTTTTAAACATTAAATTCAGTGACTCAAATCAATACAGAGCTGCGTAATGTAACTTCAGCACCCATTCTTACTGGATGTGACTGTATGTTTTCTTCTTTGTTGAGTTAATTGAATTGAGATGTTTTTTGAGAGATTTAAAGAGACTTAACTCCGCTGAGCTTCTCAATCCTGTTAACCTTAACCTTCTCCGAGGGTTTTCACCTGTCCTCACTGAGAGCAACACACACTACGTTCATTTTAGCTATGAACACAAACATGATAAAAATGTTAGACAGTAACTGAGTACAACACTGGTGTCAGGCTCAAATAACTGGATTTACATGTGTTTTTTCCTTCATTGCGGGTCAGCTCAGATTTATTTATGCCTCCACCCAATATAAACCTGTACCCTAAACAAGTTTCTCAGTTTTTCCTCTGAACGGTATAAAGTCCAATATCATAAGTCAAAGTCATAATTAGATTTGTAAACGTGAAAAAACAGACAAAAGGACCTAAACAGGTGAAATGGAGACATCTGAATGTGAAGGACTCACCTGAGTTACAGAGGTGAAGGAGCCGTTGTTGGAGGAGACGAGGAGGCGAGAGTCGATCAGAGAAGCTCTATATGTAAACACCTGCTGTCGGTCATAAGAAGTCCTCAGTCCTCTCCTCAGCCAATCAGCTCACCCACCTGTGAACTTTGACCAACCCTGCTGCTGCTCAGAGCGACCCCTCCCACCCCCCGAAAAAGAGCCACGACAACCAGACAGGCAGAGACGGACTTTCTGAATGAGCCGGCTGAGAGGATTGAAGCTGGTTCTCCCTCAGTCAGCACAACAAGGCCAGATTAGAGAGACAGAGGGAGACGGGGGGAGACAGAGGGAGGGAGGGAGTTAATTTTACTGATAGTTTATCCCCAGAACACGAGCTACTGTCCTTTTGTTTGCAGTAGGTTTCCGCACAAACACAAAGCTTGTGCAGGGAGTATAAAAGCAGTCAGTGTTTATTATGATGTGTTAAACAAGGCGCGCCGCATCACTCCCATTCTGCCACCGGCCTCTCACTGCGGTGATGTCAGGTAAACTGACTTCTTCAAACTGTGGATGAGTCTCGGCCGCTTGTTATCCGTTTTATGTTTTTGAGTAAACTATTTCTGTCCATATTTCTGACATTTAACTGTCAGTTGTCACGTGTGCAGACTTTAATGACATAACCTGAAGGCTGAGCAGCAGGTTTGCCGACTACAGAGGGACTGATGTTGCGTAGCTTTAATCCTCTGTTCTCGCTGTCAGCAGGTGAACAGACACAGGTGGATTACCGCCCTGTGGTGCATTAATCATCATTATCATAGCTGTCGGACTACTCTGATGGAGCGTAGCTGCTGTGTGGAGTGTTTTTGAGACGGGCCTGGATTTTATGACCGTGTGTTTAAAGTAAAGCAGAGAATCAAAGTCAGATCTGGATTATTATCAGTTATAGAGAGAAAAATACACAATGAGAATGTTGGTAAACATAAGGTCATTGAAATATAACCGTCACTCTGTTTTTCTCTTCTCGGTGCAGCATTTTTTGTACATTTCTGCACAACATGGGCAAAAATGAGCGCACCAACAGAGGAAGCCTGGTTTAATTCAGAGTTCAGTGGTTTCTCTGTGTCTTTGTCGATAAATTTCTGTACACGCAGACTGAGCATGTGCCAGAAACGTCCACAAGCCCCTTAAACCACACATCAAGTCAATGTGATGTGTCTTTGTTCTTGTGAAGCAGTTACACATGTTTTATTTCTTCCAATTTATCACATTGTTTTCCGTCAAATACAGAATTAGCTTCTAAATTTACACCCAAAGTTTTAGTTTTCCACAGTGTTTCCATCATGTTCTGTAGCACAGTAGAAACCTGAGGAAACAGCTACAGGAAGTTCTCTCGGTCTAGTGCAGCCGTGTGGTTTCCAGTGCTTGTGTTAAGTGTGAAATTCATCCCTTCAAACGAATCCCTTCTCCCTCCAGGGTGTGTGTGTGTGTGTGTGTGTGGCTGTATGTGAAAGAAAGAGATTTTAATACAAACAATAAACCATTGAACATGTTATACAAACTTTATTCATAAACTAATAACTTCCAAACAGCTTCTCACAATCTCTGACAATCATCCAGAAATTCTTCTCTAGTTCCAAGATTTAGATTTAAATTTCACCTCTTCAGAAAAAACAGATAAAAAAGAATAACTTCAGTGTTTCAGAATGATGCAGTGAGGCGGGAGGATCGTGTATGTTCAGTCCTTTCAGCCAAAGTACCGGCGGGGCGGGGGGGTCCACTCAGACAAACTTTACTTTAGGTTAAGACACATTAAACAGTTTATGCAAATGAGGACTGCGTCATCTCAGACAAAAGATTTGGCTGTTTCTGTTTCGGACTTTGCTGTGTAGATCTTCTGTGGCGCTTTTCCATAGTAACCGCTGCAAGACAAGAGAAACACAACCACACCTGTGAGTTTGGAAAATGGGAGGATGGAGAACTGACAGCAGAGAGGAAGGAGAAACGCTCAGGTGCTGCCTGCTGTTCAGGTCAAAGGTCCTTACCCTTTCTTAGCCTCTGATTTTACTCTTGACATCGCAGAGCAGAGCAAACCTCCACCCACGATGGCCAGACTGGCTCCAGCCCAGCCTAAGAAGAGACCCGGACCCAGCTCGAACCTGGAAACAAGTGAACGTCAGGAGCCTCATTTCTATTGGTTCTTTAGTTTGAAAGGATCAAAGTGAGTTTATGGAGGTCAACTCACTTGATGCCCCCATTCAGAGGGTTGTAGAAGTCCTGCACCACTCTGTAGGCGTACCAGGAGCACGCTATCAGGCAGCAAACTCCTGCAAACACAGCCATCCGTCAGTGGGACCAAATATCCACCAGGATGTTGAACGGTATAGACATTCATGGGGTTTCATGTGTGCGACATCACCTCAGGCTGCGTTTTGTCCACTTACCAGCGAGGATGCTCAAAACCCCTCCTGTGACGGCCATCTTGGCCTTGGACTGCTCGGTGGCCGAGCCGATCTTGATGCACTTCATCCCGAGCAGAGACACGATCATGGTGGCGAGTCCGAGCAGCAGACAGATGATCATCAGCGCACGGCACGCCTGCACGTGAACTGCAGAGAGGGGAACGGATCAACAAACACCGGTCACTGCAGATTCGTTCTCCACAGAGTAGATTTTAGTTGCTATGGTAATGGAAAATAATAATCAAAAAGCACAGTTCCCATCATTAAACACCTGAAGACAGGTGAAAGTTTCTGACAGAGACAGAAACTCAAACAGAAAAACTGTAGAAGACTTTCAGAGCCAGGTCAGACACAATAAAAACGATGATCAGAACAAAGCCAAGATGTTCGGACCTTCCTATCAGCGCTCTACTCAAGCAAACACGCAGACGTATTTTCACGTACTTAGTAATTGAGTTTTAACTAATGAAATAGGAGTCTTTAAGGAGCAAAGACGACGCTGTCTTTCTGCATGTGTAAGCTTGTTCTGAACCACACCACCGAGTGAGACACTCGTAAGAAGGAAAGTTTGAGACTCTGTGGTTGTCTTGTGTAAATGCTTTTCTTCCTGATAATAAACATAACGCTTCATCCATTCAACCTTAAACCAGCTGGTTGCTACAGTTTCTATCCAGTAAGTTGGGATTTAAACTTGTGCTGATTTTTTTAGCTAGTAGTGAATATTTGTAGTTGCAGGGCAGCAAATGTGAGACTGAGTCAAAACAAACTCCAGGAAATGTCTGAGTCCAACAGTGACTCACTGTGTCGCTCTGAGGAATTGTTTTTTAACCAAACCATAACGAGTATGTAACATGAAAATTCATCAGCATCAATCTCTCAAATGAATTATGAGTAAGTAAAAAATAAAAACGTAAAAATAAACCTGAATATCTGATGTGGAACGGAGTGATTGAAATTCAGGTTATGTAGGTAGTATTAATGTACTTTTATGCTACTTTACTGTACCTCTACAGTAGTACTGTACGTTTTACTGCACTGCATTTATCTAACATGTTGCTTTTCATACATAGTGTAAAAAATACAATAATCTTATACAATTAAATACTAAAACGAATCAAAACACTTGTTATGGTCACATTAAACCTTGATGCTTGTTTAGCATGAAGCAGTCAGTTAGTTTCTCTCAGCTCAAACACTGGACACGGGAAAAAGTTAAACGCTGTGTTTAATTTCTTCCTTAATTTAAAGTTATTTACAGAAGAGAAGGAACCTAAAGTAATATCACTGTACTGTGTGATTTATTGCTGCGCTGTTGAAGTACTTTATTGACAAAATGGCCTCTAATGATAAGACCAACCTGTGGCGCCTCTTTATGAGTATCAGGAGAGATAAACGGTGAGCTGGTCACCATATGGGCAGCATCCTAGAGATAACACGATGATCACAACGACAAGCTGCACTTCTACAGGTCCAGGAGTTCCTTAAAATTTAAACGTAACACACCTGGACGTCCCAGAGTTTTAAAAGAATATTTGATTAAACTATAATTTTTTTTACATGAAACATGGAGTTTTTTGGTCAATTCAGGTTAAACACTGACGCAGACGATAAATTCACTTCACTGAGAGACAGTGACAGTAAAGAATCGCTGCCTGATTCTTTCTGTTTCATCTCGAAGGGTGTTTCCCTCCATTTTATGGTCGGTGGAGGAGCAGGCTCAAAATGGCCTCCGCACGAAACCGATGAGTCCAGGAGCTTCATCAGCTGTTCCTTGTACGAATCATGAATTCAGTTGTGTGTAGAGATTATTTGTAGTGGTGTTTTCATGACAACCTTTTTAAAATTGTTTTTGGCTGTAAAACCCTCCAACCTTTGAACAGTCTAGTTTAAGTACCACCTTAAAAATGTGCAAACCTGTTGGAAGCTCTAAAGAAAAATGTCTGAGACTCAAATGTTTCTAATTAGTTTTGAGATAATCATAATAAACTTTCATCAGTTTCTCCGGTTTAAACCTCGGGGTCTTACCAGGCAGGGCCAGCAGAGATTCAAAGTCTCGGCACTCGGACATGCCGGCGCTGTTTTCTGCACAGGAGTGCCACAGATTCTCAGACAGTCTCTGGGAGGTGATGATGGAGCCGGACACAGTGGAGATCTTCCACTGGTCGTTAGCTAGCGCTGCTCCGTTGACCAGCCAGCTGATTATACACATCATTAACCCAGTTGTTTCCATAGCCGTCGACATGATGGCAGCGTTTCCAGAAAACTCCTAAAATAAAACTGGGACGAAAAAATCCACCTGCTACAGATGAAATCACAGCAGCTTGAAGGAAATCTTTCAAAACAACGGGGATCAACACGAGTTCGGGTCCTGGTCCTCCGAGGTGAAACGTCTGCGAGTTAATCTGGCGACTGTGGCTCTAACAGAAGGACTTTACTCTGTGCCAGGGGCCATAAACAGGAGCCACTCCCTGTAGTTCCCCCCTCACATTCACCCAGTGCTGGTCATAATGATGATGATGATGATGATGATGATAGTGAGTCTTCAGACACGCCTCAGGCAGCTCTTCAACGCATACACAGGTGTGGACACTGAGTCCTGCATGTTCCTGAAGTCGTTCCCATCTGACTCTCAGGAAGCTGCAGTTCAGGAGATCAGTGTTGTTTCAAACTGTCCGTGTGCAGGTCAACAGGAGCTTCTTCACACCAGCACAGTGATGCTGTATGTCACCATCAGGAGCTTTCTAATACCAGACTACAGCACGTTGCAGTAACCGAGGCCAGACGATACAAATCCACGAATCAATGTGCTGCATGAAAATAATCAGGGTTTCAAGTTTAGCTTTCTCATCCCACGAATGACAAACTCTTTGCGGACAGGTGGCGCTCAGAGTCAGGGTATCACTGAGCTACCATTCCGCTTCATAGCTGTTCCCACGTCATCAGACCTTCACAGCAGCACATAACTGAACATCATCAGCAGAGCAGTGAATCGTTGCTTCTTTTATACAAATACTCTCGTAGTCTGGCAGTATATTTATCCAGGTTGTTGCATTCTTGTCAGGAAAGAGAAGTGTTTATCGGGGAGTTGGTAACGTGCTACTTGACGATTGCTGGTGCTGCTGAAACACCCCTAGATACCAGCTAACTCTTCAGCGTAATACTTAATGATCTGTCAGCAGTTGACTTTTCTGCACTATTCTACATAGACTGGTGCTCACAGAGCTTTACACTGCGTTGTATTCACCCATTCACACTCATACACTGATGGCACAGCTGCTATGTGTCATGTGTCTTGCCCAAGGACACCTCGACATAACCACGGGGTAGAGCAGGCAACTCTTCCTCCTGGATGTTGAGTCATGTTGGTGTCGTACTGAAGAAGTGACCTAACAGCTGCAGTGACGTCCTCTACCACAGCAGTGCTGCTTCCCCACATCGACTGATCTGTGTGAAAGGGAACAAAAGCGGCGTCACAGCCTCGTGCTGCTGTGCACAACCCCGACGCCCCGACGTTCACCCGTTTCCTCCAGGGAACTGATCATCCGTGCTGCAGGAAGTCAAAGGACAAACACATTTCTGTGTCAGTCCCAGTGAAGACAGGTTGTGTAAGATGAACACCACCCGTTTAACCACATTTTAAACACGGGACTTTGTGTTATTGTGGAGTTCATCAGTGAAATGCAGCTTGGACCTGTGCCAAGACCTTTATGCTTTAAATACCTGAACTATTAGTCGAAAATGTTGTGACGTGTTTGAGCTTCTAAGTAAATGTGGGACAGAAGCAGGTTGTGTGAGTCGCTCCGTGTTTTATAGTTTTATGGCTGGTTAATATTTGATCGTCCTGAAAGTCCAAAGTCTGAGTTTGAACACAGTTTCTGTTCGGTTTTTGGGTGAAGCCGTCTCACTGAAACTGAAAGAATTATGACTGCAACACAAACATAGATATAATTAAACTTAATTAATACAGATCAAAATGATCTTGTCATTCAGCTTCGTGTCCTTAACGACTCATAACAACACAGGAGAGCAGGTGTTTAAAGGCGTCTGACCTGGGTCAGGTTTAACGTATGTCTGGGGCGGCAGGACCGCTCAGTGTGTGGAGCAGTCATCTTCGAGGATGAGCGAGTTCGATTCCCGGTCCCACCAAGCTACATGGCGAGGTGTCCTCTGATACCTGTAGTAGCGCAGACACGGGTCCAGCAGCTGTCCAAACAACAATTCCCCCAAGAGATCAATAAAGTATTCATTATTATTATCAATAACAAGTCCTCCACCCACATTTCCAATATTTTTCATTTAACTTTCAACATAGAAAACTAATAAAAATCATTATCAATCATCAAACACAATGTTTACTGTTATTTTACATTTAATTTTTTCCTCTGATTCTATGAATATGACTTATTAAAATGAGGAACGGGGGATTCTCAGACTAAATCTGCCAGTGAAGCTCGGCAGCAGCAGGATGTGAACACTCACATGAAGAAATTAGCTCTGTATTGATCTGACAGGTATGTTGAAGTTCGAGCTCTAAATTACAGCTGACATCTGATGCGCCCGGGGAGGTGACAACAAGACGGACCAGCTCTGCAGCCCAGAATCCAGCCTCAGCATCAAGACACAGCAGCTTATTCTCTTCAGATCCACAGACGGAGCAGCGCACGCGGCTCCTGTGTAGAAGAGAAGAAGCTCTGATTCATTGTGATCTGTTCACAGAGAAGATGACCAGTCGGGATTATTCAGAGGAATCTGGACCAGAGGTGGAGGATATGACATGATCAGACTTTCTGCTTCTTCTTTCTGATCATCACTGTGCTGAGAGACTGCAGCAGGCTCAGGGTCTCATGATGAAGATGATGATGATGGTCCTGCTGGGCGTTGTTAAAGGTGAGTTTCTACTGTGGACACGATGATGAGGTAAAGATTAAAAGAATAAAAAAATATACAATAATATATAAAAATTCAAAATAAAACACTGAATTGTGAATGTATGATTATTAACTATAGATTTACCAGCTTGACTGGAATCATCAACACTGAGTGTGTGTGTGTGTGTGTGTGTGTGTGTGTGTGTGCACATGTCTGCACATATATTAATAACAAGTGTGTAAAACAAGCGTCTCCACACGCTCAGCGAGCAGAAGAAGAAATCTTTGAAAGTTAAATCAGCTTCTCCCATAAACCTTCATTCAGGTTTGTTGAGTTTTCAGTTTTCTCTTCACAAAGACGTCTGACGTTTACTGAACTATCACATCCAGAAGCTTAAAGACAAAACAGGAAATGAGCTGCTGATATGTTCCTCTGTTTCCTTGACTACGTGCAGACACGGTTCAGAAACCAGACTCGTGGTGGTTTCTCTGTTTCTGAGACGGACAGAAAGAAAGAGCCTGACTCTGGATGAAGCACGTCTGCAGAAATAAAACCAACCAAAACACACTGAAGGATTTTAATAACTGCTGGAGAAAGTTTGTTGTTTTTGTCTTTTCACACCAACAAACATGATTTAACCTGGAACCTTTCACTGGCAGAGGGCAGAAAGAAAAGTCATTCAGGAAGCAGGTCTGTGCTCAGAGCCAAACGGTGACGGACTTAAAACGACAACACTTTGTCTCTGCAGATGTTTGGACGCTCCCGCCTCCCGGCACAGTCACCATGGAGTCTGTGGACATGAGACACACGCTGACATGGCGCCGCCCGCAGGCTCCCTGCAACACTACCGTCCTCTACTCGGTCCAGTTCCAGGGGTGAGTAGGACGATGCAGAGGAGTAGTGGTTCCTTCAGGCACGAGCGCAGCAGCAGCTTCTCATCACGTTCCTCTAGTTTAAACACAGCAGGAGGCAACAGATCAGAAAAGACTCAGTGACAGAACAACAGCTTCTAGTTTCCAACACTGTGTCCTAAAACAGTTACAGGGACGTTTGTCAGTCCTGCGCTTTATTAGCTCCTTAAACTCCACCACCCAGCTCGGACCTGCAGCTGTAGTCAGTCAGAGACGTGAACGCACACACACTGACTCACACAGACCTTTGCACACAGGAAGCAGAAACTCGCCCTGAGGCGGTAAAAAGCAGGGTGAGCTGCACTGGTCACGGTGATAAGACATAACGTCTCCGTGTCTTCTGTCTCCCACACTCGTTAGAGGTTGTTTGACCTCTAACGTTATTACAGATGTTATCATCTGAACATCAAACGCAGCTCATGTGTTGTTTGATAGACTGAAGGTGTTTCTAATGACACAGAAATTAACGACACACCTTTTCTAACCACTGCCCTGAATCACAGATGACACATTGTGGCACGCAGCTCTTAATTAACTCTCAGGAACATTTCTGTGGCTGTTTGGAAATCTGTAATTTAAAAGCTGTTTTTAGTTTGTTAACCTACTAAAACAGCTTTTTGTAGCCGTGCAGGACGTTGGAGCAGACGAGCTGCTCTAAAACTGAACCAACATCTGAAGCTCGACAGAAAGTTAAATAAAAGAACATAAAGTATGAGTTTAATACCATTAGTGAGGAGGCGGCTGTGAAATGTCGCCTGACAGGTCACGTTCACTAACTCTCGCGCATTAAAACTTCAAAAAGACAAACGATGAGTCAGGTTGTGTGAATCCCAGCGATGCACCGTGTGATGCAGCGCGTGCAGGGAGTGGTGACGGAGGTCGAGGAAGGTCTGAGACACTAATTAGCTCAGAAAAAAAAAGTTTCATTACAGAACAGGTGAAGAATCGTTTGTGTTCACAATACATACAACACAGCACGCGATGTGAACATCTTTTATTCTCCTGATATTTAAACAGAAACACAGACTCAGCTTCCTCCTCACATCTTTGCTCCAGCTGCTGCAGGAAGCAGAAATATAAGATGATGAAAACAGAGAGAGGAAAAAATCTTAGAACACGCGACCACAGAGCGAACAAAACCTGGGACGCTGCCGTCATGTACACAGTAAAAAAACTCCGTACAGAAAACATTTGGTCCCATTAAAAATGAGAGTAAACTTTACTCTGTGGTCAGTGGTAACTCTTCAGTGTTAGTTCTACTCAATTTAGTGTCAAAGCACCTGCAGACTGGTGCTGATCCACACTGTGTGGAGTTTAAACTGACGTTTAACTCTGCTGTTAGAGCTGGTTCACCCCTTCAGACAGTTGTAAATACTCCATCTGGGTTATTATAGGTTAACTCTGTAAGATTGACACTGTAACCTTCAGCTATAAGGTCACTGAGGTCAGAGGGCCTGTGGATCCGTCTGGGTCATCACTGTGTCTTTGTACGAGGCCGTTGGTTCAGTTCTGTTGTGTGTTCGTGGTTCTGGCCGACACACAATAAGCTGGTTTGTGCATGTTTCAGGGAGTTTGAGCTGATGGTGCTGAACGGCAGCTGGTTGGATGCTCATTGGTGTCGGCGGATTCCCCACACACTCTGTGATCTCACCTCGGACCTGGGCTCAGACTCAGACTACAACGTCCACGTCAGAGCACAGTGTGGGTCTGAGCTCTCGCCCTGGTCCCAACTCAGCCGACCATTCAACCGCGGACACAGTAAGACGCCGACAGCTGATACCAGCACGTCACGGTAGATAAATTCTTACTGTGGATGTTTTAACAAACGTGTGATGTCATGAGCAGCAGCTCTGACGGTGCCGAAGATGACGGTGACGACGGTGGGTGATGTTCTTCAGGTGGCGTTCCACCAGCTTCCTCTGACTGCTGCTGCCCGTGTGACCGTTTGGAAGAAAGACAACGAGCTCCAGGTCTCCTTAGTCACTCCCTCCCTTCTTTCCTCTTGATACCTTCGCCCCATCCATGTTCACTTGCACCTTCTTCCAGCTCAGACACGTTGGTTTGTTGCACAGATTTATTTTGAACACTTGTTCACTTGTCTCCTCTCTCCGCTGCAGGCTACCGTCCACACGGTTCCTGCTGAGCAGACACTGCTGCAGGTCCCCGACCTCCAGGCAGGGGCTGAGTACTGTGTCAGAGCTCAGACCGTCCTGAAAACACGGCTCAGCAGCAGCACTGAGGCCCAGTGTGTGTCCATCGCAGGTACACACAGCATGTCACGAGGTGTGTGACGGAGTGAGGTGTGTTTCACTGATATCTGACCTTTGACTCGCCTTCAGGTCCAGACGCTGTGTGGAAGACACCGACCACTGTGACTGCGATCGTCCTCATCATGGCGGGACTCCTGTGTGCCGTGTTCTCGTCCATCATTCGCTGCCGTCCGGATCAGTGTCACGCATATTTCCACAAGGAGCCACTGCCTCAGTCACTGGTCAGTCCAACAACATCAATACATGATTAACATGAACCAAACGCATTAATAAAGGTTCAGTTATTATGATTCTACAAACTTAGTTAATACAAGTTAAAAAGTAGATTTTATACAGAACTGAGCAGAATCTTGGGTCTGAACACTTTGGTAAAGAAGAGATTTCACTGCTATTAATCTCTCCATGTGTCCTCCTGAGGGACGCAGCAGTGTTGGAGCCCACCCACCTGCTGCCACTGGGCGATTATTAATTAACTAGAAAGTTCCTGCCACCTTCCAACGCTGAACCTTAGACCATCTCCGCGACCAGAAAGCTGGATTTACAGCGCAGAGTCGTTTTATATATAACATTGTCTCGTGTCTCATACGTTGCCACGGTAACTCGCAATGTCATCTTACAAGAAGGGGGGGCATGTCATGACCAACACGGTCCTTTTGATGTATAACATGTCAGATAGGAATCCACAATCTGTCTCCTGAAGCATCTTGTGAGTGGTTTATGTCGATTTAGGTTGCCGTTGTAACCCTAATGCCAACTTTCATAATAGGAGACATCTAGTGATTCTGCTTTTTATATTAATATTTTGATGTATATCATGTCAGATAGGGATCCACAGTCTGTCCTGTGGGCTCATCCTGTGTGGTTTGTGTGTGGAGGAGAGTCATCTGGACATGGCAGCCATGTTGATGAAGCTGCAGCCAATCAGGAGGGACACAGCATGTCACATGTCACATGTCACAAATCTAAACAAAATCACACCAGAATTAAATCATTTAAAATATAGTTTCTCAATGTAGGATCAGCTGTGTCTGCTTGTGAAGCATGATAATAAATGAGGTACTTAACAGATAAAGGGAGACAACACCGCTCTACCTTCTTCAAAGTTCCGTCCTCCAACCATTTTGGACCATTTTTTGACCAAAAGATGGAAAAACTTTTTTCTATACTTTATAAAAAATTATAGCACACATGCTGAGACCGAGCCGGTCAATTGTATGTATAGTTTGTGTGGGTTCTCTCTCCTGTTCGGGCTGCATTCTCGTTGACGGAGGAATAAGATATAAATCTATAAAGAGACC
>JAUMHF010000009.1:17696593-17709784 GCA_032359275.1 Microctenopoma steveboyesi | reverse complement strand
TCAAAAAGAGCTTTTATACCATTAAGATTACCATAGAGGAAAATGTAGGAAGGTTTAGACATGGCAACCGGACGTTTCGTTCTGCATCCACAGAACTTTTTCAACTTCACGTGGATGAATGAGAATCTTCACAGACTAGAGGAAAATGTTAATTAGATGTAAATCTAATTCTTTTTATTGTTATATAACTGAAGTCATAAATTGAAGTGAGCAATGAAGTAATGTAAACCATTGGATGGAAGACATTTAAAATCTCTTGTATTCTTGTGTGACAATAATTTCTTCTAGTATCTGGTGATTTTTGTGGCTGAACAAGTAAAGATCTCAACCCTATTAAATTGTCCTGTGGACTTTTTTTGGACGTGGATAAGAAAGAGTGACATGGCAGCATTACGATTCATTCAACTAGGTTCCTACAGATGTAATATTGCTTGAAGTACTATTGTTAAAGCTCTCTATGCAGAGTAGGTGTTAGATTGGATTATAATTACTGATGCACTGACTTTCCTTGTTGGGTTCAGGAGACTTTGAGGCAGAGCATTGGGTTCAGGTTTATCAGAATAACTGCAGTCAGTTAGCATCTTATGATCTTTATCAGGAGATGCATTATTCAACCAACAAATAGTGGGCTTGAAAACTTGTAAAGCTACTGTCTGGGAGTTAGTGTCGCTGTAATTCAACCTATTTTCCACTAGATGAAGCTGGTTCCTCTGAGATCTTCTTGAATCTGTTCATTCATTTAACCTGAATGTTTTGAATTTCTAAAGTTATGTATAAATGTATTATGAGACACATGGATTATACCTGCACTAGACTCAATCATTTATGTTATCAACAGCATCAAGTATAGTAGTTTTTAAAATATTTGGATTTCACCAAGAACTCAGGAAAATTTTGAACTTAGGACAACTTCAATAAACTTTGAAGCTTGGCTGTTTGGTGTTATAATAGAGTAAATGTAATAAATGAAATACTTTTACTTTACACTTTCTCTACCTCTAAAAAGTATAGTATAGTTGTGCCCAGCAAAGTGGTTGTAGTTTATTTTTAGGCCACGAGGTGCCGACAAGCTCTGAGCAGTGAGAATCAGGAGCTCTCACTCTGTTTTTCTGGTCGTCAACATTGAACCGTTTCTAATGTAATGTTAAATTAACATTTTATATCAATCAAATAAAACTGTGGTTTACTCAGAGGTATCTACCGAATAGAAAGAATTATTTTTATTTTAACTGATTATATATTCCCAAAGACAAAAAAAGTGATATATATACACAACAAGGGAAGCACATATGACATTTTTCGCATATAAATAAAAAAACATTCTAACAAACAGAAATTAATGATACAATATTTAAAATGTATTACTATTACATTTAGCAACTTTTAGTTATTTAAGGTCAATTAATATTTTTTCATCAACATAATGAAACTATGCTATTATAACGTTTATAAAGAGTTAAATTATATCATTTTTATAATTATACAGTTTTTGAAGAGATGCGTAGCAGTTTCATTTTTGTGTAAGCACACATATATCCGTGTGTTTTTTAAATATTTGAACTGAGATGTATCTGAACTGCGGTTAGAGTTTGGTCTTTATACAAACAGTAGAGTCATGTGTCTCTACGATAGACGATCTCTGCTGAAGTTGTGACGGGAGGCTGAATCCGCGGGGACGCGCGCCGCTACTGAGGATCAGCGCACCGGTCACAGGAGACCAGGAGAGTCGGGACCAACCTGACACGGAGAGTTTGACACGGTGGTCCGTTTTTCTGGGAATTTCACCCTCACATCAGGGGCGTGGGAACGCGTTTTCTCCTCCGCGGGGAAGGACTTCCTGAGTCCGGGAGAGAAGGTGGGTGAAGGTGCGCGCGGTGTTTGCGGGACACGGAGGAATGTTGTAGCCTGGAAGCTAATAAGCTAAGTAGCTAACGTTAGCAGGAGATTAGCTTCTGTCAACCGACAAAAATTCTGTGTCAGGAGCTGTAACTTCATTTACCACCATGTAAGGTAGTACTTTACTCCCGTGCTAAAAGTACACAGAAGTAACGTTACTCACCGAGGTACTTCACAGTTCAGGGTACTTTAGAAAGTACGTTACCAGGCTGCTAGTAGAAGTACTCACGTCAGAGTACTCGGTATAAAATGTACGAACGTTCACTGATTCCACAGAAATGTTAAAAAAGGTCATTTGGATTTAAATTTAATATTTAAGTTAGACAACATTAATATGTTTGTGTTTATCTGATGTGTTTAGTGAAGAGTGTTAACATTAGGTAAAATAATTAAAGTCAAAGTTTTATTTATAGGGAAAAACAGTATAGTGGTGTTGGTCTGTGTTGGTTGTGAAGTTGTTATTATTATCATTATATGATTATGTTCAAAGTTAAACACAGTTTTATCACAATGTAGAAATGATCTGTTACCAGCTAAAGTTAAAATTAGAATATTTGAAAGTTTACCCGAAGTATCTTTAAGTCCCAGAGTATTAGTACTCTGAGTAGTTTCTCTGAGTTCCTGATAAAAATAGTATTTTAAACATTACTGAACATGAATGTTTGGTCCAGATTTGTTTCTGCAGTAGTCGAACATGTGCAGTTTAGATTGTGAACAGATTCATGGAGAGAAACAACCTTGTTTCTGTGGTTATTGTAAAAAATCATCCACATATATTTAGTTTAGTCTCTTAGATGAAGATATAAACGTACTCAGCACACATGACTGTGCCCTGTTGTTGAGATGCTTATTTAAGTCGTTTCAAACATACTGCAGTCAGTAAATACTTCTGATGATGGGCTCTTGTTGTGTTTATGTTATTAATGAGAAATATTTATAAATCAACAGTATCGGCTCTAAATGTGATCAGGGCTGCTGCGGATAAATCATCTCTTGGTGAAAAAATCATCTTATGACTTGAACACCATCACATCACAGATTAATTCCCACATGGTTGAGCAGCTCCTTTACCCCTCTGTGTGTGGTGGGGGTGAGGATTTCACTCACTCAGTCCCACAGTAGGTGACCCACCTGCCCCCTGAACATGCTGCACGCCGTCCCGTGCCTGACGACGCCCACGTTGAGCGAGCTGCAGCTGTGAATTGTGTTTTGGACTCGGGGGACCACGGGGATCTGAGCTATGAGGCGATGGTGCTGGGATCTAACTGGGGCAGTCTGTGCTGAATCCATGCTGTTGAGGCCACTGTGGGCCTATATTTGGTGTCACTACATGTGGAGGTCACTGTATACTATTTGGGTCTGTGCTCGTTCTGTACTCCTGCGCCACAGACGTATTTTGGAAGCAAGGCTCACAGATGTTCATGGTCACATCTCTGTCTGCTTCATCGTCATCTGATCCTCTACTTTTCCCTGTCTGCTGCCTTTTGTCCTGCACACATGTCTTGTAAAAAAGCCAATTGGAGGCAAAACGTTGTGATATTCATAAACTTGAGTAAGTTGAAAATAGCTTGGTTTGTTTAAGGTTATCTTAACTGTAAGTGTGTGTGAGCCTAGTGACGGTGATAACCATCTCTCTTTACATAGCGGCGCAGTGATACAGATGTTAGCTTACTCAGAGTAATCGCTGACCACCCAGCAGGATAGAAGCAGTCAGAAGTCTCCCAACAGGAGTCATGTGAGACTCGGAGACTTCTTTCACATGTTCATGATGTGCAAAAAAATTCCAAGGAGCTGCTTTCTGCTTTGCTGAGGCAGGCTGAGGCAGGACTGAATGAGAGGGAGACACACCACTTCTTTCTTCCCATCGATGCTCTGCCTTTGTGTCGCGTAGCTGCAAACAGTTTTATTCCTCCTAACCATTCACCCACCCACCCCTCCGCCCCTTGTAGATGGTATTACCATCACATCAAATTAACGGGCTTCCACTGATTTGGCTGAATAGACTCTGAGAAGATTTGTGCTGTCTACTAAATAACAGTGCTGATACTGGTACAGATATTAACCTGCTTACCAGGAAGACTATTCATTATATTGCTTGTGTTATTTGCTGGTTTTCAGAGCATAGTTTTTATTACATGGATGTTAATGCTGTGATGTAGCATTTAAAAAGGGTGCAGGGACATAAAGTGAGTAATGTGCCCTCCACCTCCCAATTACCCATAACAAGTCAATCATGTTTGGTTCTGGTAAAAAATATTAAAAATGGAAACTAGTATACATTTCTAAAAGCCTTGGTGATGTCGTCACATCAAAAATATTTAGTTTACAATCACAAAGAACAGAGAAAACATGGGAGACAAGTGCAACTGGTTATCAGACATGTTCTGGATTAGAAGGAGCTTTAACCTTGGTTACCTTTAGTTTTTGGGTCGCAGTTGGTGTGTCGCACCCTAATTTGTACAAAAAAGAAAAAAATTACTCAGACAATGAATCAAATGTAAAAGGACACATTAAAAAGTTTCAGTCTTTGTTTTTATGTTTTTAGACGTAGTGCATCGTGTGAAAAAGATTCCAGGCTCCAGTTATATCACTTAGTGTTTAATGTATTTATCATATGTATGTTTTTATGTTTGTGGAATGTTTTAAAAGCGTCACTTTATTTACTTTAGCTAAAGAAACAACTAGTAGATTCACTAGGAGTCTAATGATGAGGAAAAGGCAGGTTCTTTGTCTGCCGTGTGCTGGACTCCACACGTCTTCAGCACGAGGATTAGACAGAAATAGAAGAAACCTCCGTCTTCGTGTCAGGCTGCCAGCTGAATTAGCAGGTCACAGGTTAATGCTGCCAGTTCTTGAAGCTTCACACTTCTCATCACTGATGGTTTCATTTAGCTAATGGATGCTCTGAGCTGCACACAGAGTTGGTGAAATCACACCCAGTGGCTGTTTGTCTGAATAATGGAGGATGTTATTGCTGCAGACATTACAGCAGTAATCCAGGTGCTGTTGTCCTAATCATGCCCTGCCACGCCCATTGTCAGGTCTTTATTAAGCTCATGAACCGCGGAGAGTAACCCATGTCTGATTGTTCAGCTGCCACCTATGGTGTTTAACACTATTAAATCATTTAGTAGTTCATGAAATATTATAGAAACTTCCTAACTTTGAATGCATCCTGCATTAAAACATGCTGAATGAAGGAGTTATTATGGGCTGAGCATGAATGAAAAACCTTTTAAAGTAAACCTTTAAAAGGTGCTGCTGTAATGTCCTGCCACCTCATGAAGACAAGATACAACTCAGACTCTAACAGCGTCTTTGACCTTAACTCCATCAGTGTGCAGCATTATTAATGACGTCAACACTGTTCGCTCCCTGTTTGCACAGGACACCATCCAGGTTCTCTGTTGTCTCCCTGAGCGTGTTTTAAATAGCTTTTTAAAAAGCTGCTGGAGGTGCTGCAGCCTCACCTCGTGTTGTAACACTGCTGTGTGTGTGTACACACATGACTTCAGCAGGAAACTATGTGTGTGATTTGACTAATCTCTCCACTCAGCGGCAACATCACAGCTGCCATCACACAGAGAAACAGAGAGGGGTTTACCAGGAAAATGGAGATAAAGTAGTAAGACACCACGTGAGTCATGTTAATGTCTCCCCTCGCTCGGCTTAATCTTACGTGCTGCTTCGAGTGAACTGTGCGTTCGGCCTCTAAGGAGGATTAAATCCCCTCAATTAGTGTCTGATTCATTTGTTCTGATTGGGTGAAAGGTGATTTCTGTGCCATGACGTACACGCCCAGCAACCACCCCGTGCCCAAACAAGACAGACCATTACCCCAAGTGAGAACGTTTCCTGTGCTTCATGTGTGACAGTAACTCTGGGTAAAGTCCGGACCTGACGTTCATACTGTGTATCTTTGTGTGTGTTATGTAAAAGTTTGTCTCTTTGTAGTTTCCTAAATGTGTCCTGGGGAAGAGGGGCGGGGTGGGGGGTATGTCCATGTTTATTAACTGGTCTGATTTGTCTGCAGCTCTGCTGATGAAGCCAGGCTAATAGACACCGTCCTGCTGAGGTGAGCTGCCTGGGGAACAGTCATGGCAGAACTGCCCATCGCCCCGGGACAGGTCTACATCGAGGTGGAGTACGACTATGAGTATAAGTCCAAGGAGCGCCTCATTACCATCCGGCAGGGGGAGTGCTACATGCTGGTGAAGAAAACCAATGAGGACTGGTGGCAGGTGAAGAAAGAGGAGGGGTCCAAACCTTTTTATGTACCAGCTCAGTATGTCAGAGAGGTCCGCAAAGCCCTCATGCCTCCCCCTAAACCCTTTGCACACCCGTCTGCCAGCAGCGGAAACACACCTCCACAAAGTGGGAGTACGCTCTGGGTAAAACCAACCAACCTGGATCTCAAAGATCGGTCCCCTGAGAACCTTCGCAGACACGAGTCCAACAATCGGCGCTCACCGTCTGCTCAGTCTAGCTCCTCGGGACACTTCACTCCCCCCAACCATCACACACCCAGCAGCCCCACAGACCACGACAGAGCTTTGGCTGACCTTGTCCCGGTCGGTGTCCCCCAGCCCCCCCAGAAGGGAAAGTCCAGCACTCTGCCTCGTACCCGAGCTCGATCCCCAGAGATGTTTAGGGCCCCGCTGGATGTGGACGGCAGCCACCACTGTGACTCTGCAGGTGAAGAGAGACGCACCAACGACTCGGAGTCGGGAGATGAACTGAGCAGCTCGTCCACTGAGCATCTACAGGTAAAAACACTCACGTGACTTTAGTCCAAGCAGCGGCCTAAAGGTGTTTCAAATAAAACCCAACGATAAATCTGACAGATACGCAGGACAGGAGTGGTCCGTGAGCAGCAGGTAGTCAAACAGCGGAACAGGCTGCAGCCATGTGTTGACCGTGTGTGTTTTACTACATGTGTAAGATACTAGACATAATACAATCATATCTCATTGATGTGGTCTCTGAAGTTGAGCTGCGGGTAGCGCGTACGCCATGATCCCCACAGCCTGCCTGTTCTACAGTAACGTTCCCAGTCTGCTGGTCTAACGTTACTTCAGAGTACACGGCTCCTCCAGGAATGAAAATGAGCTGCTGTGTGTAAAAGTGTTTCTGTGTTCATTCTACGTAGGCCCGTTGTGAGCAGTCATACTTTGCTAGTGTCTGTGTTGTTCTGCGATTTCTCCCCCATGTCGTTGGTTACACGTCTGTGGCGCTGTGTCGATCTTCTGAGGCGTTCAGAGACAATGCACTGTGTCGATAGAATTTGCAGGAAAGTCCTTATAATTGACATAATTGCAGGGTTATGTAAAGTTAACATGGATTAAACTTTTGTTAGCAGTTGCTATTGAGTGACAGGTTAATGTAACTTTCTTTAGGTGGATGTAGGTTACGCTGACGTTGTCACTGCACGTTACCTGCTCGAGTCACCACCTACGTGTACGTTTAGACAGTCCAAGTTTGTGTGTTTCTCTGCGAGATGAGGCCTTTTTGTAAGGATCATTAAATCAGTCTGCTGCTGGACAAAAGGAGGAAAAAATAGAAACTGGGTTTGTGTGCTGCTGCTGCTGCTGCTGCTGCTGCTGCTGCTGCTGCTGCTGCTGCTGCTGCTGCTGCTGCTGCTGCTGCTGCTGGGTGTAGACACTTATTGTGTGATTAGACGGGGTGTGGGAGATAGGAGCTGTGTTCAGGTTACACATGTAATAATAGTACTTTTACACCTTGTGGGATTTCGACCTAAATGACCATTAAACCAGTGATTAAACTCTCATTCTTTTGGATGTTTATTTCACATCTATATTATAAAAACCCACAGAGATGAGTGTTAAAAAGACACTAAATGACCCTGGACATGTTTCAGTTCAGTCCAAATAAACCAGCAGGACCTGTAGCTGGCTTTTATTTGTCTATAGATTTCAGAGCGATATACGACGCGATGACGTTTCTGTGATTCAGTATGTTTGTTTGTTAAAGGTTATCTGAAAGTCCATATTTTCTGTGAAAGCGGCTCAGCCCACAATAGCGCTCCTTCCTTCCTGAGTCGCTGTGTGCCGTTAAAAGGCAGGAGAAAGGTCAGGATAGTCAAACTGGTTCTGGTTTTGTATACAACAAGTCGAGCTTTGTTTGCAGGTAAATGCGCTGTGATTTTCTCATTCTCTGGGTCATTTGATCTTCCTCCTGATTGACTGTTTTAAATTCAAGAGCCACTGTTCAGTAATGCAGTATGATCTGCATGTGTGTGCAGAGGGGGGGTCTCTAAAGGGCTTAGTGAATCAAAGGTGCCCTCTTAGAAATATTCTGATTCGTATTACTGAAGCTTCACCTCTCATTTGTTTTGGTCATGCTCTTTCCGCACAGTGCAGGGACTTATTGTATTCACATTCACATTCAGCATTTAACCCATCCCCCCCTTGGCGAGCAGTGGGCAGCTACTGCGCTAAGTGTGTACTCAAGGAGGATGGTCTGGGAATCGAACCTGCGACCTTCTGCAGTCTCTTGCCTTAACCCACTGAGCTACCAGACCGCCTCCTCAGTGTATCAGTAGTTTTTGACTCTTGATTATTCTGCACAGTGTAATTGTGATATAACACGTTGATGCCGTTTCTTCTCTGATCATCGTTGTGGAATCAAACTGCATCCTTCTGTTTATATACAACACAAACTTCTTCTTCTCATCAAAGCTCCAGGAAACATCATGTCATGCCATCGCACGTAGTTAAAAACTGTAGAGAGATGAAAGTCCCTGCTAATGCGGGTGTTCCCCACGTAAGCCTGTTGACATGAAACTGCCCGGGTTTCAGTTTGTTGCCTGTTTGCTTTTCCTGTGTCGCGGTAGCGTGTTGCAGGTGTCAACAGCACAGGTGTGGTTCAGGACGTCAATAAATAGAGTTCTCATGTGTTTTTCTTTGGTGCAGTGTAGGCGTGAATGCAGATAAGTGGACCAGTGGGTTTGAGCTCCAGCTCCAGGCTGTTGATTTTTACTACCTGCTCATTCAGCTGCTTGGTTCAAGCTGTGAGGAGTGAACACTTGGTCAGGACTTTATCTGCTGCTGGGGACCTGACAACGAAGGCCCACTTTGTCACTTCTTGTGTGACACGACGCCGCTCAGCAGGCTCCACTGCTCCGTCATCCTCCGGGTTTCTGTGACTGTGATTATATCATCTGTTTCTTGTTAAGTCAGAACGTTACGGTGGAGCCACACGTTTAAAGCCACAGTGGATTGGACACTGAATCCACTGAAGCAGATGTTTCCCTCCAGCCTCTGAACATAATGGCTGTCAAGGTCTCAGTGTATTTTAATTTGCTGCTTCGCTGCACCGTCTCATTCATTCTGCCCGTCATCTTCTCCGTTCCTTCAGCATCATAACAATCCAGCAGCGCCTGGGCGTGTACAGGCTACTGAGAGATTCCGTTTTGCAAGTTAACACTCGCTACTGGATCTTGGTGGCTGCAGACTTAACATCATGTGAGCTCACTAATTAATCTTGTAGCTGGTAGAAACGTTTCAAATATCTGCACCCTCCATAATATCAGTGGTCAAAAGAGACAACTGGAGGAATTGGCTGTTCAGGTGGGAACCCGTCCTGAA
Organism: Microctenopoma steveboyesi; assembly: GCA_032359275.1. Lineage (NCBI taxonomy): Eukaryota > Metazoa > Chordata > Actinopteri > Anabantiformes > Anabantidae > Microctenopoma > Microctenopoma steveboyesi. The sequence goes on along the minus strand of JAUMHF010000009.1, from coordinate 17,700,281 downwards.
AACATCCAGATGTGTAACAAACACAGATGTTGATGCATGTACTAAAGCTGTTAAACGCTAATTAATGTTTGACTGACGTGGCGGTAACTGGTCAGCGCTGGGACGAGCCTGAGCATCAGAACACGGCTGGATTGGACTTTCTTTACCTTCTTCACCTGCTCTAGCTGCTTCAACGTTGTTGTTGTTGTGTTGTGTCACCCTGTTGAATGTATGAATGAAGACGTTGACTGACGTGCACACACCTCTCACCTCCAAACCATTACACCGTCTGCTGCTGGTGCAGATGCAGCAGTTTTACTAATGTATCATCAACAATGACTCTCTGTCCCTGGTTCATTATTTTTACGCAGCAAAGCGCCGTAATCCTGCTTTCACATAAACCATGGTGATGTAAATTAACCTGAGCTGATCCCCCCTGACTTTTCCCCTCATCGTTAAGAAGAGGTTGCCTTCTGCAGCACCTAGATCCTCCCCTTTTATTTCTATTTTCAGGAAGAGGTCTTTCTTTAAAGGCTTTAAAAGTCTGTAATTATCCAAAAAGTATTAGGTCCATCTCTAAATAAAGACACTTTAAGTGTGTGACTGACACGTAATACTCCCCTTAACCCCCCATCTTTGATTGTCACAGTCTCGGACTCCCGTCGTTATGACGACTGTAATCACCTGAAAACCTCCGTGACCCTCAGCGGGGCGACTGATTGCAGGAAGCACTTCCTCATCTCTTAATTAATCAGTGCTGCAGGAAGTCGAGTTGTGTCTTGTCAGTCGCACCTTGTCGCACGCCGAGTGTTGAACACGTCCGTGCACATTAATGTACGTGTGTAAAACATAATATAGGTAATTTATGAATCCAGTCAGTTCAGTTGATCAGAGCTGCCTCCACACACACACATGCAGTGTGAGTGATCTGGTAATAGATGCCCGACCATCTGCCCTGCTGCTAATTCACTTTCTCTGCCTTATTAAAAGCCTTATTATGTTGGATGGGAGGAACTGTTTGTTTAAAAGCTTAATCTCTCGTTCTTTCAGGGGGTCCTCAGTGTTTTTAAGGACCCCCACTCGATAACACAACAAATTTGTTAAGGATTTTAATATGACATCAATTTAATGAACGGTTGAAGCTTTGTCGTGTTTTTTCTGCCTCTGTTTCCGGCTGCAGATGAAGCCCGGCTCCATCAGCATTAGCTGTTTGCCATCTTCCTAACATTTGATGAAGCTTTTAGTTGTTTGATGTTGGTTCCAGCTCCAGTTCTATGTTTCTCTGTCTTATCGAACCCTGTTGGTTTCTGGACAGATGGTTGTGGATTACAGCTGCCGACCTTCTTCTCTCACATGTGGGTCAGTGTTCATTCATCAAGATGACTGTGATCTTTAGCACAGTGACATGCATTAGGATCACAACGGGTGATTGTTTTTTCCTCTTTGTCTTCTTAATCCTGCCTTTAAAATGCACCAGTGAATGAAGATTCACTTATGTCCTGTCTCAGCGTCCCAGAGGAGGACAGCAGACTGTTGTACTGTTGTGTGTTCTGAAGGGGTTCTGAGGGGTTTATAGCACCATTCTGTACGAGCTTGAGGAGGCAGCTGACCCAGTGTGTAACAGAGCAGAGGAATGTGTTGTTCTCCATCATCCTCTGACACAGCTGGTTTCTGATGCTGCAATTCTACGTCTCTTTAACGCGGATAATTTAAACCATTTCAGGTTTGTACATATTTATTTCCAGTAAGTCACCTGTGTAATCATAACGCTTACTTTATCAAAAGAGTCGGCCCCTCTTTAAACAGTTACTGGTTTCACAGTAAACTATAGCAAGAATTCTTAAATATTGTGGAAACCTTGGTTCATTTCTGCACTTGCCTCATTTCCTCCCAGCTTCATGAGATGGTTTCAGACTGAGTTCACTATTTTCAATCAGTTCACACTGTGGCGCCAGCTCTCTCTCTCTCTGGACACTCACTGCTGCAGTTTGGTTTAAATAGATACACAATACTTTTGTGTTAGTTTTGAATGAATGAAGACTTTTATGATTGAACGGGTTCTTACTTTACTAAGTAAAGTGAAGTAAAGTATCAGCTGCTGTAGTACAACCTACTGTTTAACGTCTGCTCCTCTGTATAACTTGTCTGACTGAGGACAAAGAAGAGAAGTGTGTGTTGGTTTAGGAGATTTTTTTAATCCCGTTGGTAGCCTCATTGTGTGTGTGCCTGTGTGTGTGTGGGGGGGGGTTATTGCTTTTGCTGGGGCCCCTGTGTTGTGCAGTCGTATTACGGCATTATGGGAGGTCAGCGTGGGAGAGCGAGCATCATCGAGCTGCGTGTGCACTCTCTCTCTCTTTCTGTGTTTATGTAATAATGGGTGAGTGAATACGAGTCAGTGTGTGTGTCTGGCCTTGCGGTGACATGTCGGTCACAGAGAGAGAGGGAGTTTGTGGATGCTGTGAATCTCTGCATCAGCACCGCTGGCTACAGCACTTGTTCCTCTGCAGCAGCAGCAGCAGCAGCAGCTCAGCTACAGGACAACATGTACCCCGATGAGAGTGAGACGGTAAGTCAGCTTCTTTCTCTGCGCACAAACGGTCAACTTCACTGCTCTGCACCACCATTTGCTCATCATTCACCAAGTCAGCAAAACTCGTGGTGGTGAAAATACTTCTGAATATTTCTAACGCGGCGCACCTCAAAACAAAGCAACTAGTTGTCTGTGTGTGTGTGTGTGTGAATGTGTGTGTGTGTGTGTGTGTGTGTGTGTGTGTGTGATGGTTGTTGAAATAAAGAGGCAGTTTAGTGTGTTTCCATACAAACAGTGTTTCTGTCCCTTCTTATTGTCTAACAGAGAAGCTGATGTTGCAGCTTTTTGTTGATTAGCTCAGCTCACGTGTGTTTATTATCCACTGAATGCTCACACTGATCCATAATATCGAGCGCTGAAGCATAAAATCAGCAGCAGGAGGAAAGAGTTGAGTTTCCTCAGATGTTGTGAACTGATTATATCACTAAGCACTTGCCTCGATTCATTACATAAGCGCTGGCTACATAACATTTGTTTGGACAGCTGGTCAGAGACTTGAGCTGGAGGCAGCTGGGATGATGGGAGGAGGATGAGGAGGAGAAGGAGGAAGAGGAGAGGCGACAGACAGACACACAGGCAGACAAGTATTCTGAGATATTTGTCTGGATGTGATGTACATTTAGCAGAATATATTTCACAGACAGTTCATTTGTCAGGCTCACCACAGCTCAGTGTGAACCGTAACCGTTCTAAAGTAATGAGATCAGTCGCCTCCAGAAGCACCGTGTGCTCGTGAGCAGCCACTAAATGACAGGGCACTGTTTGCTCCATATAATCTCCCGCTCCAGAATAAATAAAGGTTTGCTTGTGGCCCTGCCCATCTGTACTTGTGCTGGTCTGGCTGACGACAGTGTGCACTATAATTTCTCACTTTCTTGTCTTGTGTGTACTTTGCCCCCGGTGAAGTTCAGAGATGATTAACTTGGCAACATGCACTCTGCTGCTCCTTGTTGTTGTTGTTGTGATCTGTGTTGCCTGCTGCTCTTTTCTCTCTCCTCTGTCCACTAACCCCAACCGGTCGAGGCAGATGGCCGCCTACCCTGAGTCTGGTTCTGCTGGAGGTTTCTTCCTCCTAAAGGGAGTTTTTCCTCTCCACTGTTGTTCAAGTGGGGCTGTTGG
>JAUMHF010000009.1:17660338-17690406 GCA_032359275.1 Microctenopoma steveboyesi | reverse complement strand
TAAAGTGCCTTGAGATAACTTCTGTTGTAAAATGGCGCTATATAAATAAAATTGAATTGAATTGAATTGAACACGGGAACAAGAGTTTTTTATTTTTAGTTCTTCATTTAGCCCAGTTTATTTGATCAGATTGCTGTAACATGCCTGTTACCCTCTTCTCTCTTACTGAGTTTGATTCATTCTCAGTCGCATTGATCTTAAGAACAACGTGTACGTCACCTGCACTTTCTTTCTCCCACACAATCTCTGTGCTCATGCTTCTAGACGCAGGACACAAAGACAGCGCTCTCCCTCCAGGGTTTCTCTGGAGGTGACAGTGTAAAGTCAGTGGGTTATTGTATCAACAGCTAACGAGTATTTTAACCCTTTTCCTGTAGGTAGCGTGTGTAGCACCTGCAGCGTGGGTGTTACAGTCGCACAGAGCAAAGAAACCTGTGTGTAAATGTTATCGGCATGAATGGTTGTGGATCAGTTTCACACATTAGGACTTACACCTGTAGCATCTGTGCAGCTCAGAAGATCTCTGTTCAATAAAAAGCAGTTTACCTACAGTTTCATTCGTGCATCTGTCATGTCGGACATGAAAGAACCCTGCTGAATGTCTAACAGTTATCACAGCGATTTAATCATAGTTATCTTTCCATTCTTCTGTCAGGGACTACTGGTGTCTGCTCTGTTTCATCAAGCAAAAAGGCGACAGCGTCTTTAGTTCATATTATTGTTCATCGTCACTGTTCTAGCTAAATCATCTGCTGGAACTGACTAACGCTCCGTAGTTAGGAGCTCAGTGCTGTTTTAGTTGGGGCATGTTCAGGTGAGTACTGCTGAACTGAGTTGCGTAACAGTTGGATGGTTTAACTTTTTACTGCACAGCTACAAGTTCAAACACGGCTTTGTCAAACAGCGGCTGTGCAGCTGTGCACGTGAGCCTGCTCCAAACACCATCCGGGTTCCTTTTTCACATTTCAAAGGGACCTGTGCAGAGAAAACTCAGATTTGAGATGCTCTGCTCTGGACTGAGTGAATTGCTGGAACAAAGATTAGAGCAGGAGTAGACGGACCTGCAGAGTCCTGCTGGGAAACTGGCTGCATGCTGTGAGCTCCTCTCCCACAGGATGGTCAGCTCCTTTTCTTACCGCTGGGACGTGCCCCGGGGATAATTCTAGATTAGATTAGTGGATTATTTTAGGATGCCTGCTACTTCCTCTTCCTCCTCCTTGTTCAGCTTTCAACCAGACATTGTGCGGCGTCGCTGCACATGATCTGTGTAAAGCGCTGTTGTAGTTTAAAGTGAGACGCAGAATAAGTCTTTGTCTCGTTGAACTGGTTTGATGTGAAGCCTGGAGATATGTCGTACGTTGTTGTTCATTTTCATTCGAGACCAGAAATACAGGTTCAGGCCCAGTGAGAGGCTGAAAGAGGAAAAACATGTAAGATATTGGGGCTTTTCAAGTTAGAGCAGCTTGATGAAGGTTTTGGTGAAGATCAAGTCAAATCACTCCCACTTTTACTGAACCTGCTCCGTTCCGCTTTCAGTTTTCAGGTCATTTACAATGATCTAGCTGTGAGCTGGATCTGATTCTTGCTGCTATGCTACTCACTTTAACAGTAACTGTATCAGTGACGTGTTGCAGCTGAAGCACTGGATCTTACCGATATGCAAACCTGGCTGTGTTCATCAGCTTGTTGGAGATAAAATGTGTTCAGGCAGAAAAACAACACCGTTTATTCTGACCTTGTCCTGTAGATGAGGGTATTCACTTTTATGTTTCACTGATATGAGCAATGGTCAAACTACAAACATCAAGAGGAAGCTGAGAGTAGAGCTGAAACAACAAGTCCAGAAAAGGACCTGGTGCTCGAGAGACGGCTTGTTTTCCAACCATCCCTGCATTTACAACATTCCTGATCCAGGTACGGTGTAGGACATTAAAATGTCTCCAAGATCAGCCTTTCAGTCAGAGTGTTAGCATCATGCTACTGTGCACATCTATCAGCTTGCTGCATGTTACACTTTACATTCCCATAGCAGACATTGTAATGGAAAACTTTAATAAAAGCCACATCGTCTGAGCTCAAAACCTATTCCATATGAGTCAAATACACTAGTTGGAGTTCTCTCCAACTGAAAACTGCTTTCTCCTGAGTGATCTGTGGCCATGTTACATTACAAGCAGTGACTGACCACTGAATCACTGCAGCACAGTGCAGTTTTACCTCTGCCTCTCCTGTGTGCCTATCAGAGTGACCTTGCAGGATTGAAATGGCTGTTGAAGTAATCACAGGCAGTGTTTCTGTCTTTCTCTCCTCTTACGTCATTCGCTGAGTAGGTGCCAGTCGTTGGTAAAACTGCCAGCAGTCATTTTGAAGACGAGCTGCCGCAGCTGACGGCACCTGAGCAATGTGGTTACGCAGAATTCACCACATTATCACTGGTGTTTTCAGAGGGTTGGCGCTTCTTATCAGCAGTAACAAACTACTTCTCTGACTTTTGATTATCTTATTATTGACTGAACGTTCTGCTGCTAATAGCACTAATAGAAAATACAAAGAGTTCCACTTTTCTTCTGCCTGTTGAGAAGCACCTAACATCAAATGTAACACATTAAACAGACTCTCTGCGTGCAGTCATTTGTCTCAACGTGAAAATGATGAATTCATTTAAAAAGGATCAGTCGTGGCTTGAGTGAACTGCAGGATCACTCAGCCAGAGGCATCTCTCTTCCTCATACCCGCCGTCACTCTCCTCCTCTTCCTTAAAGAGGTGCGTTGTTCAGGCATGTGGCTGTAGGAGAGCTGGAACACGCAGCCTGCTCTCTGTAGCTGGAGGAGCTGAAAGTATTCAAGTGTTTCACTGCTCTCTCTCGTTCTCTCACATTCCTTGAGGTGTGCAGACACGAGTAGATACATGAATCTGTGTGTGTGTGTGTGTGTGTGTGTACATGCTGCAGTGACAGAAATAAAAAGAAAGAGACAGTTCTGCTGTTTAATTGCAAATATTTGCCCCTGAACTTCTCGGCTTTCAACCTAGGTTTAGCAGACCACAGTGGCTGGACCACACACCACCTCATTTGACAACGAAACCGCAGTGAACTGAGCTGGAAGCGTTATGCAGCTGCTCATTACCGACTGTATCAGAACTGCACTGATTTAACTGGGACACATGATCAGCGGGGCAGTGTTGTTCTGTAGACACTTAAATGAGGCTGAGGGCAGTTTGCACTGGACTGTTCTGATTCAGAGAGGTTATTCTGCGCTGCTGTCGGCCTGGTGAAGGCTGTAGAGGGAGTATTCGGGGATAATGTCAAGCTAAATTACACCCAGCTCTCCTAATTGCTCAGTCATTTTGTGACCTGCTGGTGTTTTCCAAGTGAACCCACTAGTCCAAGAAATGCACTGAGCTACTGTGACTTACAAATACGGTGAACCACTTAAACGAGTTGATCACAAAGTGTTCACATATTCATCACTGTCCAACACTCTGTAATTAATTAATTCTCCGTTTACGTCTTATGTCTGGTCGCGTCCTGCGAACAGAGCGTGACCCAGACACCATGCATGATGTTATTGAAGCAGACGAAGCAGTAAATCCCTTTGCTACCAAACCTGACCCATAACGTAGTATTACTCAGGCCTTTCAGCTCTACTTGTACTATTTGTGACCTCTTACATGTAGAGAGATGCACTGTTACTGTGAAGTTTGTTAGTGCCCTGATGTCCAGCTGCTGAATAGCATCACGACCACTTGTGTCTCGCCCCCCGTGACTCGCTCTCTCTCTCTCTCTCTCTCTCGCCCACTCATTTACAGCCCTCTGCTGCTTCTGTGGCGCGTAAACGTCTCCAGGATCTGTACAAATGTTTGTGGTTCATACAGAGTGTTAAATGTTCACTCCTCTGATCATTGTCTGAGCCCTGGAGTGATTTCATTAGCATTTCCCTTCATCTACTCATTTGTCCTGTGTCCTTGTTTGACGTTTCTATTAATAGAGGCAACACTGAGTCACGTTCGAGTCTTTATTATGCAGCGTTTATGAACACTAATCGCTTCAGTCTTGAACTAACTAACAGCAACAGTCTGATGTTCCTGTGACCGTGTGTGACAGACGACCCCGCTCAAAGCTGTGTGTTATTTATGTATGAATGTGGTCTAATGAGATAATTACTGCCCTCCCCACACCGAGCCGTCTCTTCCCCATGGAACGTGCTTGTGTCGTGTCCTTGTTCAGGCTCATATAGCCTCGTTCATACCCATGAATGAACATCCAACACATTAGCACTGATGACCTTAAGGGACCTGTGTGTGTCTGTGTTGGACGACATAATGGTCAGTCCTGTCCCCCCCCCCCCCGGGTTTGGTCTTAACCCATTCAGCGGACCCAGCTGGGTCAGGCCGCTCCACAGTGAGGCTGTGTCTGTTCTAATGTGATCTGACAAGACGAGCCCGGAAGGAAACGAATGTCTTTGGCTCCTCGGTTTGCTGCTTCTTTCCAGGTTTTTTCAGCAGCCAGTGAAGATTTGCAGAATTAGAGACGGAGCAGCTGGAGGCTTGATTTCAGCTTTAGTTGGTAATATTTGTAGAAGTGTAAAACGTGGAAGTGTTTGTGTTTACAGTTTGTGAGTGAGCTCGTCATAATCTTTAAAGCCTTCAGATTAACGACTAGATTAGAGTAGAAAGTGAAAATGAGGGACTTTGATGAGAGTTCAAGTTTCTATCCAAATGTTATGCAAATTTCCAGGAACTCATCAATGTCAGATTCAAATAATGTTTTTCCATCGTCTACTGTTATTCAAATATTACGGGTAGTTGCATCAACACTAACAGCTGGTGATTTACTGCTTCACTCATCAGGGCCACAAGTCTAGTCTAGAAATTGGCCTGGTAGCTCCATGGGTTAGGCGTCAGACTTCAAACCCCGTCCATCCCCCTCCAGGTGTGTCCATGAGCCAGACACCCAGCGCTAGCTCCCTGTAAGTCGCAGGATGAAAGTAAATTGTTGTTAAAGCTGCTAAAACTGCACCAGACCAGACTTTCTGTTTATGGTGGTATACAACCACAAATCTTCATAACCTGGACAGTTTGGAGCCAGTTTTTATTATTTATAAATTACCTTTTTAGTTAGAAATGTTTAGTGTCCTTTATGAAGAGCTACACACACATGACCACACTGGGAGCAGGTTACGGGCCGTCACCAGCCGCCATTATTTAGGCAGCTAATGACTAAAGTCTGAATCAGTCTGTGTCAAGTGTGATCCATGCTTCAGTTCATATTTAGTTTTCTGTTTATTTTTTTGTGGAGCCTTTTATTGACAATTGGTTTGAAAATCACATGACCTACGCTCTGTTCTGTATGTCAGTTCTGCTTCACGTTATGCCGGGTTAAATAGTCCCATACAGGGGGTGTCTGTTAGTGTAAAGCCTCCTGCAGAGTGTTGAGACTTCCAGAAATCGAGTAGCAGAACAGGAAGATGTTGTGCTTCTTATCTTCATCCTCATCTTAATCCAGCTCTGTTGAGCCAGCAGAGCTGGATTAAGATCAGGATGTGAACATCCATCAGTGTTGCTTTAGATAGTGTCTTTCTAATATAAACAGCTGCAGGGTGGAGGATATGCTCATCACGACTGCCTCCTTTGTGAAAGTGAAAACCGTATCACACTAATTCTCATGATTCAGCAGAATTAAATATCTTTAACGTTTCACTTTGTCAGGCCCCAAAAAAAGCTTCAGGGTTAGGGGTAGGGTTAAGGTTAAGAGTTACAGCCCAGTGTTATATTAAATCCAGCCCAGGTGGAGCACGGGGCTGCACAGTGTTGATGCAGGGACCACACGTGTCCCTCTGCTCTCCTCTTACATAACCACACCCCCCCCCCCCTCTGGTGGAGAGTTAGCATCACTAGCTGCGACCTGTCAGGTAAAAGGTATTAGAGGATTATTCATTCAGCTGCCTCATTGTTCTGCATCCTCTCAGTTTCAGCACCGAGCAGCCATAGAATTGCATCTTCTACATTAAAAATAAAATTATAAAATGTAATCAGAGTTGTTGTGAAGCTGGACGTTCCTCGCGGTCGAAGAAGGGCCACGTGTAGGTTCAGGCATCACGTACGCGCCTGCAGGGAATAACCCTCGTCCCCTGTGCTGAGCGCAGAGCAGCATCCAGACAGCTGCTGCTCCTCCAGACTCGCATATGGTCCCACACTCTGCAAGAGTGCACATCTGGAAGAGGTCGCTCCTTCCCACGTTTGGCCAGTGCCAACACTGTTTGTGTGTGTTCTGGCTTCTGTGCTGTTGTGTGTTTAGTCACACGGCCCGGTCGTCTGTACACACCGAGTCTACTCCACACAAGAAATCTGCTCCGTCATCACCAGACGTTGGTGTCAGTCGTGCAGGAAAAAGTGTCACATTGTGCAACATCAGATTCCTGGTAGATTATTCTGTTTAACACAAACACCCACGTTTTACTACAGTGGCAGGTAAAATAATCACTTCACGGGTAAATAAATCATTCTCATGTCCCAACATTTGTTGTTCTAATAACATCTTAATAATTATGTCACAGTGTATGTTTTACACATTTTTGTTTTATTTTTTTTGCTTAATCCTCTGTGTACTTTCCTCCATCTGTATCCACTCCCCCCCAGAGTGTTACAGGTTAATCCATCCACCAACAGCTGAACTTTTACAGGTGTGATATTATAATAACTGAGACTCATCCATGAGTCCACGTGGATCCACACCACGTAATGATCCATTCAGCACCTCTGAGAGATCGATAACATTTAATCATTTTCTTTCCACACGTTCTGGTGATAATGAGTTTTATAATGATAATGAAAACGGAAGGACGGAGAGTGCATACGCCTTTTTAAGATTAGAATTAGAATTAAACTGTCGACCCAGTAAGTCCGAGTGTGTTTATTCAGTCCGGTACCTCCCCTTCTCCCTGTGGTGAACATCAAAGCTGCCAACGTTTTTAACCTGAAAATACTTCTAAACAGAGATGTTTCCTGCTCTTGTTCAGTTGACCAGAGGCTCAACACGTCTAACTGTGGGCTCATTAGTAAAAGTGTGAACGTAGTGAAATTAGTAAAAATGTAAAGTGTGTGTGTGTGTTTACAAGTGCTTCATGGTAGCGTGTTCCCAGCACCCTGTGGTATGCAGCAGAGCAGGTTCTGAGAGTGGAGAGGAGGAGGACACGTGAAGCTCCACCTCCTGCTCCATCACCGGACCAACCCTCCAAATATTCAGACTCTGTTGTCAGGCTGCCACCTAAAGGTCGCTGCTGCCTGTGTCTCTGCTCTCCTCAGACTCAGACACCACTGAAAGCTTAAAATCGACAAGTAGCCGACTCCATGTTTTTACTTCTGCACGAAGAAGGGAAAACAAAACAATTCACTGTTCGTGTGAGAACCCGAGTCTGGTGAAGTTCTGCTTTGTGTAAAGACGAGCAGAGAAATCTGGGTCTTTTCTATCGCAGGCTGACGGCACAGGTTTGTAGTTACCAAAAACCAGTGGTGCCTGGTAACACCACTGGTTTATCCATGTTTTCACTGTTTATTTAGTGAGCAGGGTAATATTAATAATATATTATTATGTAAAGTGAAGGGTTCTTCACCAACACAGAATTATAGTAGGAAGTAATTATAAGAACAAATATTTATATTGGCCAAAAACCAACAGATATGTTTTAAATGAATGTGCAGGTTACGTTTTCCTTTTTTAAAGAATAAAAAGCAAATAAACACCTGCTTGTCCTCCGTCACTGTAGATCCATGTGTTTTGGTCGAACTGTTCCACAGACAAGACGCGAAGTGAGTCAACAGAACTGAAAGAGCCACTAAAACCACAACTGAAACAAAGGATCCAGCAGACTGAGAACACGTCGTCTCAGTTAAAGCAGTGTCCTGATATTTACCGGGACAGCTGTCTCTGTCAGGTATCGGCTCTCAGGCCTGAAGCACGTGATGAACACTGGTCCAGTTGGTTATTATTCCAGCGCCGAGCTTCAGGCGGGACAGATAAGACTACACTCGACTATCTGAAACTACCTGCGTCGCTCTCTTTTCTGGTCTGAAATAGTAAATTAGGAGTTCACTGGTGCGGGCTCACGCTCCGCACAGGAGGTGCTGTAGTGTGGGTAGTAGCTCCTCCAGGCGCTAGCTAAAGTAACTCAGGCGCATGTTTTTCTCCTGGTGCATACATACTCTCATAATAAGCTACGTTAATGAAATTTAAATGTAAATAAAGAAAAAACTTTAAACCAGTGATTCCTAACCTGGGGGTCCCAACCCCCACAAAGCCTCCCAGTGGGTCGCCAGGCCCTCTCCACAAAGGGGTTACAAATTTATTTATTATATTTGTTTATGTAACATTTATTAAATAGATTTTTTTAAGCCTAAATATTCAATTATATTTCCAAGCATTTATTATTATTTGTGTAAGATAATTATATCTTTGCAGTTTTGTAATTTCTTTGTAGAAAACAGAAAAATCCTTCTATTGAAATGAGGCTGCTAGCGTAACAATACGGTGGCAGTGTGCAAGCTAATCAAAAGAGGTAAAACAGAAAAAATGTCTAGAAAAATAGGGGTCCCCTTGGGAAAAAGGTTGGGAACCACAGCTTTAAACAACCTGTAGTGCAGACCAGTCTTAATCCATCACATCCTCCACCTCCTCCAACCTAATTTGAGGTACTTTCTTCTAGTGATGCCCTGTTAATGTTCTGTCTTGTATGTGTCAGTGCATTTAGGATACAGAACCATCACCTGAGGCTCCATCTAACATAAAGAGCAGGTTCCTGAGTCAGTGCTGATTAGTGTCAGTAGAGTTAGTAAAGCCTCATGGTGCAGCGTCTCCAGTCACGTAATGAGACTCACGGTGCTGCTGTCACTGGACGACTTTTTAGTTCACTGGACACAAAGTTTCCTTCAGTTCAAAACCACAGACTTTAAAATAAGCTTTGTGGTTTACACCTCAGTGGGAGACTGGCTAACGGGCCAATGACTGCCAGGACTTCCCCTTCGACATGTTCACTCAGCGTTATACAGGAAGACCACAGAGCAGTGTGGTCACAGTCGCACGCTGCGCTCGCTGGAAACGGTAAACAGAGACGATGGCCCTCGTCCGTTTGAGGAGCTTCCTTCGATCATTCTCGGTACATGACGATGAAGACGTGTTTACTCGCTGTTCACCCCCACAGGTAGTATTTTATATGATTTTATTACATAGGCACTCGTTTTATTGTAAGTTGCACGAGGATCTGTTGAATGAATGAAGATGCCGGAGCAGAGGGTCAGGAGACGGCTGAGCTCAGGTCTCCCGCTGCCAGGGTTCTGTCCCTGAGTCCCAGAGTGTTTTAGCACAGGGCAAGAGTGGATTTTCAGGCAAAAATAAATTGGCACCATGAGAAATAAGTTGTTATCGATGTACAGTATTTAAATTCAAGCTAATAATAAAAGGAAGTGAAAGCAGCGGTGACTAAATTCAGCCTGAATGAGCGTCTGCTTAGTAAACTGGCTTATCCCTGTTATTTAGTCTCACTACACGTTTATGCTTGTTTTGTGGAACTGTTTAGAAAAGTCCTGTAGAAATAAAGCTATTGTGTTTTCTTCTAGACAACGTAATGCCACTAACCAGGTATTAGTTTGTTCAGCTCTAACTCACTATGGATCGTGAACGTCAGCGTGTAGCTGCAGGTTTGATTTGCCACTTTAAAAACTGGAGAACAATATCACACAGATCCATCACCTAATTAGGTTGTGATTCCATGCATTGATATTGAGATACCTGATCTGTATGAAGCATCTTCTGGGTGAGTGCAGCACCTGAATGGAGCCTGGACAAACTGTCCCACCAGTGTTCGGGATGCATGTTAATCGTTACTTCCTCCTTCTGCTACTCTGTTATATAATGTTTCCTTCCTCTGTCCTCGTCCTCCGAGTTGACTGCTCGTCGTGCAGATTCTTTTTGGATATTTCATCTTTCATTCACTTCCACAGCTCTGATGACCGTGTGCATGTAAAGCCGTTGTTCTAACATCCGTGACTCACTGATCGTTCTGTTGCTCTGACATCATCAGACGATGCCTTCATCGGGCCAGGGCCGCTCCGAGTCGCCCGTCTACATCAACCTCCAGGATCTGAAGGGCACTCAGACCAACCCGCCCCCTCTGCCCTCCGCCTGCCCCGTCAGTGTGCTCGGGGACTGGGAGACCCACAAGGACCAGAGTGGCCGGCTCTTCTATTACAACCGCTGCACCCATGAGAGGACCTGGAAGCCCCCTCGAGCCAAAGACTCCAGAGGGGAGAGCCACATCGCTGGAGAGCCCTACGAGGTACCGGCCACGTGCTGCATGTGCACATGTTGTTTCACATCACGGTCGTCACTCATCACAGCGGCGTTTCTTAAGCAGAACAGTGGTTCTCAGTCTCAACCATGTCCTTAAAAGTCACATTGGTCAAGTGTAAGAATCACAGCTCTACTGGTCATCAGAACGAGGAGGCTGCAGGTGGAATAAAAACACGCTGCAGAAGTTAAACCAGCGGGAGTCGCTGTGGTTAGAAGGAGCAGAGGTGTTTTTAGAGAAGTCATTACAGATACACGTGAACATCTGGTTAATCACTGTGGAAAGCTCATGTTTACATGTGACCGGGCTTCTGCATGTGCAGGACAGAACATTAGTGAGCGCTGAAACTAACACAACTCTAACTACGGCTATTAAGCTCACACGGTAAACACCAGTGAGGGAGCGTGGAGGACGACAAATGATTTATCTGCTGTCTGCGTGATTTTACCGGGTCAGGTTCCTTTTATGTGACACTGTCAAAACTGTCTAACTTTGACAAAGTTAAGGCTGAATTTTATACATTTAAATAATAAATCACTTTACCAGAATCTAAACTCTAACGCGACACTCAAAAGAAAACATTGTTTTTAGTCAGTCAGCTGTGCACAAAAAGAAATAACATCTTTAAGATGGAACCAGACACGAGCCGAAGCTTCAACAGGACACACAGAATAAAAAGTAAGGAGGAAACTGACTAACACATAACTCAGACTGGATATCAAGGAACTGTGACACGCAGTAGTTGATGGTTTATTTTCTGGGATGGACTAATAATCCTCTGACACATTTCAGCACCGACAGCAAACAAAACGATTCAGGGGAAAAATAGAGTTTGATGAGCTGTGGTTACACTCAGACACAGACTCCATCATTAAGATGTTAAAGATAAACCATCGCTGACATATTATTCAGATCGACACGGTGCCACGCTGCCCCCTACAGGACAAAATCACTCACTGTCACTTTATTTAGTTACTTATTCAGTTTGTTACTGCAGCAGTCTTTATCTTCACACCACGCTGTCCCAATCAAGCATGACCTTCAGGGGTGTTCTCCTCTGTCCTGGGTCTCCTGGGTCTCCTGGGCCTCCTGGGCCTCCTGGGTCTCCTGGGTCTCCTGGGCCTCCTGGGCCTCCTGGGTCTCCTGGGTCTCCTGGGTCTCCTGGGTCTCCTGGGCCTCCTGGGTCTCCTGGGCCTACTGGGTCTCCTGGGCCTACTGGGTCTCCTGGGTCTCCTGGGTCTCCTGGGTCTCCTGGGCCTCCTGGGTCTCCTGGGTCTCCTGGTCTCTGTTCTGTGTTGAGGGGGTGCTGGGCAGTTTCTCCTCTGTAACTTCATGGTGACATGGTTTCCTCTTTTCTCTCTCTCTTTCTTTCTTTCCCACTAACGTAGACCATGCCTCTCTCGCTCTCGCCCTCTCTGCTTCCCTACCTCTCCCTGTCCATTGGGCGCCTCCAGCCTCTGTTGTCTGAGGACACCTGCTTCAGCACCTACTCCAGCCAGTCGGACAGCCAGTACGGCTCGCCGCCGCGCGGTTGGTCAGAGGAGATGGACGAGTACGGCCACACGCTGTACGTCAGTGACTACACCAACGAGAAGGTACGAGCTGCTCTGCTGTCTCTTTCCTCCGGTGGGTCCTTCGGGTCCTGTGGGTCTGGATTTGGGGTTGATTATGGGGATTTTCTTTGCAACGCTTCTCTTGAATTTTACCTCTGCAGTTTGGTTTGAAATGGCACTGCACGAATACGTGGGTCACGTGAGGTCGTGTGTCTCTGCTGTGTGTGTGTGTGTGTGTTTGTGCACCACCAGTGGTTAAAACATGTTGACGACCAAGGCAGACCTTATTACTACAATGCAGACGGCTCCAGGTCAGAATGGGAGCTACCGAAGGTGAGACCCTTACTGTTCATCAAACCGAGACGAGTCAGTGAGTCCAGCACACAAAACACACCTGACAGAGAGAAGAAGTCCTCACACAGCAGGAACCAGATGTTCACAGATATCTAAACTCTTCCAAACACAGAACAGTCAAATAAATGAGTGTGTGTTAATGAAGCCGGCGCCTTCTATCCTAACGTGTTCGTGTTCCCTCCCTCCAGTTCAACCTCTCCCCCCCGCAGCCATGCGGAGACGCCACCAAAAGTCACAGTCTGGACAGAAAACAGGTGGAGCCTATCGTCCTGACCAAGTGGAGACACAGCACCTACCTGCAGGAGCCCAACGAAAAGGTTTGACTCCCTCATCACAGAAAATCTGCAGTGAGAAAGTAGAAGGACGTCATGCTCCTCTGTGTGTCTAAAGCTGTGCGAGATGTTTGGTGAATCCACAGTTTCAGTTGTAGCTCTGTCACATTGCAGCGGCTGTTAAAAACCACACGCTCAGGCTCCGCCCACCTATGCTCACACAAAGTCAGTAGCTCGTCAGTAGCTCGTCAGTAGCTCGTCAGTAGCTCGTCAGTGCGTTGGGCCTTGATCAGATAATCAGGCTGCATGAGCATGATCGCGCTGGAGGATGAGGACGGACGTTCAATCAGCATGTAGGGGGTTCGACCACGATGACATGAAGTAGCGTGTGGTTGCATGCGCGAATGAATAGTGCCGATTCAGCAGGATGATGTCACTCTCTCATCCTCATCGCCCCTTTAACATTTCATGTAACAGTGTTTCTTTTCATCCCTGTCTCCTCACTAGGACGCACATCAAGGCCCCTCTCCTGACCTTGACTCCTGCCCTTCACCTCCCAAGCCCCCGGCCTCTGTTAGTACTCACTTATCCCTATCTTCACCTCTTTTTCCTCCTCGCCACCCTCCAGGCTCTGTCCTGCAGGGACACGGGCTGCAGCTCATCACGTGTCTAGAGATCTGACAATGAAGGGAGAATAATCTGTTTGTAGTAGAAACACATCTGCAGTAATTTCCTTCCCGTCACTTCCTGGTACACTGGCTTTTCTCTCTCTCTGGTTAAATGCTGCACAAGAAGCTTTGCTAATGCATTTGAATCTGAAGAGTTTTCAGTTTCCTCCTCCTCGGCTGCTGTGGTTGTTTGTGTGGTGGGGACGTGGGACTTGTTCTCTTCCATTATGTAACGTGAGGGTTTTGCTTTGCAGCCGTCTGAGAAGTGCGGCGTTCTGAATGTGACAAAGATCACTGAGAACGGCAAGAAGCTGCGGTGAGTCTGTTCATCAGATATTACTGATATAAGTAAAGATCAGAGAACCAGAACGTCTGAATTACTTCTGCTTGTTCCTCTTTAATTTTAACTACAGTATAATGAGAGACGTGCTGTAGTCACTGTTCATGAACTCTTTGTTGTAGGAAGAACTGGAACTCTTCCTGGACGGTCCTACAAGGATCCCAGTTACTGTTTACCAAAGGTCAAGGTGGCGGCACCAGCTGGGTGAGTGACTGGAGAGTCTGCTCTGTTACTGCATCTGTCAACCGTTTCATTCAGTCCCGCTCAGCCTCACAGAGACAAAAGCTGCAGAAGACAAATGTCCACAGACAAATCAAAGGGACTGAAAAGAGGCTGATAGAAAAACAAACGTAGTGTTTTTAGTTATACAAGCAGAGTAAAACACACACAGCCAGATCAGCTGTAACATCTGAAAACGGTATCGTAGAGGACACGTGTGCGTTAACCTGCCTCCTCTCCATCTAGTTTGGTCAGTCCAAACCAGAGATCACTGTGGATCTGAGGGGAGGCTCTGCAGGACTGGCTCCTAAGGACAAGTCCAGCAAGAAGAATGTTATCGAGGTGAGGAAGAACTGATCCAGGTGTAATTCACTGAAAATATCTACACAACACTCATTTAACCATTTGGGTTGCAGGTGAAGACTCGTCAGGGCACAGAGCTGCTGATCCAGTCGGAAAACGAAACGCTCATTCACGACTGGTGCCGAGCGCTGCAGGACGCCATCAGCACCCATGTGAGGACACGGTTACCTGTGGGTCCAAACCTCCCACAGATGCTAGTTTAGGAAATGTGTAGTTCAGTAGTAATGAATTTACTGAAGAAGAACGAAACGGAACAATCACAGTAATAATTCATAAATAGTTGGTGTCAGTTTGGTTTTATTTGATGTTTGTTGTTTTCCTGCCCTGAGAGTCCAAAGGTGCAGCAGGAAGAAACTTTTATAACCACTCATATCTCGTTTGTGTGTGTGTGTGTGTGTGTTTCAGGCCTGGGAGTCTGACGAGGCGATAGAGGAGGACATGCCCGAGTCACCAGGTGGAGAGAAACACGACAAGGAGAAAGAGCACAGAGACTCCAAGAAAGGCAGAGGTCTGTGTCTGCTGCACGCACGCACACACACACAAGAACAGGAAACTGAAAGTGTGTTTGCCTGCTTGGATCACGTGTCCTAACTGCACCTATAAAACACCTGGTTCAGTTTCGTTCCTCCAAAACGCTGAGCAGCCGTCATGGCGATCAGTGTGCTGAGAAGAATGGTGGACAACTCTCTCCTGTCTCATCTCTCCTCCGCAGCCACGAAGTCCTCCACCAGCGTGGACCCCACTGACCACAAGAAGGCCAAACACAAGCTGAAGAAGTTTCTCAGCGGCCGCCCGACGCTGCAGTCCATCAGGGACAAGGGCTACATCAAAGGTAAGGCAGAGAGAAGTGATCAGCAGGAAAGGAATCCGTTCACCGCGTGAGGAGAAGGAATTCACAGCTGACCCGACACAGTCCAGTCTGAGCGGTGTAGAGTTTATGATCACAGCAACTTATAATGAAACCAGTGTTGGTCTGTTAATACCTAATAGTGTTATTATGGTTTAATACTGATGCTGAGTGTAGGAAACTCACCTGAGCTCAGCTCACTGCAGGTGCAGCCAAAGACGACTCAGAACATGTTTCCTGTAAAGTCAGTGAGGTTCCCCACATGTTAAAGCTTCCTCATAAACACACAGGCTAACGTTGAGGTGCTGGACACAGACTTTGTCTTTGTGTGTCCTCAGATCTGGTGTTCGGCTGCAGTCTGTCCAGTTTGTGTCAGAGAGAGAACAGCACGGTGCCGGCCTTTGTCAAGATGTGCATAGACTACGTCGATAGCAGCGGTGGGTCACTCCACCAGCCCGGGGGGGCGGGGGTATGAACACAACATAAGCATCTAACTAACTGACACTTTGCTCCCATAATGCCGTGCAGGTCTGAGTGTTGACGGGCTGTACCGAGTCAGTGGGAACCTGGCAATCATACAGAAGCTACGCTACGCTGTCAATCACGGTGAGTAACACGCGTTTAAAGACGAAGAGCGGCTGAGACTCTCCGCGTGGTTAAAGTAACGTGTGTGTGTCCAGATGAGAAGGTGAACCTGGCAGACGGGAAGTGGGAGGACATCCACGTCACCACGGGAGCTCTAAAGATGTACTTCAGAGAGCTGCCGGAGCCGCTCTTCACCTACACTCAGTTCAACGACTTCGTCAGCGCCATCAGTACGTTTGTATGGTCGTCTCTTTTGTGCTGTTAAACATTTTTCTAATCTTTCTCTGTTTCTTAAAAAACAAGATAAGAGACAAATTCTTCTTCTTCCTCTTTTTTGGGGTAATGCAGAGATTTACGACTACAGGCAGCGAGTGCAGGGCATCAAAGAGCTGGTGAATAAGCTGCCTAAGCCCAACCACGACACCATGCAGGCCCTCTTCAAACACCTCAGGAAGTAAGTACAACGCTGGGTTGTCCTGTCAGCGTCGCCCACACCTGCAGTTAAATTCTCAGTGACTGGACTGTAACGAGTCCTATCTGTGGTGGTGTCCATGAGGAGAGTGAAACACGAACAGATGGTGGCAGCAGTGCAGCATTTTCACTCCTCTGTCTGGACGGAAGAACAAGAAGTCATCTTCGGTCCAGTTTATTTATATAGAGACAAATCAATCAGCCAATGAAAGAATTGTTTAGTCAGCTGTGAACATGCAGCGTTTCACCTCAGCGTGGTGTCCACTCATTAACCATACTAACGCTCGCTCTTCCCTCCAGGGTGATCGAACACGGTGAGGAAAACCGCATGACCACCCAGAGCGTGGCGATCGTCTTCGGCCCCACGCTGCTGCGCCCCGAGACCGAGACCTGGAACATGGCGGTCAACATGGTCTACCAGAACCAGATAGTGGAGCTAATACTGCTGGAATATGAGAACATATTTGGCAGGTAGACGGAGCTGCCACAGAACGAGCCCCGGACCACACTGGGCCGGACGGCCCCGAGGCAGCTCCTGTTCATCTCTACCCCACCTGTGGTCACTGGCTTCCAAAGCCAAAGCAAATACATCTCCTGTAACTCACTAGCGACCAAAACATTTAACGTCTTTGCACTTTTCAGCCTCATTTTCTCCTGCAGCTGCATTTGTGCCACTTTACCGCAAAGTCGCCGCCTCCTGTCTCGACACTGGACTCCTGAACTCACATGGCACCAGGTAGTGCCCAGAGACCAAAGGAAACGCGGATCTCTAACACAGACCTGTATGTTCCCTACTCTAAACGCGTAGACTCGTCATTCCTGCATGAACCAAACCGAGGAGGCCGCAGAAGGAACCAAACTTTACCCTGGACTGTACACGTGTGCACACTGAGGGGAAACGAGCTCAAACTAAGAGAACAAGTTGTTTTTTATTCTAAGAACTAGACTTTCTTCTCATGTTTTATTCCTGCCTCTGCTTCTCTTCCTGAGATACTGGACCCGGTCCCCTGAACAACTAACAGTCTGTATTATTTGTCTCGGCTTTTAGAACAAATCAGTCGTCTCAGAAACGAACAGCTGGGTCTTTCCTTGGCTCGTGGATTAAGGCTGCAGCCTTTAAACGTGTCTCCGCTGATACGTGTACAGTGTTGGTGTGTGTGCGTGTGTGTGCATGAGCATGGGGAAGCGGGTGAATCGGATGGATGACTGGATTTAATGACAATATATTGTATAAATAGTAAATATGAGTAAATATTGCCAGGGGGTGAAACTATAAGGGGAGAAATCACTGTTGAGTGATCGCTGTGTAACCAGCTGACGTGACCGGGGATGTGGAGGTTTTCGTGGAAGAGGTGCACATGTAGCTTTGCTGTCGGCTTTATCAACGGGAATAAAGACCACGAATATGATTTATTCCAACGGGACTTTCTTTATGCCTTGTAGCTTATTGTTTTCTCATTGTCATCATTGTGAATGTATAAATGAATTTAGCATTCCAGCATCTGTTTTCATTTTGTGAGGGAAATACAGCTTCCATAGGTCTGAGACCACCATGGGCGGATCTACAGGGGCGCTACTAAAGGGTTTGGCCCCCAGGAGCCCGACCAGTCCCCCTCCTAACTGTTTACTTACTAAAACTGGAATCAAACCGTAACAGGCCACTTTATTTGGTACTCCTGCACAATCTCAGCTCTGCCCCCTCCAATGAACAATAGGCCCAAAACATTATTACAAAGAATATTGAAAGTTGAACGTGAAAATCTAAACTTAAAGAATTCTAACCTTGTAAAAACAGAATTCATTTTCAGAGCTGTTTCATTGGATGAAATTAGATTTCTGCTCGTGTTTTATCCAGATGATGCTCAGGTTAATTGGATGGACTCGCCCCAGGGTAAATAAATCACCTCTGAATAAATAAATGTCATAAATAAGTAAATGAATGTCTGTCGTTTCTCATGGGGAAGTGCATGGTTCTATTAACTCTTTGCAGTAACTGGATCAGTCTAATCCAAACTCCAGGACGAGGTACTAAAAGTGACCCCGTACCGTCCGTTCAATGGCGAACAGAGAAGCAGCTTCACGTGGTGGCAGTCCGTTCTTCAGAGACCTGCCGGACCCTCTGGTTTGCCTCTCTTTATATGACCCCAAACACACCTGACAGCACTTCAGGAACCACTAAGTATTTGAACTTCATGGTGTCGATAACATGAACAGTCCAGATGTGTTCCTCGTGTAAAATGTTCCAAACTAGCATCACACTAATTACCTGATATATATTTACACACGATGTGTCTCAATGAAGAGATCAGTGTCTATCAGTATAATACTTATAATTAGTTGGTTGCCTGTTGTTTTATAAGTCTGCAGAACTGAAAGTAACTAAATATATTCAGATGCTGCCTGAAGATGGGCACACAGGTGACTAAACTGCTCTTCAGATCAGTTTGGATGGAAAATACCACATTACAAACATTTTCTTTTATGAAAGAAAATTTATAGCAGTAATTAACAAATTAAGAATTAAATGCAACAATTGAAACACAAGAAGATAAATATAAATAATGTTTCTGTGATTTAGCCTAGCGCTGCCATTTAAGAAATTGTGTTTAAAAGAAATATCTGCGCATGTAAAAATAAAATAGTCCTATTTTTTATGTAATATAAAGTGAAACTGTGGATAAGATGTGGTTAAATATGCCAGTACGTTTTGAGATTAGCTTAAACTACATGTGTAGCTATTTGACGTGTGTTGAGCTAACGAGCTAATGACATTACCGTTAGCTATAGCTACAAAGCTGGTTAAGTTATATATATTATACTAAATTCACTAGTTAGGTACAGTTTTTGGTGAAAAGTGTGTACAGAATTAATTTAGACATTTAATTAAAACTAATTTTAACGGCTGCAAATCCAAGCTAACACTAATTGATAGCTAGCAACAGTTAACGCCCATTAATAACAGTCCTCCATGAAGAGAAGTAGCTTGTTAGCTTGTTAATAGCTACAGACTGCACAGATTTACCTGCACTGGCTGAGGTTGACTATAATTTAGTCTTTTAAGTGAAAGATCTAGTATTGTTAACAAAGGTTTTCCTGCCATGTTTCCACTTCAAAACGTCATGTTCTCATAGAAATAAACGTTAGTTCTAAATGTTTAGCATTAGCTTAAAGGCTAATTTTACAGTCACTGTGTTTTATAAATGCAATATCTAAAAACAAGTCAAAATGACATTTAATTTGAATTTCTATTATTTTAAATAATTATACTGTAACTATAATTATATATAACTATATAATCAATTCTTCAAACCCTGGAACTTTCATTTGTTTTCTGACATTTTTAGATAAAATTCTCTAAATTCTTCACAGTAATAAAATATCGTGATCTTGTCATACAAATTAATGCATTAATACTATGTACTTCACAAATAAGCAACGAGTGATATAAAAGGTCCCATTTAAAACAAAATACATTTCCTTCATTCTCACTGTACGTTCTTTAAACAGATTACTGTGATTTCTGTGAAGTAGTTAAGTCCTCACTGATGTCTGATCTGGTTTAAACCACAGTAATGGATTTTTACTTATTGGAGATTTCTTGGTGCAATAATCCAAATGTGAAGTATTCAGCGGGTGGGTCAAAGGTTTCCTGTTATTCTCACAAAAATAAATTTTTCTTTCTGAGAAATGACTATTCTGGCTTCACACCTCTGCTGCATCAGATCCACCTAAACGGAAATATTAGCTTTAATCTATTTACCGGAGGAGCGTTTAGAGGGTTTAGGATTTCCACAAGAGAACATCCTGATCCATTTTATAAGTTATGAGTTTTACAAAAACCACCACATGGCAGCAGGCCTGAAGCAAAGTCATCTGATAGCTCAAGGCTTTAACATCAAACTTTCAAAACTCTACGAAAGCATCAGATTAATTTTAAATGGATAAATTGTCCCGTTAAGTTATTTAAAGAGACAGAAAACATCCACCATGTGGTCCAACATGTGCATTTTATGGATTATTACTCTGTAATTTAGGAGAAACTGTAGTTTCAGTTTTTATTAACTGGTGGAAAAAATAATAGGTAATTAGCAGAAGGTATCTGTTCAAAGTAAAACCTACATTTTATTCCCTCTGCTGTCGTTGACTGACTCGGTCTCAGGCTTCAGCTCACAGACTTAGACCTAATGTTCACCAGGCAAAAAGAAGAATCCATGTTTCCCTCAGTTATAGAAATGATGCTGTTCTCATCCTGAAGCAGCAAATCATCCCCACAACATCACACCACCACCACCAGTGTACAGCACTGGTGTGAGCATCATCTTGTGTGGTGTGTGTCCTGTGTTGAGGCGAGGGAGGCCTGCAGTTCCTGGGATAGTTTTCTTTGGCTGCTTTGACTTTCCGAATGAGTTGTTGTCCTGCTCTTGGGCTCATTTTGGATCTCAGGGTCTGCTGGACATATATATTTCACAAAGTTAAGCAGCTCATCTCGCAGCCTGTTGGTCCCACAACAGTGTGGGCTCATTTATCCTGGTAGAGAGTTCTGCTGAGCTTGTTCTTTCTGTAACACTGTCCCAGTTTGAACTGCTCCACTTACTGCTGCGAGATGAGGCCAGTGGCTGATCCTCTGATCCTCGCACACTGAATACAAATGGACCAATTACACTGTGTTTTCTAATAACTTTGACCTGCATGCAGCCAGGTATTAACCCCTGAAAGGTACAGACACGTCACGTATGTCAGGAACTACTTCAACTGTCTGACAAATACTGTTCAGAAACGTTATTTACTGATACGATGTGAGCGAGGAAGGAAATGGGAGACTGACACTGACTGAAGATGTGTCACTCTGCTGGAACTATAGAATCAGCTTGGAGTGGAGCATCTTCTGCCATGAACAATCTTTGTAGTCTCTGTATTCATACAATGAATGTGTGTTTTTGTACCTTCTGATAGTATAACTACAGTCCATGAAGAGTCATTTATTTATCTGCAGCACCAGCAGGTGGAGACAAAAGATGTTAAAGTTCAGCAAAGAAAAGATCGATGCTCAATGTGGGCGATACTGATGCTTTGAGCTCTTCTCTGATTGGTTCTGTGGAGTCTGTGACACTGTTGTGCGTTTATAAAAGAGACCTCGAAGAAACACTAAGGGTTTGTGGTGGGAGGAGAAAAAAATAATGTTGTCATGGTTACAACTGATTATTTGAATCAGTTCAAATGTCATAAAAACCCACAATTATAATAAATTTACACCACTTAACAGTTGAGTCACATTTCAGGACATAAAACCAGCCAAGTGTGAGTTTGTCCTCTGTTAATATCAGTTCCTCTGTAAGGTTGGAGGAGAATCTTGTCTGCTGCTGCTGCTGTCCTCCACCCTCAGCATCCGCTCCACTTCATCCTCAGCCCTTTGTGGCTCCTGCTGATAAGACAGAGCGAATGTCTGCTCACTCGCCTGCTGCGCGAGGAAGAGAAACACAAAAACACTAAAAGTTCGATTTGTCTGATTCTGATCCTGTTTCCTGTGGAAACATGTTGGTGTTAAAGATGACCATGAAGTTAGTGGCTCAGCATTCTTTCTTATTGGTGATTCATAATATCTGTTTTCTAGCATTAACCAGACTCTCACATAATACACAGTCAAGCCCATAATTAATCAGACGCCTGGCAAAGTCACTTTTATTCAAGCAGCAATTATCTTTTGACAGGAAATGACAAGTGTCTCCTAAAGAAAATAAGACGATGTACAAGAGGCATTAGTGAGGAAAACTCCTCGTTTTGTGTTTTCCTCTAATTAACACAATCTCTCTGCATTATTTTTAGTTATTACTGATGTCAGTAGAAGGCGAGATGTTGCTGAGCATGGATGCAGAGACGTGACGTGACAGGTCAGAACACACACACACTCTCTCCTCTGAATGTGTGTGTACACAGGCGAGACAGCTGCTGTCATTTCCGCATATCTTTACACTCCTTTGCATATCAAACAGCCTCCATTCCTCTCTGACTCCTGCTTGCAGCTCTGCATGGTGATCACCTCCCTGCAGGAGAAAGGAGAAAGGTACCGGAGCAGACTCTGAAGGTCGGGAGCAGGGCCGCTCCGCTGTGCAGGTAGCCAACACTTCCTGACTGACTCTTTTTCTAGTAGAGAAACGGCTCCCGTTAAAATACATCCTGCTGGAAATCAGCTCAGAGTTTCTATTTGTGCTTTTTATCGTAAATACGACTGAAGTCGCTTCTTTTCTGTCAGAAAAAGCTTAAAACTTTTCCCGTCACAGTTTATTTCACCCACATTTTCTGCCTGAATCTCGTCTGTTAAAGCAGAAAGATCTCAAACCAGTTTTAACGTCACAGGTTAATAACACTGGAGAACGGCGGGTGTCAATAAATAAAACAATAAATAAATAAATGCACTTTCTGCAGAATGAAGCAGCAATAAAAGCTTAGAGAAGAATAATCACATTTAGAAAAGTTTCCTGCCGTCGCATGGTTCTGGGTTTGTGCACATGAACCAGAGCAGGTGTGAAACACGTGATTCAGCCCAAACTAAACTCATCTCTACTTAATCATCAGTCATTTTCTAATCCACTGGAAGCTCGGTGTCACTGGGCAGATGGTCTGACTCATTTGGCACTAAATCACCCCAAAATTAGAGATCTGCTCTTTGGGGTAAAGTGACACCTGCTTCGCAACATGATTGATGGTCTGAAGCCACGAATTAGAGAAGGTTTAGTTCTCTGAGGCGGTTTCATGTTTAAATAACACGAGCAGGCGCTGACCTGACGAATAATTACAGTTATCGTAATAGGATTATTCTGGGCCGGGACCTGAAGCCTCGCTGCTCGTGCTCTGCAGCCTGTGGCTTTAGTGAAGCTGTGTTTTTCTGTGCAGCCTCCGGTTCCTCTTACTCACAGACACTTCTGTGTTCAGGCTGACAAATGTCCTAATGTCTGCTGCAGCGGCGGCGACGCACGTCAGTAATCCAAGAACCGTTTCTCCACCGGGCCTCGGGGTGCAGCTGCCTCCATCAAGGGCAAATAATGAGGCCGATTAGCATAAAGGGTTTGTTTGTGCAGGAGATATTTTCAGTGCAGGAAATAAGAGAAGGAAGAACGCGTCCTTCTGAACCCGGGCTTCAAGGCCGACTACTGGTTTGCTTTTGCTTCTCAACACTCATTTGATCTGGAATCATTAAAGGAATTCTGCAGCATCTGCTAACTCTGTGTGTAGGTTAGATCAGCGAGCTCCCTGCTCCACCGGGAGAAAGCAGGAGCTGTCCCTCCCTCACCTCCTGGTCTCACCTCCACCTCCTGGTCTCATTTGAGGGGAAGCCGGGACATGCTGTGGTTCCTGGAGTCTTTAGCATCACAGCTGCCCCTCTTCAGTTTCAGGATCTCAACACGTGTGGACAGGGTGAAGATGAAGATGAAGGCCTGTTGGCGGAGAAACTGGAGATGTTTGTGGAAGGAAAGGACGGTGTTGTCTCCATGTTCCCGACACCGAGAGCAACAGCAGTGTGAATGGAAGTGGGGGAATCCTTTTGCTGCGTTTGACTGGTTTAACTGTGGAGCTGAGCCTGAAGCTGGGAGGCTGCAGAGAGAGAGAGAGAGAGAGAGAGAGTCGTGTGAGTTATGTGAGTGTCCACCAGCTGTTTCCTGTGATCACTCTCCACTGGAGATTGTGGAGTAACCGCGCTGCTGTTGGCTGCAGATAAACTGGATTCTATCAGGAGAAGGTGCAGGCTCGAGCAGGGCAGCAGTACGTTTATGTTTCACCAACAAGGTGGAGCCGACACGTGTCATCACAGCTACACACTCACTGGACGCGCTTATCTGCAGCTGGCACCGCTCAGAGCTCAGCTGCTCCCAGTGGAAGCTGAGGCTGAAGCTGAGGCTGAAGCTGAGGCTGAAGCTGAGGCTGAAGCTGAGGCTGAAGCTGAGGCTGAAGCTAAGGCTGCTACGTGCAGGTGAGGTGATAAACGGGGAAATCATTAGCATTTGACCTCACAGCTTCTTCCCAGACACTCATCACTTATTAACCTGAAAACTATCATCAGGGAAACTAATGAGGCATCTGTGCGCTGAGCAGTTAACGCTGAACAACAGCTTCAGACATGAGGACAGACTCTCTGAGGACTTTTTATCGGCTGCAGCTGAATGTTGATGGTAAACAACCGTCCACATGAGCTTAGTTTCTAATTCTTCTAGCACAACGAGTCCAAGGTCGTTTTCTCACAGCGACATCAACAACAACAACAACAGAAGCTGTTTCTCTGCAGCCGTCAGGTGGACGCGCGTCCTTGGCTCATGTCCAGCTTCGCTGTGTGAACACTGAGCTCTGGGCTTAGAGTCTTCAGGGAGACGCTTAGCATTCATACGAGCTGCGTCGCTGCAGCTTTGAGTCTGTGCTCGTTGTTTATGTGTGAGAACAGGAGGAGGACGAGCTGACGTCGGCCTCGAGGAGGCGAGAGGGGAAATCTTCAGCTTATCATGACACCTGTACAATGGTTCCTACAGAGAACTGCGCTGTTTGCATCTGTGCAACACACAAACAGTTTATTCTGTTTTTTATTTCTAGAGAAGGTTATTTGATAAATAAACAGATACAAGGCTGACGCCATTATTACAATAACAACCAAAATCAGCTGTGCTGTTTGTTCTTCCATACGTGGTGTGTCGTCTGAACTGAAACCGAAAATGTCCCTCGCAGTGTTAAGACAACGCAGGAAACCTTCTCATGACCCATCATCAGCTTAAACATAGAAATGAAGTGAACACAGTTACCGTCAGCTGATCTACAGCCTCCTGCTCTCTTCTCTTGTACAACATCCACATCTGGGTTCAGTGTTATCTGGGCTCTGACTGTGAGCTTAAACCAGCTCCACGTTCCTGAACCCGGACGTTGAGCCGGTTCCAGAGGAGCTTGATAGTTAACGGCTCCAACCACCTCACTGCTGCTGGACGACTCGTAGGAAACACGTAACAGAAGACGCCGCTCCTCCTCTCAGTCCTCTCGTTGTCCGAAAACGGTGGATGATGCTGAGCAGAG
Organism: Microctenopoma steveboyesi; assembly: GCA_032359275.1. Taxonomy (NCBI): domain Eukaryota; kingdom Metazoa; phylum Chordata; class Actinopteri; order Anabantiformes; family Anabantidae; genus Microctenopoma; species Microctenopoma steveboyesi. The sequence goes on along the minus strand of JAUMHF010000009.1, from coordinate 17,665,345 downwards.
TGTGAGGCAGAGTGTGAGGCAGAGTCGACGAAGAGAAATCTAAATTGTTTAAACTCCTCTGGTTCTTCTGTCTAACCTCAGAACCTCTGTGACTCATTAGACTCCGCCTCCGTCACTCAGCAGTGCACCTGGCTCAGTTTAAATTTTAATTCCTCCCCTCGCTGCGTTCGTTACCTGTTCTAATTGTCTCGTCTGACTTTGCCTGCAGCTCAGAGAGCAGAGGAACGATGAGAGTCAGAGTCAGGAGACTCACTGACACCCAGAGAGGTTTGTGCCAGTAGACGTAAACTGCCAGTTTCTCTCAGCGCTTCATGAGTTGCGTTAAACGGCAACATGTCGGTGGAGAAATCATGATCTGATGAGTTTCTTCTCTTTGACAGAAATCAGTGGCTTCACATTGTTTTTAGCACTAAGCACATGCTCTAAAAGTGAATGATGGTGCACATAAGACCCTATGTGACCTTTGCACCTCCGGTGTAGGCACACACACACACACACACACACACACACACGCACGCACGCACGCACGCACGCACGCACACACACACACACACACACACACAAAAGTTTCAGTGAGAACAAACTTTAAACTTGTCTGAAATTACAAGTGTTCTTTTCCTTTGATAATTCATCAACAGTCCGACTCGATCCAGGTACATGACGTTCTGCTGTTTCCTAATGAAGCCGCTGCAGCGAGCACAGAACCTGCAAACATCAGAACTCTCCTCCTCCACATGTGCTGTAGCGCCGGCAGCGTCCTGCTGATCTGAGCCTGAGATCAAGGCACAGAGAGAGAGACGGAGAGAAACCCTCACAGCGGCTCCTCAGCGGGATCCTCGCCTCTCCCTGCGCTCTGTTTAACGCCAGCAATCCTCCACCAGAGCTGCGTGAGCGTGCGTTAGTCTGAGGAGGAGAAGTCATCGCGTTACCAGTGAGCATCACGAGAGCGGTGACATCATCAGATTCTGCTGTTTTAACACGTTTTGAAGGACAAATGACGACGATGTACATGATGCTCATATAATTATAAACACTCTAAATAACCACAGACGTAGGTGAATGTAATGAGGAAGGATGGATCAGCCACAGCTACACGTCCCTGAAGTCTGTCGCCCCACGAACACCACCAGCCTTAACGATACCAACCAGCTGTTTCACCTTTGGAGCATGTCTTATATTGATTATATATTTATCTTCACACATCAGAGGACATCGAGTTTCCTTCCGGGCAGTTTGTCCAGTAAACACGTTGTTTGTGGTTTGATACGTGACCAGAGTCATTTTAAAGTTCTGTTGCCTTCGTGCACAGTGAACATGGGACTTTACGACGCGGTTCAACGCGTTTCCCTCGCCACCTTTGGATCCATTCAGGTTTGTCCTCAGTGAGAAACACTGTTATATCTCTGATCTAATGCTGGAGGAGGTCACACTCACACGTAGGAGCAGGGCTGGGTTTTCTTCAACACTCTTCAGATTCACAGCAGAAAGAAGTCGAGATAATTGCTGTTTGTCAGCGAGGAAGTTGAAGCGTTGATAATTCCTTCAGCTTCATTCTCATTCCAGACGAGACACAGATCTGAGACGCCCACGTAGCGGCCGGCGACGTGACTGATCCCAGTTCAGCCCACTACTGGGTTTATTGCTGCTGGAGCTGGGAGCCGGTCTTTGCTCTATTTCTGAGGATTTACTGTGATGATGATCTGACAGTCAGACCAGTAGAGTCACAGCAAACTTTCATCAGCAGTGGAAATCCGTCACGATTCACTCATATTCTTCATCAACGACATGGTGCTGTAGTAAAGTAACGGTCTCTATGTGTAGGGTTTGGGTCTAAGAGAACGTTTCCACGTGGCCCTGATCACAGCGAGCTGCTGGAACCAGGTTCTTATTTACAGTGAGACTGTGGAATCTTTGAACCCGAGTTCTGGGAAACTTCCTCGGACTTGTTGGACCAGTAGCTAATGCTGGATCATGTGTGCTGACGTTAGCTGTAGAACTATTTCCTGAGCAGGTACAGTGACGTCATGGAGTCTCCACCTGATGCCCGCCTACATCACACGTCTGCACCTGACCAGGAAGTAGTCAGCAACGGTGCTGTTGTTGTAGAGAACGATCAGACACGGACACAGCCGGGTCACCACCAGCAGCTTTTAGGACTGATTCAACCAATGGTGAGATTTGACTTTGATCATTAATTTCCCTGTTAAGACAAAGATCTCCAAACACGATGACGCCTTTGGTTCTGACTCGTGCTGTAGCCGCGCTTCAGTAGCTGTGTTGATATATTGATTCTTTTTATTATTATGATTATTTTCTCCTAAATTAGTTTCTATTTACTGTGAAGAACATTTCCTTCTAATCGAAGCTGAACTGCTGAACGCCGGCGTTAAAGCATCAGATTTTATTTGAGTTCAGTGGGGGACTTTCTTCTTCTTCAGTCGCCTCCGGCAGTAATTCTGCCTGAGAGAGGATCTCAGCAGCTAATTAGTCCTGACAGAACATAAATGAGTTTGGATGAAGGACCTGGAATCTAACACCTTTGTTTGCAGGTTGCATCATTGGACAGAGAGAGACGAGGTGGCGATAAAGGATGAGACGGAAAATATAATCAAACCCTCTGTTATCGCCACATTAGCTGCTCTCTCAGCCCCAAAGCAGAGAGAATCACTGAACCCTGAACCTGCAGCTACAGTTCAGACATTAGTGAGCGATGATTTCACTCAGCACTTCAGCTGCCAGCGCCACAGTGAATCCAGCTGTTCCCGTGTTCAAACACTTAGATTCTGAATCTGCAGATGATCCTGAGCTCTGAGCTTCTCTGCATCCTGCACAGGAACCAGTCGGTCCGATCGATGATCGTTTGACCTTTGGTGGGAAAATGAGGCGTTTAAGTCCTGCGTCAGGTGGAGAATTAGTGTCGGTGCCGACCGAGTCCGACCTTTGAACGAGCCTGAGCAGGAACCCGACACGAGGTTTAAATGATAAGCTCCTGACATTTGAAGCGTCTTCACGGTGTAACGTGTTTCTGGTGGGAACAGTCACAGCTGGCGGGACAGAAGAGACCGGGACAGCTGACTCTGTGTTGGTGAGTGTCCTCACCAGGGTCGCTCGGTTCTCACGTCTCGGACATGAGAAAAACGGGAGACGCCAACAGGAACACGACGCTCATTAAATGTCTGCACCGCTGTGTGTGAGGCGTTCATGGGCCGTGCAGAGTGTAGGTCGTCTGTGTTCTAGGAAAGGAAGTTTGGAGGTTTGGAGAAGCTAATATCATACGCGTCGCCAGCTGACTGTGAATCACTCTGTGAATGAAGATTTACTGGATTTTAATGTCACGTCTAGTCTTTGGACTTTTTCCTCTCTGGGATTTGTTCTGGATGAGAGCAGCTGTCAGTCAGCGATGGGTCAGAGGCTGTTAGATGTCTAAGAGAAGCTCAGAGTCTAATATCACGGTTCAGGACTCCCTGAGTGCCTTCTCCCACAGTGGCACCGGAATATCAGCTAGTTTTCATTGTGTGGAGAAGAGCCAGTTGTTAAGTTACCAGACTGAGAGGAGTCGCAGCAGGAGGAGAGATGCCTGCTGCAACGATCCTCATTCCCTAATCACACAATGTAGATTACTACAAATACAGATTAGAATTATTTGTGGTAGAAGCAAGGGTTCCCCGGAGGCAGACGAACAGAAGCAGCACAGTTGTCCTGTTCGACAGCGCAGAGGGGAGCTTCTGAGACTCGTCGTGTGTTTTCATCTCTGTCTGTTGATCTGTCGGCAGTTCCCAGCGAAGCACAAAGGTTTTCCTGCTGTTTTGCAGCACGGTGCAGAGCGAAGAACTCGTGGGAAAATGTGGCTTCTGGGGTTCCTACGAAAACACTTAAAACTACATCCTGTATTTTGCTTTGTGCAGATGCTGCAGCCCGTGTTCTGGCTTCATTCATCAAACCCAGACTTCAGAGTCTGCACCTCTCCCGCGGTGAAGGTCCCCTGTGTCCACGATGTGAGGGAGCTGCTGCTTCTCTGGACAAAGCTGCAGCTCTAAACCTCCCAGTAAATTCTCTGTGGGCTCGGCTCTGCCTGCTGAATGTCCTCGGGGCTCCGCGGCTTTTTGAACGTGCTCCATATATAAAAAGTGGGTTTGCGTCTGAATGTGACCAGCAGCTGCAGCACAGAAGCCTTTATTCCCTATTCCTGTGAACACATCATGTCCAGCTCCTGGTGCTGTTTGAAAGTCTGGAGCTCTGAATGGATCCTTCAGGCCTCAAGGCTGAAGCTGAGACCAAGCATTTAAAAAAACATTCCCCAGTTTGGTCTCTGCTGCTTGGTTTAAAAAGAAACTAGATCTAAACGTTAAAGAACAGGTTGAGCGAAGAAGAGTGAAGCCTCACAGTGAACCAGACAGCTGTGCCCAGACAGAGAGGATCAGCAGCAGGAGCCTCGTGGTTGCTTCTTCATCATATTCAGATTAACAGCTGATGATTAACTCAGTTCACAGTGAGACGCTCTGTCTGGTTTCCCTCACTGAAAACATGTTCCCGTGTGAATCCGCACACACACACACACAGATAAGCTTTCCATCCACGCGGCATTTGAACCTAAAGGTATTTACCAGCTGCTCTGTCACCAGCTTCTCGCCGCGCCGTCTGAGATAAACAATAATTGTATATCCTTCACATATCTGAGAAGGCTTTAGAAGCTCTGCAGTCCCTTATCTTGAAAGAGAGATTTCCTCCTCTGAGGCTGCTCGATGTGTCAGTCAAGATAAACCCAACACAGCTTTTGAAATTCCCATAATGTTTATTTCTGCTGCTGTCGGACGCTGTGTGAATGAATCTAATCTGAGCAGAAAGAAAGTAGACGATCGACAAAGAGAGAAAACGTTTCCATTCCTCAGCCGTTCGACGGAAATCAGATACACAAAGTGCACTCGTTCCGTCCTGCTGGTTCCTGGTTCCTCAGAGGATTATCAGAACAGTCCTGCTGGTTCCTGGTTCCTAGGACGATTCCTGCTG
>JAUMHF010000009.1:17615920-17631308 GCA_032359275.1 Microctenopoma steveboyesi | reverse complement strand
TGCCCCCCCCCCCCCCCCCCTGTCTCTGTCTCCCTGCAGACAGACACCCTGATATTTTCCTGCTGGACACTTGCTGCTTTGCTGCTTCTGGACCTTGGTAATTTGTCTTTGTGGAGTTTATCGAGATGTCCTGCAGGATAATGTCTGGGTGGAAGCAGCCTGTAGGAGCTGCACAGTGAATCTGTGTGAGCTGAAGTTCTGGTCCAAAGTTCCTTCTGAACGTTCTGCAGCTACAGGAAGATAATTAATTTGTGTTCCAGTACTTCTCATCATCTGCATGTGTGTGTTCCCGTCAGAGGAGAACACGTGGATGGTGATCCAGCACAACAACACCGAGCTGACCAGACTCAGGCCCGATACGGCTGTGGACCAGCATTTAGTCCACTTTGACTATTTGTCTCAAGACAATCAACTGTCGGCTGTTCTTAGCCAATCAGATCACTGCGAACAGGAACTGTCCTACCGCTGCAGGAAGTCCCGCCTCCTCAACACCCCAGGTGAGTCTCATCCAGGAGAAGGTCCGTGAAAAATAAGTACGTCCCACTGGGTCCTGACCTGGGTCCTGCCCTGGGCCCAGACCTGGGCCCCGACCTGGGTCCTGGTCTGGGTCCCAGTCTGTCATTGGGCCTGGTGGTTCCTGCTGCCTCGTACAGAACGGTTCCTCTCACATTTCGTCCTGTGATCACTTTATTAATTTAAGGAGCAGATCTTTTCGGATCTTAGTCCTTTGATCTTTTAATCTTATATAATGTTATCTGGAGGAGACATCACCCCCCCACCCCCACCCCACCCCTCAGCTCCTGCCGTAATAAGAAAAGCCTGTAAACCACCGCTACTGCTGATTGACCTGTGGGGTCAAGTAGAACTTAATGAAAGTTTTTCTTCTCACTCAGACAGAAATTGTTACGTGAAGCTTTTTGCTTCCTTGTTTTTCTGTTTCTTTCTTTTGCTGAAGATTAGTTTAATCCGTCGTGTTGATGGAAGAAACTATCGAGTTAGATCTGAGAGGTTCCTGCTGCTTGTTTTGACTCGGAGGTGTTAGAATAACTTCCTTCAGTAGAACCAGAGGTGGCGAGAAAATACCGCAGGTGAAATGTGAGTGAATGTGAAGCAGGTTTTCTGAGGCAGGTAATAAAAATAAAGAAGCAGAGAAGTTACCATGTCAGACTCATGTGTGTGTGTGTGTTGTGTGTGTGTGTGTGTGTGTGTGTGTGTGTGCGCATGCCTGTTTCAGAGGGCTCCCCCTTCAGCTGGTGGCTCGGTGGTCCCGGTCCTGGTCATCTCCAGTCTTACTGGGGTGGAGCTCACCCAGGCAGCCAGCAGTGTGCCTGCGGCCTGCAGGGCGACTGTGTGGATCCTCAGCACTACTGCAACTGTGACGCCGACCACCTGGACTGGTACAGAACCTTCTGCACGTGTTTGTGCTGAGATGTTGTCAGTGTGATGCTGCTGGTTCACAGGAAGCACAAACAATCACCAGTTACTACAAACTAAGTGTAAAATCTGTTTTGAGCTTTTTAACTCCATTGTTCTGATCAATCAACCGTGTGAATGTTTTTTGATGGCGGCGATGGTCTCAGCTAGTCCAAAGGAGCAGGACAAGTTGTTCAACAAAGGAGAACAGACTGGATGGGGATCTGAGACCCTGTGAAGACGGGACTTTGAGTCTCCTCTCATTCACAGAGAGAGGGTTTGTGTGGCTCACTAACAGCGTGTGGATGGTGCGTTTCCATTTAGGGATTTAAACTCGGCGTGAGCCAGTAGAGGGAGGTGAGCAGAGGAGTGATGCTGGTGGAAAACGAGGCGGGCTGCTGCGTCTGGAGGGTTTGATGGTCAGAGAAGAGCATTTCCTGGAGCTGCGCAGCCTGTTGTCAGAGAAAAAACCTGAAGATCACAGCTACATTGTTCAGACTCCGTCAGTCATCAGTCCAAACCCCGGGGCGTTGCACAGACTGGATCTTAGCGAGGCACTTTTACTTCAGCTGCTCTTTACGTTACTTTACTTGGCAGACGCTTTTATCCAAAGCGACTTACAGGGAGCTAGCGCTAGGTGTCTGGCTCAGACAGACACATCACTTCCTGCCTTCTGTCTTTGCTCGCTCCACACACGCCGCTCCCTCCTCCTGGCGACTGTCTGAGGTGCAAAGAGCTGAACACGGGCGTTAATGGACAGAGCAGGTCTCCCGGCTCCTTTAGAACGAGACAAAGTGTGAGTGTCTCCGTGGGTGTGATACGGTCTGAAACAAAAAGGGAAACTGTTAGAGACCCATGTTCCTCTCTGGCAGCTTAAATAGTTTCCAGGTGAACTGTTAAACTCAGTAACGTTACAGTCACATCCTGAACTGCATGCTCCTTCACGTGGTGTCATATGGACCTCTGCTGCCTGAGGAACCCTGTTTGGTAATAACGTTGTTGGTTAAAGTGGATTCTTCTTCTTCTTCTTTCTCTTCGCTTCTTTTCTCTCATACTCCACCCCCCATCCTCTCATCTTTTCATCGTTGCCTCTCTCTCTCTCTTCATCCCTCGTCTTCCTCCTGCTGCTGCTCATGTTCCTCCAGGAACGAAGACTCTGGTCTGCTGACCCACAAGGAGAACCTCCCTGTCAGGGCTCTGGTGTTGGGTGACCTCCAGAGGCCGGGGTCAGAGGCCGCCTACCGGGTGGGGCCGCTCCGTTGTCATGGAGACAGTAAGATAAGGGATCTTGCTTCTCGTTAAACACAACTTCAGCAGACGTGTGTTTCCTGTCTCATTTCTGTGTTTCTCAGAGAACTTCTGGAACGCCGCGTTTTTCGACAAGGAGACGTCGTACCTCCACTTTCCCACATTTCACGGAGAGCTGAGCGCAGACATCTCCTTCCTGTTTAAAACCACGGCCTCCTCCGGCGTCTTCTTGGAAAACCTGGGCATCAAAGACTTCATCCGGATCGAGCTGAGCTGTGAGTCGGAGCTGGAGGGAAGCGCTTTAATCTGGATTAGAGTGAAACCTGGAAGATAGAGTCTTAATCTGTATCTTTGTAAAACCTCGAGGTTTCAGACTTCGTCGTTACCAAACTGTCCTGGAGGAGGAGGGAGAAACGCAGCGAGCAAACACAGCTCCGACCTCTGTAACGTTACCGCCACAGTCACAGCGGAGGTTCCAGTAAACAACCTCTGTTAGTCTTTGTTCTTTAAACCACGTTTCCTGCATCAGGAGCGCGTGGCAACGCCGTGGCGGTTCGCTCTTCTGCAACATGCTCGTCCCTGTGCACACAGCGCTGCAGCGTGCCTGATGTTAGAACAGACGTAGTGAACCCATCCCACCAGCAGAGGCTGAGGCTGTGTTTGCTGTGTCTCCTCAGGGAAATCAACTCTTTCTTAATGAACTTGTGTAGGACGCTGGGATATTGTTTTATCTGGTTCTGAACTCCCAGAGACAGGAACATCGCCTCCTTTTGTTAGACAGGGACGAGATGTTCGAGGACACGAGGACCTTCCAGTTCTCGGCCACTCTGGTCTGTGTGTTGATCGATGAGCAAAGATTTGTTTGTTTACAGCCTTAAACAATGATTTATTACTGACTCCCTTTTATTGTCTTTATATGCACATTCAACAATCTAAATCTGCACCCAAGACCTTTAATCACAGTCCTGAACCCTGTTTCTTCTGAAAGATGAAATCAGTTTGCAGAGATATGAGGAAAAGGTCTGGAGGACTTCCTGGAAGCAAACCTCTCCTTTCCTGTCTCCCTGTTTGGTCTGCAGCCTCCACTGAGGTGGTTTTCTCCCTCGATGTGGGGAACGGGCCGCTAGAGGTCCGCGTGGAGTCGAGCGTCCCGCTGAACGACGACCGGTGGCACCGAGTCCGAGCTGAGCGGAACGTAAAGGAGGCGCTGCTCAGGCTGGACGAGCTTCCTGCCGCCACGCAGGAGGCTCCGCCCGACGGACACGTGCACCTGCAGCTGAACAGCCAGCTCTTCATCGGTGAGGAGGGGACACGTGGGAGTGGGGTTAGACATGTCCAACCCGCAGACTCCTGTCAGCACCAGACAGACACACAGGCTTTGTTGCGTAGAATAGTTTCACTGGCCACTTCTGAGGCTCGTTACCGTGGTGACAGATGTCCCCTTTTTCCTGCCGCTGCTGTTTGGCACATGTCCCGAGGTTTTCTGTGCTCAACGGGCAGCAGAGCTACAGTAGAAGGGGGTTGTGTGCCAGCTTCAGTGGATGTCTGCCAGGCGTGTGAGGCAGGGATGACACAGACTCAGCATCATCTTCATCAGTTCAGGTCTCTGTTTAACTTCAGTCTGCACACGCTGAGAAATCAGGTGAATGCTGATTGGCTGGCTGCGTTTAGCTGATAATCCACCGTCACAAAGAACTACGGCGGATGTTTATGTGGGAATTCTCAGCGTGAATGAAGAGTTTTTTATTCCCAGTACTGATGTCAGACTGGAGCAGTCTGGTCCCAGGTTCTAAGTGTCAGTCAGCAGAACCTTGTTCTGTTGGAGTGAAAACACAAGGAGCAGCTGTTCTAACAAATGGTTTCTCTCTGAATAACGAACAGATTATTGTTATTCTGTATATTTAAACTGTTTAGAGGAGCTTTCTCAGTGTTTTCCGTGCAGGACTACATACAAACATATCCTGTGGTTTTTATTGACGAGCAGAGACACTTTAAGCTGTTTCACCAGCCTCAGCTCGGCGTGTTTAAACTCATGAATTGTGTTTAGAAGTTTGAAACTGTGGAATGAGAAGCTGCTGCGTTGGCTTGTGTAAATTCATAAGCCATGTTTCTGTGTACAATGTGTTTTGAGCCATAATCCTGATTTGCTTCTTAGCTCCATTGTTTGGATTAATAAAGCATGTGATTGCCTCGCATGGATTTAGAATCCGCAGCGCTGTTCATCCTCTGCCTCCCTCGGTGCTGTTTGTATTGTAGCTGCAGAAACATCCACATGCAGCAGTTCTGAGCGCGCTCAGTGGTGAATGCTAAGATGACTTCTATTGTGCAGTTTCATGTCCTGCTGATGTTTGTGCTGCTGTCTCCCTGCCATCATCTCCTCTTCCCCTGGTTGTAGAGCAAAGACCCTCTTTTTTTAGCTTTAGCTGTTGAACTCTTCCACTCGTCACTGGTGCTTCGCTGCCGTGTTGAGGTATCATGACTGCTGAACGGACACGGAGGTTGTTAATCTTTGGCTGTAATCCCTGTTGACGTGTGGTTAAAGTCCTGGCTGCTCATGTTGGGAGGATTTCTTCTCTAATAACCATTTCCTGCTTCTGTTTAGTTGCTTCATCAAACATGGCGGCCCTCAGGGATCCATGTCGGGACCCTGCTAGATTCATCGTTTTCACACACACACACACACGAAAGGTTGGATAATGCAAAATATTTGTTCTTTGTTCAGAAAGCCAGACTTTTACAGACTCTTTTTACCGCAGCAGAACACACCAGTGTCAGACGACATCACGTAGTTTAATGTCACATGTTGTTGCACATTAACGTGCATAAAGTAGAAAGGTCGTTATTATAATATAGTGCAGAGGGATCATTCATATTGATAACTAGAAACAGAGTTATGGCCATAGATGCTGTAGTTTCTACAATCCTGACACCAAAGTCGCAAAGAATAATGTTCAGTAAACGTTCATTGTGTCACATAAAATGTGGAGACAAGCTCAATAATGAGAGAGAGAGAGAGAAAGAGAGAGAGAGGGAGAGAGAGCGAGAGGGAGAGGAGGCTGGAGGAGATCAGTGATTCAGTGACAGGACGTAGCAGTAGAACCCAGACTCAGGCTGGACAAGAACAGACGTGGGCGTCTGTGGCGTGAACGGCGTGTAAACAGTAAGCTGCCGGTGGTGAAGAGAGCGTGGTATAAATCAGAAACACGGACGAGAACGTGGCAGCCGCTCGCTTGTCCGCTCCACACTGAGCCAAAGAAGCTTCCTGCCGTCGTCCCAGTGAACGGGCAGACTTTCCAGGCTTTCCAGGACCACGAGGGGCCAGTAGGACTTCTTAGGGGTAGTGTTAGTGTTAGTCTGGTGGACCGGTTGTTTCCGTGCTGATTGTTTGGTTGCATAAGAACACAGGGAGCAGAGTCGCTGTAGATGCCGACGTAGGAGAAATGGTTTAAGAAAACCGGAGCTGATCTGCAGCTGATCTCACGCTGTGATTTCTGCCATCAGGAGGCACGGCGTCCCGGCAGAAGGGCTTCAGGGGATGTATCCGCTCCCTTCAGCTGAACGGCGTCACCCTGGACCTGGAGGAGAGGGCGAAGATCACCCCTGGGGTTCAACCCGGTTGCCCGGGTCACTGCAGCAGCTACGGCCCGCTCTGCCGGAACCAGGGCCGCTGTGTGGAGAGAGCCAGGGGGTTTGAGTGTGACTGCAGCCTGTCGGCACACACGGGAGCATTCTGCCACACGGGTTAACACACACACACACACACACACACGTTGTTCATCGTTGTGTTTAAGGACACGTCTTAACCACCAGTATTTTCAGGTTTACTGATGAACACTCACTCATACAACACACTGAAAATAAAACACTGATCCCTGAACTGTGAGACACAAAAGCACAAACTTTGTACATCTTGATATTCAAAAAGCAGATTTTTGGGTGGAGCATGTCTCAGGGATGCCACCAGCCTCCACCTCTCTGCAGGTGGCCTTTACGCTTGCTGCACATGTCTTTTCATGCCCTCTGCTCTACACGGACTTCAGCCGCCTCCTGTTTCTCAGCGGACGAGGCGGCAGCTGTGCTGATTCCACGTGTCTTCATCACACAACCAAACATACCACTCTCTGATGTCATGTCCTCCGCCGCATCAGCACCGTCTTCTGCCTCCGTCAGTCATGTCGAATGAAAAATCCTCTTTTCTTCCAGACGTGTCGGCCAGCTTCACGTCAGTGACATCCGTCAGCTACACCTTCAAGGAGCCGTTCGAGTTGGTCAGGAACAGCAGCGCTCTGCCGTCCTCCACCTACTCTGACACCACCCTGAGAGGAGAGAGCTTCTCCCTGAGCTTCAGGACAAACCAGAGGCCGGCTCTGCTGCTGTATGCCAGCTCCTACTACAGAGAGTACGTGGCTCTGCTGATCAACCGGCACGGTGAGGAGCTGGAGAAAGATCAGGTGTCTCCATGTTTGTACAGGAGCCCAGAGGGGACAAACAGAAAGAGCTCAGGAGGTCACATTCTGCTCCCTCACCTTTGACCTTTGTGCTAAACTTTACTTTGCTTGGCAGACGCTTTTATCCAAAGCGACTTACATGAGCTAGCGCTGGGTGTCTGGCTCAAGGACACACCTGGTAGGGGATAGACTAGGAGTCAGACGGGGTTTGAACCTGCAACCTTCTGCATCCTCCCCATAATATCCTCCTCTCTCCATCCTCATCACCCCTCCTCCCCATCCTCCCCTCTCCATCCTCCATCCTCCTCTCTCCTCCTCTCCTCTACTCCTCCTCCTCTCTCCATCCTCATCACCCCTCCTCTCTCCATCCTCCCCTCTCCATCCTCCATCCTCCCCTCTCCATCCTCCATCCTCCTCTCTCCTCCTCTCCTCTACTCCTCCACCTCTCTCCATCCTCATCACCCCTCCTCTCTCCATCCTCCCCTCTCGTTCTCCCCTCTCCTCCTCCCCTCTCCTCCTCTCTCCTTCTCCTCTCCTCCTTCACCCTGTCAGCCTCTGGTGCTTTTTGACCCTGGAGTCATGCGGTAAATTAAATCCCTGACAGTTTTCTCTTGTTTGCTCTGAGAGTCCTCATTTCTTCTGCAGCAGGTAGCTGATAATAAAATCCTCTGAGTCTCTCTGCAGATGAATGAAATGTAACTGCACACTTGTTATATTTAATATAGAGCAGAGTGTGAAGAGACCTTTGAAGGACACTTCTTCAAAAACATCCAGTTTACTTTTAAAGGACAACAGCGAGGAAGGAAATCCTACCGAGCCGCATCCGTGGATTTAGATCTGCCTGTGTGTGTGTGTGTGTGTGTGTGTGTCTAAAGATAAACTGGAGGTGAGATATAAGCTGGACAGCAGCAGAGAAGTCGAGGTGTTGAGGAGCAGTGTGGGGAACTTGGCCAACGGACAGCTGCACGCCGTCACCATCAGGAGACTGATGGACTCGGTATCTGTGCAGGTAAGAAGTGGTGTGTGTGTGTGTGTGTGGGGGGGGGGGGGTTGTTGGATGTTGGGCGTGTCCCACCACAGACAGAGTCCCGTCCACCTGCCTGCAGCTCGCTGTGCTGGTAACTGCTGTCAGACGGGTGGAATGTGATTCAGTTGAGAGGCTTGTTTCAGCGACGGTCTGCAGCTGCTGCTGATGTGCTGCTGGCAAACAGCAGGACGAGTGCGAAGCAAATGTTACAAGGTCAAATCCAAAAACACACGGTACACAGACGTACCGACCCAGTCAGCACGCTGCCCCCAGTGCTGCAGGGACAAACTGCACATTGAAACAGCCATAGATTAAATATAAAGTGTGTTAATCAGGTGTGGATCGACTGAGTCTCTTATCTCGTTAACAACAGCCCCACATGATGTATGTGGTAAACAGCAGCCTGTAATTATGCCCTGAGTGAGATAAATAACAAGGTGACCTCACTGCGGTGAAATATGAGGCGCGTCTCATCTTATCTTATGTTATTTAGCAACGACACGACAGCTGATTATGTGGTGCCGCACACACACACACACACACACACACACACACACACACACACACTCACTCATCTCTGCTCGTCCCGTGGGATGAAGAAGCTTTCTTACTTACAATCCTCAGTTAGGAAAGTCCACGCTGCTGCACGTTACCGTTAGAAATGACTAAATAAACTTTCTCTCTTTCTTTCAGATTGACCAGAACGCCAGAGAAGATTTCAACCTGACGTCTGACGGAGAATTCAAGGCCATCAGGTGCCTGGTGCTGGGCAGAGTGCAGGGTGAGTGAGGACGAGAGAGCAGCTCTGAGATGTTTGGCCTCGTTCCACTCTCCACTTAGGAGAAGTTAACGAGTGTGAGGCTGGATCCGCCCACATGTTCAGGAATATTAGTCTGAGCATCTTTAGTCTAAGGTAGTAAACTCCCTCTGATGATCAGTTAACATTCGGAGCTCAGCGAGGAGGGTAAACGCTGCCACGTATCAGAACCCTTCCCACCACAGAATATGGGTTTTCATCCTGACCTGTGCCGGGCGGATTTCACACAGGGAGATTTAGAAGAAGAGCTGAGGTCGCTCTAAGCAGCCGTGAAAAAGAGGCTCAGGAGTTTGACTCCACTGCTGAAGTTTTGTTTGAGCCTCAGCTGAACCTATTTTTCCCCGTGTGAAAAGCTGAGAGCGTTCTTCCGTGTTCTGGTCGACTGGTGTTTTCCTCCTTTTTCATGTGTGTAAAGATCTTTGATATGGAAACGAAGAAACATGAAAGTGTCTGTTCTCACATACGTCTGGGTGAAGTCAGAACATAACAGGTTTTAAGCCCCTGAGAGACAGTTACACCACCTTTTTATTGAGCTGCTGGACCAGGACCCGTAACGGAGTCGGGGTGAGGCAGTAATTGCCTCTGTCATGACTTATTCATGTTCTCCTAGAGACAGACTCTGATATAAGCTGCTAAACGCCGCAGGCAGCTCTGTGACGTGACACAGTCACAGCAGCACGCCCCGGTTCAGGCTGAGGCATGAGAGGGCTTCCACAGGCCGCAACACATAACGGGTGGAGGAACGCAACGAACATACGACGTACGCCGGGTAGGCGTCATTCGATCGAGCGTAGCCTGTGACTCTCCTGATACCGGGCAAAGCGCCACATGGCGAACGCTTCTAACGACATGCTGAATATAGTGTAAACTGTAACTGATCGAAGCGCTGTACCTGCTGCAGACTCCTGATTGGTCAGAGAGAAGCATCGTCTGGTCCTCTGATGTCACACATGCAGTGAAACGGTTTAATCACTCGCTTGTCTGTGCACGAGACAGAACCGTGATGGGTTACACAGCTAGCTTTGATCTGTGTGGATGTAAATGTCTCAGCTCAGTGTAGCACAGTGTATTCTGACTGATCCTCCCTCTGTTACACCGGAGGAGACGGACTCGGATCAGGATCAGAACATCAGCAGGAAAGTGGATTTGTTGCTCCCTGCCAACTCATCCGTCAGCCAGAAACAGGGAGGAGGGGAGAGAGGTGAGAGAGAGAGGAGCACGCTGCTTTTATCGATGCTTCCTGCGGCTCTGAACAACCTGCACACGTGTCCCAGTACAAACAGGCACCTCTCCGTCACCTGCACAGACACTGATGCAGCAGTTTGCAGGCTGCTGTCACAGCTGCACCCGCTGACAATGACAGCGCCAGGAGTGTCTGCCGTAACGAGGGGGACGTGCGCTCATCGTTAGGGCCAGTGTCCCGCCGCCGTGGTCGATAAAGCTTTGGTGTAGGTTCATTTATTGGACCGAGTCATTGTGCTGGTAGCAACAGTGCAGCCTCGAAACAAAAGGTTAGAAACCAGTAGAAGAAATGCGTTTAAGAAGAAGAAGAAGAATCATTGATACATTTTTACATGTTAATGAAATCATCAACGACATTTCTACGCTAAGCTACGTGTCAGAGGTTCTCATTTCAGATACCTTTAGATCAGAGATCAGAGAAGAAAAAGTGCTTTGAGCCATATGAGACATTTTTGTTCTGTTGGATCAGTCAGAACCTCCGTCTCTCTCACTCTCCAGATTCTGAGGAGCTGGATCCGGGTCTCTCCAGACTGGCGTCTCTCGGATTTACCGGCTGTCTGTCCGTGGTTCTCTTTAACTCCATCAGTCCTCTGAAAGCTGCTCTGCTCCACCCGGACACCAGTCCTGTCGCCATTACCGGACCTTTGGTCCAGTCCAACTGCGGCTCCTCTGCTTCGGCCAATCACTACGCAGCTGAGAACACGCATCACCTGTCAGGTACAGCGTGGGCGGGTCCAAGAGCTGCTGCATATTAGAGCGACAACGTTTTAACTCATGCTTCAAATAAGAGAGAACAGAACCACAGCTAGTTTTATTAGACAGCTTTGTTATGGTCACACTGAATAATACTGGTATACCGTTCTACTAAGGAAAAATCACCTTCACGCATTATCGCCGTATTTTACCTTTATTTTACTTTTATTTTACTCTTTAGTATTTTAAAAGTAGCAAACTCAGCTGCAGCCACATTTCTGAGGTGAGAGTGAGCTTAGCATACTAAGCACAGAGGGTTCGGGGAACTTTTCCAGGCTGTGGAGCAGCGTCGTGTTTGTCTGTAGAAACACCATCAAACCACCACAGGAAATGTGAGGCTGCTTTTCTTCCTCTGGCACTGGAAACCTGCAGCGTGAGGAAGGAAAGACGAGTGATTCGGGTGTCAGGACATCACAGGAGAAAACGTCAGGCGAGTGAGCTGAAGAATTAGATTTTCCAGCAGGACAAAGTCTCTGAGTCAGACAGGGGTTAGCACTGGAGAGTCGTTCCTCTCCGAATCATGATGTCTGTGTTATTCCTGCTATGCCTCACTTTCTACGTACAACAATTTGCTGTTACATTTTTCCTTCTTTCTCTGCTGTAGACCGGGCTGGTTCAGTGGGTTCAGGTCAACCTCAGGTCAACGCCATGAGGACGGACTCGGCTCTCGTTGGAGGTATTTTCCCTTTTCTCATCTTCTGGTTCTTGTGTTTCTGTGTGACAGAGAAAACGCTCAGTATTTTACTGATGAGGGATAGAAAGTAAAGAAATTCCACCAACAGCAAATTAAGTCTGGTTCTTGGTTCAAAGTGAAGAGCAAATGGTTTTCAGTGTAAAATAGGAAGATGACGGTAATAAATCTGCGACTTTGTGTCACAAAGGACAGCTGAACTAATTAAACCTCGACGGAAATGACTTGCTGATGGAGAAACTTTCACACTGTTATCTTCAAATGCGCGGACGTTTTTAAAAACCAAAGTAATACAGTGTGAAATTGATTTCAGCTGTATTTTGGAATTCCAATTAGATGAAACGTTCCTCGGATAATGAAATGTGCAGAACAGAGGCAGAGCGCAAATGTGTGAAATTCTGGTCAGTGTGCTTCAAACATAGACAGGACCAAGGCGAAGGAGGGATGGACAGAAATCACAAGGTCTTTACACAATCAGCATGTCAGTCGGTCTCCTGGAACATTTCTGGTTTTTAGAGGCACTAGTTAAAAACGGACGGTAGACGTGAGGCAAACCAAATGTTCTAATAAGTAAACATCTTCATTGGTAATATCCTGAGAATCCACATGTAACTAACCTGATGAGCGACCTGGTAGCTCAATGGGTTAAGCGTCAGACTGGGATGCAGATGTTTGCAGGTTTGAAACCCCGTCTGACTCCAGGTGTGTCCCTGAGCAAGACACCCAGCGCTAGCTCCCCGTAAGTCGCTTTGGACAAAAGCGTCTGCACAGCAAAGTAAAGTAAAGTAAAGTAATTTCCACCAAAAGCATTTCAGAAATGATGCAGTAATTGGTTTTCAGTTCATTTCCCCAAAATATAAAAACATTCATAATCCCAGTTTATCTCACATATAGTTCTTTTAGCTGTTTCAAACACAATAAATATACTTCATCAGAACCAAACTCTACTACTAGCTTAGCATAAAAACTGTGGAACCTTTCATAAACAGTACAGGGTTTTTGAATCACTACAGGTTGTCAGGTCCTTATGTGATAAGAGTCCGACGTGTGACCCAGCCCAGATCCCATCTCCCTGTGTAGGAAGTTAAATCCTGTGTGCACCTGTCAGATACGTGTCCGCTGCCTTGCAGGTGTCATAGCGGCGGGGATCTTCGTGACTGTGGCTGGTCTGGTGATAACGGCCAGGTTCCTGTATCTGCGAAAAGAATCGTATCAAACCCAGGATGTGAAACAGGAGGACAGCCAGGACTTCACCTTTAACCAGACGGACTCCCACAACGTTTCCAGTGAAAACCCAAAGGAGTACTTCATCTAGGCTCATCTGACCTCTGTGGTTTTTTGGTGCTGGGGGTGCAGACCCCTCAGGACGTAACACTGCACACTCTCGAAGGGACACTCGGACATCTTGATGGACGCTGTGTCCCACAGAACAAACAGTTTGTCTCCTACTGTTCACAGTGCTGGACGGACTCAGTGTTGATCGTGTTGTTTTTGAATATGTAAATATTAAAATGTAAATGTGGTGTAAATGGACTGGTTTCCATTCTGTGGGACGACTTTAGAGTGATTTTATTTGTGTGATGAGGAGGGTGGATGGATCTTTGTTGCACTGTTCTGTGGGACGACTGTCTGCGCTGCAGCCTTGAGGTCCTGCTTATGTGAGCTGGTGTAACGTGGGACATGTGCAGCTGTGGTCGGAGCCCCTGCAGTTGGCAAACATCCACAAAATACCAGGGTGTATTTATAATGATTTTCTAGGCTCCAGTCGGCACATGAATAAAACATTTTCATGAGTGGTTTTCTTCCAGCGACATTGTTCTACCACAGAATTTTGTGTTAACAAGTGGCATCATCAAAGTGAGTCACACACACACACTGTGTAGTCGTACTGTTAATAAAATGCTGTTCTGCTTGTTGAGAGTCTGCAGGGATTTGTTTTCCATTTTCATTCTCGCTCTCTTTCCTTTGTTTTTCTTCTTTTCATTCGAACATGAAACCACAACAACACTGCATCCGCCTTCTTCTGTCTGTGGGCTCCTCACACTAAGCGTGTCCATTGTCCTCTCCCAGCAGTGGCTGCACAGACTGGGGAACACCGTGGACGTAACCTGACAGAATGAGAATCTGATGCTAACGCCTGAGAATCATCGGCTCCCTGCTGCTGCAGAGATGCAGATGTTCATCCCTAAAGCACTGATGAGCTTTTAATGACTCAAGTTTCTAAAACAAAGTGCATTATTCATCTGTTTTGTTTGTGTTTTTTTTTCCCTCCATCTCACGACGGCTGAGTCCACGTGTTTTTTCCCGGCTGTTCCACGAGGACGAGCTCGGCAGGTGACCGTCAGGATAATGTCCCACAGTGAGTTCAGCCTGAGCTCTGCCTGATATTTCACACACATCCAGTGATATGTTCAATGACTTCCACATTTTCTCATATTAAAGAGTAAACAGGGTTAAAATAAACTCTCAGCGAGCAGACCTGCTAGCTTACACAGCGTCAGTTAGCAAACCTTTTAGCTTGGACACAACTTTTACGTTTAAAGAAAAAAGAAGCATCTTTGTCTCTAATTTATTTCATTTCAACTAAACCTTAAATGTTAATACACTGTGTGTATCAACGAATAGTTGATACTGAACATATCAAAGTTCTTAAATATGTTTGTCAGTTTCATGTAGCTTCATAATCCATCCACACACTACGTTTATAGAAAAGCAGTGTAGTTGCGTGTCTTCGTTATTTTTCCCTGCAGCTCAGACGCGGCCCTGGTTGAAGTATTATCCGTGTAGATCCAGTGTTGGTCAGTAACCGTGATGTTGTGTGAGTGAACCACAGAAATATGCATGTTGGTTATTTGCTGATAAAAATCCAGTTTGATGCCATGTGATTGTAGCTGGAGACGAGTGTGTTGGAGCTGATTTTCAGCACATTTTCGTCTGCTGACACGACGTGACTCTTATTAAAAAGCTGAAACCACGGAGCTTTTGTTTTTATTGAGCTATTGAAGCGAACGAATGGTAACGACTTCCTCCTCTGCATCATTTACATCTGGTAAAACCATAGCGTGGGTGGAAGCACGTACCTCACTGCTTACATTTCTGATGGCTGCTGAGATTTCACAAATACAAAATGAAGTGAACATGTGAGGCTTGGATCCAGGAGCAGAGAAGAGCCACTTAACCCCCCACCCCCACCCCCGCCTCATCAAAGAGACGCTGGGGTTATTAAAAACCACACCGCAACAGGTTTTTAAAGGTCAGCTGCTTCTTTAGAGTCGGTCCTGTTGACAGCAGCGGGCCACAAACGAAACGCTGCCTGGTTCTGATTGTTGGCTGTGGAAAGTTCCTGCTGTCTGTTGATGGTCTGGTCTCATTAGGCGGGTTTGAGCTTCTCCTGCAGGAGAGAGCAGAGTTGCTGCACGATCACTCCTCCTTCGTTATACGGGTCTGGGCTCGTTACACCAGAAGAGTCTCGACCGTGCAGCTAATTGCAGACGATTTGCATTCAAGAAGACGTCCTGTTTATTCCAACACCCGAGGAGAGGACGAATCAATTTCACCCGCTGCGAGATGCAGAAGAAATAATAATCAGATCTTTGAACTTAGATTATTTTATTCACAAAGGTCAAGAAAGAACCAGCCTGGTAGCTCAATGGGTTAGGCGTCAGACTGGAATGCAGAAGGTTGCAGGTTCGAAACCCCGTCTGACTCCTAGTCCATCCCCTACCAGGTGTGTCCCTGAGCCAGACACC
>JAUMHF010000009.1:17589096-17604122 GCA_032359275.1 Microctenopoma steveboyesi | reverse complement strand
AGTAATTGATTGATCATTGACAGGTGCAGCCCTAACAGCTACAGACAACATGCGGGTTTAGATAATGAGTAACTGATCTGAACGGCCGCGTTAAACGCGGTGAAGGTGCACTCACTTCTTCCTCCTCCTCATCCTCTCCTCCTGCTTGTGGAGCCTGAGCCTCTTCTTCAGGCTGAGCTTCTTCCTGAGACGCTGCCTCCTCCTGGTCGAGGAGCTGCCGTCCACTGCAACCAACATGTGAACATTTCAGATTCTACTACGAGTATTTCTGCTGGACTTTCTGTACTTGTACATGTTTTGTACCTGTGACGTCGTCGCCCCCTACTGCTCCATCATCAGACTGCACCTCCTTCTCTTTTTTTTCCCTCTTTTTCTTCTCCTCTTCCTCATCTTCAACCTTCTTTTTCTTTTTGACCCTGTTTTCTGGAGTTATGAGAGGCTGCTCTTCCGTCTCCACCTCCTCTCTCTCCTTTCTTTTCTTGGCCTTCTTCTTCTTCTTCTCCTCTGACGCAGCCACCTGAGACGTGTCCTCTTCCACCACCTCCTGACACTTTTTCTTTTTACCAGACCTGGATGTGAGAGCGTCACTGAGCGGATCTACGGCGGTCGTCTCCGTCTCCTTCTTGCTCCTTTTCTTCTTCCTCCTCTTCGGAGTTTCTCTGCAGGACTCTGCAGCCTCCTCGAGGAGCAGTTGGCTGGTTTCTTGCTCGTCTTGGATGTTGAGGATGATGGAGTCGTCTGGGTCTGCTTGTTGTTCTGCAGCCGACACCGTCACATTTCCTAGAAGCAGAGAAAACATTGAACATCTCGTTGGTCCTGACGACGTGCAGCTCGTCCTCCAGCCCCATCAGAAGCTTTAATGATCGAGTTTGTCTTTGTCAACAAAAACTGAATGACTCCTCAGACTTGGTGGGTCTGTTTGTTACCAGTGTGGGTGTGGAGGTCATCAGCTGATGTCTCCGTCAGGTCGTCTGGGTTCATGGGGGACGTGAGGTCACTGCCCTGAGTAAACACACGAGCACAAACCCGTCACTGCTTCTTGTGTACGCTCATGTGTTTCTAACATTCTTGTTAGTCGACGCAGCATCAATGCTGGAATACCTTGGAATTCTCCCGCCCCTCTTCCTGCTGCTCTTCCTCCAGACTTTCAGTGTCTGGATGTGAAAAAGATAAAAAGAAGCTGCTGTTGTAAAGTCTTGAATGTTTCCAGACCACAAACCATCAGAGCCGACACTCACTGTTATTTCAGAACAAACCTGCTGCTTTCATTTACTCAGACACGTCGTAGTAACGCTGGAATTAACTCGTTATCAAGTGTTAATCAGGGCCGAAACTAATGGGAAACTGTGATTCGCTCCGTTTAACGAGGTTTTATAACCATCACTCTTTGATCTTTACTGCGGCAGCTCTGAGCAGTTTGTTCACGTCAGCGTGCGACTCTCGGCAGCGCGGCGGGAAACACGCAGAGACAAACGTCTACTGGTTGTTCGTACCTGCAGTGGGCGGGGCTTCATTCTCTGCCGGCTGCTCATTAGTCTTCTGATCTGTCAAGGCCGAGGTTCTGGGCTCAGCTGGGGTTTGTTGCTGCTGCTGGAGGAATCAGGAATATTTAAGCTGGACGTTTTTTTAAACCAAAAAGACGAAGCTATGGTCTTTCTACAAATACTAAGAGACGATACAGCAGCCAGTACTACACCGTTACACCGTCTTCCTCATCTTCCTCCTGCTGTGTGCAGAGAGCTGCAGCTTCTGTCTGAGGGACGGACATCTGCTCTGAACCAGACGTTCTGTCTGTGACGTTGGAGAGATTCGTGGTTTCTTTAGGCTCCTGAGGACAGAAAACATGGACCAGTTCAGTCTGGACGCTGCTGAAACAAACTCACGTCTGACCGCTTCCTCTCAGCGCTGGTGACATTTAACCGGTGACCTGCAGCCGTTCACGAAAAAGAAATGTGTTTCCCGTGTGCAGAGAGCGAGTCAGGAACCAGCAGCTGCTCCCGTTTTCATGAGCTGCTTCTGTAAAGTTCAGCGACAGCACGAGCAGTTCAACCCAAACAGACACACGCTGCAACTTCCTGCCAACCTTCAACTAATGAGTCTTTAAAGAAGCAGAGAGCAGAAGAGAGACGTGGGATCGTCTCCTCAGACAGGTACCGGCAATGAGAAACTGTCAGAAGAAACAGGCAGCAGTGAAACTTGCAAAGCCACATATTTGAGACTGAGCCTCGGGTCACCGACCTGCTCTGGCTCATCGTCGTCTTTCTGATTCTGCTCGCTGCTCTCTCTGTCTGAGCTGCAGGTGTCGCCTGACCCCGTGGTCTGGGGCTGATCCTCCGCCTGATCAGAGGCTCCCAGTGTTGGGTCAAGCACGTCTTCGGAGTCAGAGCTGGATCCGTCTGCTCTGCTGGACGCCTCAGCCTCAGCCTCAGCAGGACTCAACTGCAAAATACGCACATGCAGATCTATCGGTAGGGTTCCTCACACTTTCTCACGAGTCCAGGTGTCATCATTTATTTATTCTGTGCTGCGTTTGGTGACGGGGCATCGTGCTTCTCTCTCTCTACTACACGTATAATTACTTTAATCTTGTTTCAAAGCTCAGTCTGTCGTTTGCGTTCAGTAGAAACATTGTCGGGTGAGAAATCAGTGCGGCGCCGTAATAACCACAACTCTTCTGCAGTTTCCAGCAGCTGTGGACACAAAGCACTCGCACAGACACAGTTTGTCTCAGAAGATTATCGTTTCTGTCCAAACAGCATTATCTCCTGCATCGCTGGGCTGACACAAAAGACCAGAGAACACACACACACACACACGATCAGACGTGTCTGAGGCGTAGAACAACACATTATCACAGCGACTGAACAGCAGCTATGAACAACTGTAAATCCTACGTAAAGACTCATAAACCACAATTTATGGCAACATGTTCACACACTTCGAGCAGGTTTGAAGGTCACCTCCCGAGTGGGCGGAGCTTGTATTGTGGAATAATAACGAACACGGGTACGAGGCCCCATTCCTGTTTAGGTTGTAGCTCCTGGGATATTTCATCACAGCTGGAACAACGACGTGAACGTGAACAGAACGTTTTTGTCCCCGTCACCACGACAGCTGTTTGTGTGTGCGAGGACGTCGGACACACGAGGTTCTCACCTGTTGCTCAGCTGTCACTTCGTCTTCTCTGCCGTCAGATGAGTTAGAGCTCGTTCTGATTTCACCTGCCACGTCCGGCAGCTGCTCAGAGACGGTCTCAGCTGCTCCCCCGACACAGGGAGACGTCTCGACACCATCTGCTGTCAACAAGTAGAAAACAAGAAAAGGACATTCAGAGACAAACTCACTGGTCCCAGCACTGAAGAACGAAAATCTAATACTTGTTTAAATCATATAAAACGACTGTCGTCTCTACGTCTGACCCTGTTTACACTTTTAAAATCGTGCGTGACGACGGTGGACTGATCGATCAAACCTCACAGGAAGAACGTGTAAAAAATAAATTCTCATCAGCTAAACTTTACTTTTAACAGAAAAACAGATTTACCAAGTGAAGGTTTGTTATCCACGTCTTCTTTTTCTTCTTCGGTGGTGTTGGAGGGTTTAATGTCTGCACACCCGTCTTCTTCTTCGCTGGTGGCAGGTTCTAGTTTGAAGCTCTTCTCCCCTAAAGTGGTGCAGTCGTCTGTTTCCTCCTTGGCGTGTTGGGCCAAAGAGCAAAGTCTGCAACACACAAACACGCGGATCAGCGCGGTGCCGGTCCAGGCGGGCAGAGCTGGGCCCACAGGAAGACTTCCACGGTGCTGACCAATCAGAGCAGAGTGAGGCGGGGCAGGAAGTGGGCCTCAAAGACACAGGAGCTCAAACACGTCGGTAACGAGTATCGAGGTGTTCTGCTTATGATATAACAAACACGCTGACCTTCACAGCGTTTCCTCCAGGATCCAAACACACCAACGTTCTGCAGCTTTTCACTTCACTCATTTCTACCAGCATCCATCGCTAACAAAAACAAGGAGAACCATTTATTCATCAGTCTGAACCAGGTTCATGTGGCATGAAGTTCTGCTCCCGCGTCTCTGAGGAGTTTGTCTGGACAAGTATTCGACAGCTGCAAATCATCCGTCAGGAAGTCGCTTCACTGCACGATCGGGAGAAAAACAGCCGGAGGAAACGACTCAGGCTCAGTAAGAGCGATCACAGCAGAAAACTTCCTCCCATCCAAACAGAACACAGGCTCATCACGCTGCTTTACATTTGGACCGCTGTGACCCAAACTCCCAGACAGGAGCTGATCTCATTCACTCACATATCTGCTGCCCACAGGGATTTAAAGCCGACACCAGGACTCACTGGGCCAGTGGCCAGAGACGCTACGACTCACATCCTGTTGGCATGACGACGTGTGTGTGTTTGGACTGTACCGATTTTTAGGGTTTTAATAAAAATATCGAAAACTAATAAAGGTTTATTATTAAACCATTAAACTCTGTTTTCATCAGCTCTGAACGAACAGAATTTAGAGTTTGGTCCTAAAGGTCAAAGGTCACAGTCCCATCATATTCATGTGACGTCTCAGGAACATCCTGAGGGAATTTATCAGAACACGGGTCTGGACAGAACCTTCGTGCTGAGCAGCATGTAGCTGACGAGCGTTACTCCACCTCGGGTTTAAAGTACCGACCGTCTGCGTGACTTACTTCATCCAGCCTGTGTAGATGTCATGGAGGTTGGAGCTCTCCGCTGGCGCCTCCACCTGCACACACACGAACATTAAGGTCACTGAACACGTTCACATACTGTGGACTGAGAGAAAGAGGAGATTACGTGGAATCTGCAGCTTTCCTGTGCTGTTTGAGGAATGTGGCCGCGCTGGTGCCACACGCTCCCGGAACCAGGCAGAGCAGGAGCGAGTGGAGCTCAACGTGGGAAAACAAACTGACAGAAAGTGGGATAAACTTCCTCCATCACCGTTAACGCGTGATATCTGAACACAGCTGAGTCCAACTAATTACTGGATTATTACAGTGATGATTAACACCATGAGAAAACTGGACCTTCCTGGAGACAGAGCAGAACCATGACATGGAACCACTCTGACTCAGACTCATTTTTTTGATAATTAACTGATGATTAATGGACGGGTCACTGCAGCTCTGGGACTCATCTGGATCGGTTCCATGAAGCTGCTGAAACACACGAACCTGCAGCTGAATCACATTTATATTTCATCCCTGTTCTTATATAACACGCACTGTGCGCATGTCCGCGACAGAAACGACAATAAAAGCACGAAAACCATCGAACAGCACAACGACGACCAGCCAAGCAGAACCCAACAGGTTCGGTTCTACACTGACTCCGTCTGCAAACTTTTACCTGAGTGACGTGTTTCTCCAGCACCTTGGCAGCTTTGTGGAAGCCGTTGACCTTCAGGTGCTGGTAGATTAAGAAGAGCAGAGCGTCGTCGTCCTCCGAGGACATATCTCCGAACCGGACCGAACCACACGAACCGACAGAAATGATTCAAGTTATTAACAGTTCACTTCATGCTCGCTATTCGGCGTGAGCCCATGTGCGCAGACGACGCCCCCCTCGAAATGCAACATGGGAGCTGGAGTCTCTCAACGAGGGAAGCGTGCTTTTCAAAATAAAAGTCACTACAATGGCCACAGGAGAGGACTTTGCTTTTATATATATTTCTATAACTATTACAAGTAAATAAATGTTTAAATGTATAAATGTTTTATTACTGCATAAAAATGAAATGTAAGTCACAGTAACAGTCTGGCTCTAAGTATTCTCTTCAAAGAAAGACATCTTTCTTTTAAACCCCAGGTATGAGAGTATAAAAAGCCGATTATGACTTAATATTAGTTATTTAATTGAAATTCTGTGCTATAAAAATGCATTTTTCACCATCTCACACAGCTCATATATTTGATTTAGGAAGTCGAGCTTCAACTTTGTTGGAAACATTTTTTAAATTCTACCTTTGTTTTAGGCACAAATAAGCTTCCACAGCCTCCATCAATAAAGATCATTTTTAAAGAAATGACAATGGAGAGATTAAACATTGAATTATTAATTGTGTGTATTAGGTTTGGATGAGCAGCTGTTTCTGTCTTTAAGGAAAGACAACAATGTCTGGCGACATTCCTTCATATACGGCTCACTGCCAACGAATAAGCCCCTTAATAAATCACACACCACCTCTTTCACCGCTTTGTTTGCTGGAAACTTGGAGCAGGAAACAGAACCAGATGGGTCCAGATTGTTTGAAAGTTCTGAAAAGACAGAGACAAATGATCTGGTATAACAAGTCAGAAAACATGGATGAGACCTGACCGGACTTTATGAGGAGTCCTGTCCCCAGGTCTGGAACGACTCACTTGGTTAAATAAACGTGTTTTTAAAACAGTTTCATATCACATATAATAAAAATACCTAAACTAAAGCTGGAACTCTTTTATTTCTTTATTGTTTTTGCTTCACGACTTTACCTAAGAACTAATAACATTTTCCAGATCTTTTGTACGGAAAATAACCAAATACATTTTCCAGCATTAAGTACTTAAGGCTAAGTACTGATGCATTTTACTGGAGATTAATCTGGAAGTGAGGCATGTTCAACAGCTTCCCTGTTATTTTTTAACTGTGGTTCAAAATCCCAAATTATTCAGCTTCCATCAATGCGTGAAGAGGAAAATCAGTAAATGATCAAAGCTGCTTATTTATTGGTTAATCTCACCTTTTTCCTGCCTCATGCTCACATCTGCACGGTCTGTTGCGTAAATAGAGAAATTCCTGGTTCCCCCCCCCCCCCAAAAAAACCTCATAGTTTTACCGGTTGGAGCCTTTAATACAGATTTTCCTTTTTGTCAAGTTACACGAATAAAACCGACATTAAACATTCAACCTTCAAAATAAAACCATAAAAAATTATTTTTTAAGAACTCCAAATCCATTTGGAAAGATTTAGCCTGACCCTAATCTGTCACCTGTCCAGGATGAATTATATTACTTGAGATTTATTTAAAACAATTTAAAATCTAAAAACAAACACCCCAAAAAGTATTAAAGTAAATGTATTGTTAATTTGCTGTCACTATAAATGTTTAATATAACTTCACAACTTTATTATTTGTTTAAAAATAAATAAATAAACAAGTCTTAGTGTTCATCAACCAACATAGACCCACCCCTTTTAAATAACTACATTTCATGCTGTGTAGATAGGTGTTTGCGTCTAGCTAACGATGATGCTCTTTACTCCACAGTTTTGTGTTTAGGTTGTTTAATGATTAGATGTTTAGTAAAGATTTATTTTAAATTAATGTCGGCGTCAGGTCAACGACCAAACATGATGACTGGTTGGGGTTTGGACAAACTTAGCTAACCGCTAAGCTTCATTAGGAACTTGTAGAGACCAGTGTTAGCTTTTAGCTTAGCCTGTGCAGTGAGTTATATTTGAGTTATTTACTCTTACTTTACCACCAGTTTACCACTATTACATTTACCCACATATTTGTCGAAGCGTTAACATGAGGGATGTGCTTTTATTTTGACAGGTCAGACCGGTTCTGTCACCGTGGTTTTCGGCCCTTTTCACTCTGCTCGTATTTTATCGGCTGTGTGGTCGCTCATTCCGGGGGAGCGAAGATTTCCAGCAAACTTAAGGACATGCGGCGTCTTCTACCAACTTTTACACGGACCAAACTTTCTCCGAGCTGAAGAGCGGGCCGGGGTTCGGAGAGGGAAGTGAACCGGAACCGAGAGGGAGGAGAAGAAGAGCCGTTCACTCTCATCGATCCGGTATCGAGGTATTGATTTAGGCCTGGGTTTGAAACAACACAGCTGCAGTGATGAATAAGTGTGAAATGAAATGGAAATATGTGGGTTTTAAACATCGCAAGGTTCTGTTCGGATCAGCAGCTGGATAAGATGCGATTACCTAAATTCATGAACTGCATTTCTGACTGGGTCCAGTCCGTTTCGACTCCATCAGAACCAGTTTGAAACAGGACTGATTTGAAGCTGCAGCTTTTCTCTGACAAAGACTAATCACATTATATAATGTAAATGTAAAGCAGCTTAAACATCTCTCCAGAACCCTGCAGAATCCACAGAAACAAACAGAAGGTTCTGCGTCCATCCTCAGGTCTGATATTAACTTTCTGTTTTTGAAAACTGAATCAAAAGTGGACTAATTATTAAAGGCTGCAGTCAACTAGCTCTAAAATCCTCGTTACTGACTTCATCACAAGTAAAATCTACATTATGTCCATTTAGTATCAGCCAGAACATAAAATGACTCAGTTTTCCACAACTGTATGTATGTCTGACTAATAACCCCGTCCAGTTTTTAGAAGTTAATTTAGGGTGATGAATACTGCGACTACAGTGGAAGAAGTATTTTCTACTTAAGTATAAGTACTTATGCAGTTCTGTTGAGAAGCTGCATCACTAGTGAAACTCCTCATTCAGCGAACAAAATGCTCCTAAAAAATATCTCTTTAAACATTAAAGTGCCTCCTGTGACGCTTTATGTACGGTGGCATGATGCTGCCAAATTCAGCATACCATGTATCATATATTATATTATGTAATATAATAAAATATCACAATATTAGGATAATAAATTATTATTAGTTCACTATTTATTTTATTTTAGGAGAAATCCTAGTATAAAAAACACATCACTATATGCTTAAATTCTGAGTAACAAAATAAAAACATACACAACACAATCATTTCATGTTGTTGTTATGTTGTTAATTTATTGACACAGTAGCTCACAAACAATATCGCAAAGCTGCAGTGTTTTTTCAGATACCACCACATTTCAGGAAACGTAGAAGAGACCGAACGACAACATTAGTGAAACGGACAGTTTGGTTAGTTGGAGTATGGAATAAACTCCGTAGATGGTACCGAT
Source organism: Microctenopoma steveboyesi (assembly GCA_032359275.1). NCBI lineage: Eukaryota > Metazoa > Chordata > Actinopteri > Anabantiformes > Anabantidae > Microctenopoma > Microctenopoma steveboyesi. The sequence goes on along the minus strand of JAUMHF010000009.1, from coordinate 17,595,187 downwards.
GCTAGTAGTGGAAACTGTTGTGTAGTTGTACTGTGATCATGTGCTTTTCCAGCTTGATGTGAGTGATTGATGGTGTGAAAAGGATCCACTACACAAATCTGAAGTCGTTTTTTGTGACAGCTCCTGGAAGCTGAAAAAGTTATTTTAATGAAACCGTCTGTGAGGTTTCAAAGGCAAATGTCTCGTTAGACGAGCGGTGGACTCTTCACACACATCTAAACACGTTTCCAGGTGACGGATTTTTACCGTGCACAGGTAACTTCATGTGTTGTGAGTTTCCACACACGGTTGCAGAACAGCGAGCGGCCTTTGTGTCCTGGTTCTGCTGGTCGTTGGCTCCAAACGTCGTAAATGGTTAAAATGCCTCCTCGGAGCTCTTCAGCTCCGTCAGTCTCCCGACCAGATGGATGTGTTTCAGATCACAGTTACAGCCAAGTTGGCAGCTCCCTGTGAACTGTGGTTTTGTGATCTACGGTTAGTCCCCCAGCGACGGCGTGTTTGTGTGGAATGTGTTGACTCAGCATTTTAAGTTCACTTCTCTTGTTCTCGCTGTGTTGTAATGATTTGTTTTTGTTCCCTCCAGGGCTCCTGTAGTAACGATGCAGGCCGCCGCCGCCGCCGCTCTAACTGTGCTGAGTGTTCTCTGCAGCCTGGACGTCCTGAGTGCCCACCGGTCTAAACCAAACCAGTACCAGACCCGGCACCAGAACGACGAGACAGAGCTGAAGCAGAGGAAGCAGCCGCACATTATTTTCATCCTCACTGACGACCAGGTGTGTTTGGATCAATGAAAACACAAGTTTAATGACAGACACTGGTCACACGAGAACCCATCATTTCCACCTCACTCAAATGTGGTTTTCTGTGTAAAGTGTTTCTGGTTTAATTAATTTATTGTAGAAAACCAGGTGAATCCAAAGACTTTTGCTACTTAAATAATCTGCAACACGTGACTCAGAACTCTTCCTGTAACAGGGCTTCAACGACATTGGCTACCACAACCCCAACATCAAGACGCCCACTCTGGACAAACTGGCGGCGGAGGGCGTGAGGTTGGAGAATTACTATGTTCAGCCCATCTGTACGCCGTCACGCAGCCAGCTCCTCACCGGCAGGTACCGGCGTCTTTGGACCAGCCTCCTGCCGACGTGGCCGGTTTATCGTTGTGTTAACAGCTTGGACTGTGTTTATAAACATTAATGAAAGAAAAAGGTTTTAAAATGAGGGTCAACAGCTCCAGAACTCTGATTATTTGTTAGGAATCAGTGAGAGACCCTGTGGATCCTGTACCTGCAGCTCACCTGCTACAAAGCCAGTAACAAGTCCTGCAATTCTCCCAGGTATCAGATTCACACAGGGCTGCAGCACTCCATCATCAGACCCCGCCAGCCGAGCTGCCTCCCTTCACACATGGACACGCTGCCGCAGAGGCTCCGCGAGGCCGGTTACAGCACACACATGGTCGGCAAGTGGCACCTGGGCTTCTACAGGTGAGACCGTGACTGAGCAGGTCAGGTGGGAGGTGGATGTTACAGCCTGTTCCCACTGTCAGCTGTGAGAATCAATAAATGTGTCACTGTGTCAGGAGGCAGACGTTACCGCGGATACAGCAGCTAGCATCCATTAGCTAGCTGCCTGGAGTGAGATTTGGACTGAGTGGAGCAGCCGAAGACGGGATCTGAGGGGTTCTGGGTGAATAGCGGTGTAAAAGCGACAAACAAACATACTCCTCCCTCGTCCTGACTCACTTACTGAGAAGAAGAAAAGCAATAAACTAGGACAGGAACAACGTGTGACTGTACCAGATAAAAACCTACAGTTTCATCCGTGAGCTGCTGCTGTTTGACAAATAACATCTATTTCCATTTTTCCTTCAGGAAATCATGTCTGCCCACCAGAAAAGGCTTCGACACTTTCTTTGGGTCTTTAACAGGAAGCGTGGATTACTACAGGTAGAAGTGCGTCTCTGTCACACTGACTGTCGCGTTGTGGATCTCTGTGCCTCACATTTTCTCATCTGTGGGCAGATACAGGTCCTGTGACGGTCCAGAGTTGTGTGGGTACGACCTCCATGATGACGAGGGAGTAGCGTGGGGACAAGAGGGAAAATACTCGACTGCGCTGTTCACGCAGAGAGCTCGCAAGATCCTCCAGAGTCACAACCCCGCAGAGAGGCCGCTCTTCCTGCTGCTCTCCCTCCAGGTATCACACAAATCTTTAGACTTCTCTAATCTCTCAAAGTGTTTGGCATCGAAAACGTACCGAAAGACGTGTGTTATTGTGTCATATGGACCCAAACACAACACCCAGGTAATGGAACCTGAGCCCGGTTGTAGTGATGTAAAGTGCTTTGGTCTGATTTGACCTGGTGCTGGGTAGAAAACACTGCGGGTCGTTTCTGGGAAGTGTTTGTCTCTTATGTAGAGATGACAATGAACTGAGTTACTGTTGTTTCCCACCAGGCCATCCACACGCCACTGAAGTCCCCAAAGTCCTACATCTACCCCTACCACACCATGAACAACGTCGCCAGGAGAAAGTTCGCTGCCATGGTTTCCACGGTGGATGAGGCGGTCCGAAACGTCACCTACGCCCTCCGAAAGTACGGATACTACAAGAACAGCGTTATAATCTACTCCACCGACAACGGTGCCCAGCCGTTTTCAGGCGGGAGCAACTGGCCGCTACGAGGTCGAAAGGTATCAGGTTCTTAACTCACTGTCAGAAAAGCTGATGATTCTGTTAGTAAGGTCACAATGGGGGTGGAGTCACGGTGGGGGTGGAGTCACAATGGGGGTGGAGTCATACTGGGGTGTTCTCCCTTGTTTATATTAATTGGAGACCTGTCTATAACAGTTGTTAATGTGTTTTCAGGGTACGTACTGGGAAGGTGGAGTCCGTGGCGTGGCGTTTGTGCACAGCCCCCTGCTGAGACGTAGGAGACGGGTCTCCAGAGGTCTTCTCCACATCACTGACTGGTTCCCCACGCTGGTGGGCCTGGCCGGGGGAAACATCGACAAGGTCAGTGGAGGCCTGGTTATTCTGATTACATGTGTGTGGACGTGTTACCTTCTCATTTTAGTTGGTGTCTATCTACCGTAAAATGTTCTTTGTGATGAACAGCATGTCTCTGTCTCTGTCTCAGAGTCCGGGTCTGGATGGTTTTGATGTCTGGTCCTCTATAAGCGAAGGGCGGGAGTCACCTCGTCAGGAGATCCTTCACAACATCGACCCTCTGCACATGTCTGAGGGAGCCTCAGGTAAAACAAACGGACATAAATGCTGCTCGAGCTTTTAAAATTAGTTTCATAACATTTCCAGTAAAACCAGTGACTTTCCCATCAGCCTCAGCTGCACCCACAAACCTCGATGACGAAGTTTATTCATGACTTCTTGTTTGTTGTCAGTTCGTAAATCAAGACGCCCGGGTCCAACTTTTAAGAAGAAGAAGAAAAAGAAGATTCTGAAACAGGAACCGCAGCAGAAGTCGAAGTCGAAGTTGAAGACGACCAAGAAACCTCCAACGTTTTCCCATCATGCTGCGAAACCTAAACCTCAATCCAAACTGAAGCAGAAGCTCGTCTTAGAAGCTAAATCGGTGCCTAAACCCAAGACCAAAAGGTACTGTCAGCACCAGACCCCGCCCCATTACAGACCACACCTGGAGTCCATACCTCCTCAGCCAAAGTCCAGGACACACAAAAAGTCAAAAACCAGGAGGATGATATCCCAATACCAGAACATGTCCCAACCGGGGACCACTCTGCCTAAAGCCCATCCAACGGCCCAGCTCCAGTCTTCCCAGCCAGTGTGGGACACATCAGTCCAGGCTGCCATCAGAGTGGGAGACTGGAAGCTGCTGACCGGAGACCCAGGCCACGGAGACTGGGTCCCCCCACAGGTAAACATGTAGCTCAGTGCGCTTATCGTTAGTTCTGCGTTTCACCACCAAGTTAAGTAATTGCACGTCTTCTTCCTCAGTTGCTTCCGATGCTTCCTGGTCGCTGGTGGAACCTTGAGCGCAGCTTCTCGTCATCCTACAAATCCTCCGTCCACAGAAACGTCTGGCTCTTCAACATCACCGCTGACCCGTACGAGCGGCAGGACCTGGCAGACCAGAGGCCAGATGTGGTCAAACAGCTGCTGGCCCGGCTCGCCTACTACAACCAAACAGCCGTGCCGGTTTACTTCCCTCCCGATGACCCGCGAGCCGATCCCAGCCGTCGGGGTGGAGCCTGGATGCCCTGGGTGGAGGAAGAGGAGGAGGAGGGAAAATATCAGGGAGTGTACAAGAAAGGTAAAAGCAGTAAAAAGAAGAGGAAGAAGAAGAAGTGCCGGCTGTGCAAGCTGAAGTCGTTCTTTCTTAAACTGAACACGGGGATGATGTCGAACCGGATCTAAGACGTTAAATCATGTGAAGCTGGAAACGCACGGAACGGAAGCTGAGAGCGTGATCGCGGCTCAGATCACAGAGCTGAGGTCATCTGAGCTCTTTAAACTCGCAGGTGACTGTTTTACTTTGATTTAAAGGGCCAGTTCGCAGATGATGTCATTTTTCTAGTAATGTTTGGGACGTCGTTTTTATTTATCATGGTGAGAAAGAAACACAAACGTTAGTTATTGTTGTGAGTTTGCATGAGTTTAATAATCACATCACTATTTTTTTTTTCTTTAATGTTTCTGTGACGTTTACGCCAAAGAGGAATTTTTAATATATGAACATATTTATACGTTTCACAGTGTGTCGTGTGGTTGTTTGTTCTCTGGATGTGAACCACAGGGACAAACTGAGTCCTGCATCCATCAGTCGCTTTGTGTTTCTAACAGGATTCATTTTCAGTCCAGTTTCAAAACAAACATCAGAGGTGGAAGTAGAAAGCACGTTTTCCCAACGTCTCTGAAGTAAGCTGCTGCTTTTCCTCCCTCGAGTAAAACACCGAACCTCTAAATATTTTCCGTGTGTTTGCTCACAGCTGAGGCTTTGCAGGGACACTGAGCAAATAAAGTCTGGGCAGTGAAACTGTCTTTGTAAAAGTTTAAAGTTGTTTGTTTGTTTAAAAGTCATATTTGTCTGTGGCTGCTGCTCTGTGCCTGGATCTTTCATAAATCCATCAGTCTGTAACCAGCTGCAGAAAGTTCCTCTAGACTTAAACCTGGAGAAGAGATGCTAACACACTGTCTACTCCAGGTTACAGTGAGAGCAGAGACTTTCAGGCAGGTGAGCCGTCATAGGTCAAATACTAACAACGATAAAAGTAAATCACTTTGTACTTTTGACTGTTCTACGCATTTGTTTTCTGTGCCACACAGTCGACACAAACTAGTAGGAGAAAGGAAACCCGCGCTTCAAAAGCTTTATTTGATCAAAAACACGTTTCATATATTTGTACAGTCACGTGATGTAGAACATCTACTACAGTTTGTCCAATGCTGTGTTGCTGCTCTGAAGAGACTCCGCCCCTCAGGTGACTCACCTGACACAGACCAGGAAACAGAGTCCGTTATTCTGCTTCACTGAGAAGAGACAAACTCACACTGAGAGACAGGCGATAAGATTCACCTTCAGACCAAAACCAGCACGTCCACTGAGAGAGGACAGCTACAGGAGGGGATATTGGAATACTCCCACTTCAACCTGCTGCTGACTCTAAACACGGAACAGGAGTTGAAAACAACAAGGACTGTGTGAGAGAGAAAGTAAAAATAACTTTCAGGAAACAAGGAGTGACTGACTGACTTTCAGCTGCTGTGTTAGAGAGAACATGTCTTCCAGATTAGAGGAGGACCTCTGCTGTCCTGTCTGCCAGGACATCTTTAAAGATCCTGTCATCCTGTCATGTAGCCACAGCTTCTGTAAAGTCTGTCTGCAGAACTGGTGGAGAGAGAAACCGAGTCAAGAGTGTCCATTTTGTAGGAGCAGACATTTAAATGATGAACTACCTCCTAACTTTGCCTTAAAGAACCTGTGTGAGAGTTTTTCACAGGACAGAGATCAGAGATCTTCAGAGACTCTCTGCAGTCTGCACTCTGAGAAACTCAGACTCTTCTGTCTGGACCATCAGCAGCCAGTTTGTCTCGTCTGCAGAGACTC
>JAUMHF010000009.1:17551470-17587020 GCA_032359275.1 Microctenopoma steveboyesi | reverse complement strand
ATATCTGACTATTCTTTTTGAATGATTCATTTCTAACGACACTTTTCTAACGATTCATTTTAGAACGATTCTTTTTTTAATGATTCATTTTTGACGACTCTTTTCTAAAGAGTCGTTTTCTAACTATTCATATCTGACTATTCTTTTTGAATGATTCATTTCTAACGACACTTTTCTAACGATTCATTTTAGAACGATTCTTTTTTAATGATTCATTTTTGACGACTCTTCTAACAAACCGTTTCGAACGACTCTTTTCTAAAGAGTCGTTTTCTAACTATTCATATGTGACTATTCTTTTTGAGTGATTCATTTCTAACGACACTTTTCTAACGATTCATTTTAGAACGACTCTTTTTGATGATTCATTTCTGACGACTCTTAGATTCAGACCCTTGGATGAAGCTGCAGCAGAGCACAGGGAAGAACTTAGGGAAACTCTGGAACTCTTACAGGATGAACTGCAGCTCTGTAACAAAGCTACGCTGAACTTTGATCGTCGTTCTGAAGGCTTTAAGTCCGAAGAGTCGTTTTCTAACTATTCATATCTGACGATTCTTTTTGAATGATTCATTTCTAATGACTCTTTTCTAACGATTCATTTATGACGACTCTTTTCCAACGATTCATTTTTAAACGACTCTTTTTGTTGATTCATTTCTGACGACTCTTAGATTTAGACCCTTGGATGAAGCTGCAGCTCCAGCTCTGCTTGTTGGATATTGGTTCACTTTGATAGACACTTAAAATAAAAACCTTGGGCCATCATCCCACAGCAGAAAGACTCATCTTACATATGTTCAAATAAAAAGCCAACACAGTTTAAACAGTGTTTGGATAAAGTCACTTAAATTCTACTGCGTTCACAGACAAAGAACGACACGTGCAGGTGAAAACACATAATGCCCTGGATTTTTATTTCATTTTATGACAATTCAAGAGGATTCTTCGTCTTCAACGTGTGTGTGTACAAAAACAAAACAAACTCATGGATCAACGCGGCCACTGGAATGGGCTTTGACTGGGACTGTGGTACAGACAGAGAGAAAACTACAAGTAGCCTTGTTCAGTACCAAACTCTTCACAGAAGAGAGCGATTTCTTTTCATCCCAAATGAAGGCACCGATAAACGTGTGGTTCACGGCCTTTCAGCCTTCTGGAGTTTTAAAAGCAGAGAAAACCTTTTTTCCTCATGTAGAAGCTGGAATGATGAGTAAATGTCAGTTACTGCATTTTTTTACTCCGTTTAGAGTTTTTTTAAAGAACAAGTAACAAAACAATGAAGCTTTTCGTGAGGAAATTATAGTAAAATGAAATTTGAGATACAAAAATATTTATTCTAAAAAACAATAAGGAGGGGGGGGTAATCTTTTAGAAAAATAAAAAGTAAATAAGGTCATCATGTAATCACAGACCAAAATCATACAGAAGCAGCATGAATTACAAAAAAACGTAATAAAATTATATAGTGCTTAGATACATCAGAAGCAGCAGAGGCTTCTGGGAACAGAGTCTTCATCCCCATAGTTTTGTTACTTGTCTCAGGAACTAGATTTGTATGGAAGAGCTTTGTGGAAACTGACAAACTGATGCCTACAACAAACCAACCACACCCGTCGTCTCCTCCTGCGCCTGAATCTTTATGAATGCACGTCTCCGCGGACTCGACGTGACACATGGGAACATGGCGAGGGGTGAGCCCCCGGCCACGCGCACAACACGAGAAGAAAGAAAAACAAGTTTCATCTAGCTAAACACCAACTACAGCACGGGGGGGCAGTGGGGGGCACAGTGCATAAAAAAAGAACCTTTGTAAACACGGCACAATAAATAGATCAAACAGCAGGTTCGCACCAGGCGCGTGATGACGGCGTGTGGGAAACTCTCACACCTCATTCTCGCATCAGCTGCAGTTTGTCGTTTACTCTTTAATTTAGTTTTTTATGTCTCGAGTGCAAAACATCACAAATGAACAATTCTGTATTCAAGTAATGTTATATACAAGAACAGGGCAGTGGGGGGTTACAAATATGCAGTACTGTACATATAATTGCCATATTAAGAATTTACAGACGATCTCTTATTAACAGTAACAAATAGGGAAAGAAACTGTACGAGATGAGCATTGCAATTAAGTCCCAAAACAGTTGCCATGGAAACCCAGCCTCGCCGCGCTCATTCTGCCACCGCTTGCATTCACGACTAACGAACGATGCATAGCACCTTTATAAGAAAAAAAAAAAACCCTCCAGTCCTGTGTCGGCGCAGGAGGCTACGTGACCTCCATGGCCACTGTGTTCTCAGACAGACTGTTCAGTGCTGGCTTGTCCTGTTCGTGATTCTCCCTGAAGACAGAAGAAGACAAAGGGTTAGCAGGAAGCAGCTGGTGTGTTAAAGTACGGACAACCATTTAACGCTTTCTAGTAAGTTGGTTCGCGCTTGACTTCCCACTGGACCCAAGAATTAGATCATTTTTATTATACAAGATTTATACTGGGGTCTGCAGGTTTTGGAAGGTCCTTGAAAATGCTTCGAGTCTTGTTTGGTACTTTTTTGGTAAATGGGTGCATGTGTGTGTGTTGAAAGAAGTTGAAAGCAGAGAGTCATCTACGGCTCTTCATTAATTCTGAGCCAAATGTCTCAAACAAAGACGTGATATATTTGAAGGAAGTGTCTGTTCCTTCACTGTTCCCGACACGTCACCATCCAACAACACGTGCGTCTGGAGCATGAGCTCGTCTGCACACAGGAAGAAGATGTTACTCAGACTCAAAGGGAGACGGGTGGTGTTGACCAGTTTTTATCAACCCCAGCAGCTGAAGCTCAACTCTACATCGTCTGTGCTGCTGATGAAAAGTGGGAACGTAAAGCAGAACCGGTGATCTTTACTGGTTTGATCCGGTCTAACCTGCTCCAACAGAAGCAGTAACAAGCTAAATACAGAATTCATCTTTGTCACTTTCAGATCTTATTTTATTCAGGACACCTCAGAGCGTATGAAGCTGCAGTAACCGATTGTTCTGGTTCTGGCCCGTCTCTCGTCTCCTCACCTGGGCACGATGTCCAGCGGCGAGGCCGAAGCCGTCGTGACCTTGGGTTTCTGACAGTTGGCGGTTGCGTGGGCGAACTTTAAGGCGGATGTTGACATGGTGGTGCTCGGCGTCCGCGGCGTGTGGATGCGCTTGCCCGTGGGAACACCCAGACGGAGGCTGTTTCCCAGCGGGACCTGAGTGGGGGCAGCGTTGGCTGGGTTGGCAGGGCGGGCGGTGCCGTTGTTACTTGTAGCGGTGGTTGCGCTGGTGGCGGAGGGGTGGAGCAAGTGGGGTGGAGGGTTGGAGGTGGGAGGAGCCGGGGCAGCGGGGGATGGGGACACTGTGCTTGAGAGGTGCAAGCCCTTGAAGACACCTGAGGGGTGAAGAAGATTTTAATCATCTGCCTAAATGAGAGAAGAATAAATTGCAGGTTAAAGTCGTCGTACCTGAGGGGGAGAGCACGCCGTTGACTCCGCCTCCCAGGGCCAGCTCCTCCTTGGTTTTCAAAGTCAGCAGATGGTCTGTGGTGACGAGGGCCGAGGCGGCGTACTGGGCGCTGGCCTGGTTCAGCGTGTTGGCCAGGCTCTGCACAGAGGAGAGAACAGGTTGAGTGAGTGGCGACGGCTGAAGGCGGAGCGAACACAGGTAACCGAGGTAACGCCCACCTGTGTGCTGTTGGCAGTGGCGTTGCTGTTGGTTTTCTGCTGCAGCTGGACCTGCTCCAGCTGCTGTTTCTGCATCAGGGCCAGCTCCTCCTGATGCTGCTGGTACTGTTCAGCTGTGAGCGCTGAGAGGGACAAAGGTTCGTCACAAATCATTTCCACACACGATGGTTTGAGTCACGTTCACAGGAAAGAAGCACTGAGCACAATGATGAGTTGAAGCTCCACACACCAAGAATACCTGGCGTTTTAATCTACACCTAGTGGACGGGCTGGGTGGAGACGGGCACAGTCAACAAAAAGTACTATAACAAAGCAGCTGGAGGACGGAGCGGACACGGGCTAAACACCACCTGGACTCCAATAAGAGCAGCAGAACATCCAGTAACGCGTGACTCTAGTTTCTCCATATCCACAGAACAACGTTTTAACCAGGTGACGTCTACACAAACAGAACCGATCCTAAACACAAACACTCAACAGAAATCTGAAGCGCATAGAAAATGAAGACGTCCTGAAGGATTAAATGTTATTCCTGACAATGGGAGACGAGTGGGTCGTCTGCAGTCTTTTTCTAAAGTAAGAGCAGACTGAATATCAGCGACCTCATAGCAGGAACCTAGTGAGAACCAACACTGGAATCTTGAAGCAGAATTCTGAATTCAAACCTGAGAATTAGCTTAGCTCGCTAGCTAGGTGATGATGTCACCAACACGCCTGCACACTGCTGCTTTACCAGCAACGCTAACACCATTATTAGCATGTTAGCTTGAGCCACCTAGCATCAACCACGGCGTCTTGAACGCGCTAACCACTTACCAGCAACGGGTGCGGGGGCAGGGACAGCCTTTCCCAGGCGCTGAGAGCCGCGTGGCTGCCCCCCAGCCGTGGAGGCAGAGACCGGGCACTTCAGGCCTCGACTCAGCCTCCTGAAAAGCGGGTGGGCGTGATCCAGCTCGTGTAGTGGTAGTGTCCGTGGTCTAAAGTGCCTCCATCGGCACGACTTTATGTTCAACAGTATCTGACTGAGGTCCGTGGAAGAGGGAGAGGAGGAGCTTCTGTCTGAGGTATTTGTTTCTGAGGTACTGGCAAACTTGTCTGTGGCCGGCAAGGATGTAGTAGCAGGAGGAGCAGCAGGTGGAGATGAGGGGAGGGGCAGGTCCAGGATTTCTGGATCCAGTCTGTGGAAAACACTGTCGTAGTCCGTGTACGCCCGGTCCAGCAAGACCCTGAGAGGAAGAAGAGGAGGGTCAGATGGCCGACTCGTCTTTGCACACAGATCAAAGGACTGTCCAGCTTTACACTACACAGCCAAAATCCAATAAACTGACCTGCCGCCTCTGCCCACACGCCGCCGAGCCATGCCCAGGCAGCGCCGCGGCACCGTGAGCGTGGTGAGACTATAGCGAAAGCGGGCTTCTGCCAAACTGCCCTCCCAGGGACCACACCAGGGCCAGCTACCCACACGATCCTGAGCCTGGAGCAGAGAGGACGTTTCACTCACTGGCTCACATGTAAACATGCATAAACTCCACACTATAAGACGACAACATGCTCCTGCAGAGCAGCATAATGAGAGTTCCTGACGCAGAAACATCATTCAGCACAGACTGTGGAGCGAGAAGGTTGTTACTCACAGCGTAGTACTGGCAGCCCGCCTTCCTGCGAAAGGCGTAGGCACCATCTGGGTCATTCTCCTCCTCTGCTTCTGATGAGCCCGAGTGCAGCTGTGGACACAGGTCAGCGTTTGGGTTAGTGGACGTGAAGAATTTAAGATTAAGTTAGAAGCTTATTGATGTTTCCAGGACTTGATGGAAAACAAAAGAAGCGCACCTGGGAGAAGGGCTCGTCGTCTGAGCTGGGGAAGTCATACTGGTTGAGGTCCTTGGCGTTGAACACCGCGGGACCAGGATGGTGAGGGATGGCCGAGGGCAGAGGCAGCACCTTCTGCTTCTTCTCGTATTTCCGCTTCTGCCGGGGAACTTCCATCTTCTCAGGCTACAGGGAGGAAAGTTAACGTTCACGATTAGTATAAATTAGTTTTCCTCTCTAAATGCTCCTGGCGTCATGATTCTACCTAAAGGTTCCCACCTTGGACTTGTAGTCCTTGGGGTCCATGTGGTCCTGGTGTCGGTACTGGTTGGTGAGTGGGACCAGGGGAATAATCTGCGGTCTCACCAGGGCCCGCTCAGCCAGGACCTCTGCCATGACCTCGCCACCAAAGTCAGACATAACGTTTCTGAAAAAAAAAAAAAGCTAAAAGTTAGTTTTCCCACCAGAGGAGGACCCCCCCCCCCCTTCTAAAGCCACACCCACCGCTTCTCAAAGATCTCCAGCGTGAGGTGCAGCAGCTCTCGCTTGCTCTTCTCCCTCCTCTTGATCATTTCCAGGATGGTGACGGCTCGGCTCAGATCCCTGCGCAGCTTCAGCATCTTCTCATAGGACGCCTCATCGTTCTTACGATTCTGGATGTTGGGAAGCAGAACGAGCAGCTTATAGCATCCAGCCTCTAACTTGTATTTATGTCTAAGCGTTGCTACGACACAGGAAATTAAATCACGATTACTGCTACTTTATACAAACGGGATCATCCGAGCAGATCAAACGCAGAAAACAACATTTCACAGCTTCTCAGTCTTCGTTAGTAAGATTTAAACAGTACATCTTACGACCACTTGGTGGCGCACACACCCTTCCAACGGCAGATGGAGGGTTTGTAACCAGACATTTCTCATCCAGGACTCAGATTTCTTTTCATATCAACAACTACATGACTCGTGGTTACAGAGCTCTTCAGCTTGTGGCCAAATAGAGTCTGGACTCTGACAAAAGCGACACACCAACGCTAAACACGGACATAAGACGCGAGTTCAGCTCGGTCAGACTGAATCAACAGCGTACACGTGTCTGCCGTTTAGGATACCACTAAGAGGACCTTGTCCTGATGGTTCGGTGAAGCTTAACCAAAGCCTCATACAGGTACAACAACACCAGCTCACCTTCCTGGTCTGCATCTTCTCTGTGCGCCTTCGGAAGGCCACGTAGGGATCGCCGGTGCTCGAGCCGTCCCGCTTCTCCTGCTTCACGGTGGGGATGAGCGAGTTGGCCTTGCTGTTTTTCCTCTTGCGGCTCCAGTAGTCGAAGACCTCTTTTATGAGCTCGTCGTCCTCCTTCAGCAGCAGTTTGGCTTCAGGAAGACTCACCAGCTTTAAAAATAAATCACACAGCGATGAGAGAGACTCGTCTGAAACCGTTTCTCCTCCGTATCAGCTACTTAATGCAGGCATCACCGCTTCTCTCTCTGCTTATTGTGCTCTGGTCTTTAACATATTTCATGGGCCTTTCTTTAAAGCTCTGTGTGTGTGCGCGCGCCCCCCAACCTGCTGTCCACTGCCTTTCTCCAAGCGGTCTATCATCTCCTCAAACTGCAGGAAGCCGATCTCCATCTTCTTTTTCAGCTTGATGACGAACGCCTCGTCGTCTGCGTCCAGGTCGTAGTCAGGCTGCTCCGTGTCCAAGCTGAAAGCTGCAGGAGGGAGGGGGAGATGAGATGTTCAAACGTTTAAATGCATTAGTATTACAATACAGTCTAACTTTATTCAGACTCTATGAACCAGGATCTTCATGTTTCTGCTGGAGATGCAGCAGAACACACTGAAGCAAACTTAGCTGCACCGGGCGTCATGGGAAAGCAGCGTGGAAACAGTTATTCTTCCTAATAAAATACCAGCTACCATCACATGCAGAAACTCCCCTGGTGGCGTGTGCGCACTTTACTTTAGCAGCAGCGAGTCACAGCAAGAACGTCAAAATCTAGCGCTCACATCTCAAGCTCGTGTTGCGGTAACCAGGACAATCGAATGATCATAGTTTTTACTTTTTTTCTGTTTCTGCGCTGGATTTATTGATGTCTTCTGTGTGATTTCACAGTTAACAAAGAAGAATGTGTGGCTTTTACATCAGTACCTCTCTAACACAACAAGTACGAACGATATTCTACACGAGCGCTAAAAGCTTTAAAGCCTAGAAATGTCTGAGGAAACAAAACGGTCTTCACTTCAGCTTTCAACTGACAGGTGCAGCAAATACTTTTCTTTATGAAACAGACAGTAGAAACGCGATCAGCACGTCAGGTGCAGCCGACTCGTCATCATCTCTTACTTTTAAAAGTGCACAAGCGTCTGGGGGAAACTCCTCGTACTCTACTCAGCGAGTGAGGACTTAAAACATAGAAACGGCTCTAAAATTACTTTCATAATATTCACTTATGGTAATTTTCCATCAACATCGAATGAGCCAAATGAGCTGAAGAGAAAATAAAGTGCTTCATTTAACCCGTTTGCTGCCGACGCATATTTATTTAAGATGCTAAAACACTCACGCTGTATGTGAATAAGCTGCTTTGGCATCTTGAACTCCCCGGGGTAGAGGGAGTCGTAGTAGGTGATGTTGCTCTCTGCCTCGGGGACCGGGATGACCATGTTGTCCCGCTTCTCTCCATAGACCTGCTGTGCCGAGATGGCCCGCTGGAGATGGTGCTCCTGCAGAGAAAGATGGAGGTGAGACGTGGCTTCTACACATTACACATGCTTGAACATTTGAAACCATTAAGTTGCATGTGACTTGTGAGGTTGGACACTTCATAAGTTCTGATCTTTGTGGGAGAGAACTCAGGCAGTAGAAACTGTCCAGGCTGGTACTGGTTCACTGTGTGTGTATAATAGAAACACAAATCTGTGATGGATCTGAAAGCGAGACACCCCCCCACCCAGCCTGGTATGTCCTCTGTTGCTGGTTCCATCACTAGCTACACAGGCTTCAGGCTGAAGTAACTCCGCCCGCTCTAGTGTGCTGCACATGAGGCATTCACAGACCGTACAGAGCGTAGGTCATCCATGATACTGAAGCCCTCAGAGCTCAATACTGTAGAACCCCCAACCCTCGCCTGTCTGTCCTGACGGTCTCCAGTGTGGGACATTACTTGAACCCCTAATGGTTTGTATGTCCTTTATCTTAATGTGTAAAACAAGCAAATGGAAACAGCACCATTAACTGATTTATTGTTTTTAAACTCTCTTTAAAGCCACCACCAGCTGAGCTACGCTGTACTCACAGCCTCACAGCTGGGAATGAAGCAGCTCACATCCAGCAGCTAATCCAGTCAGAGGTCTGATCCAACACTACGAGCCATTCATGCTGCTGCAGCTCAAACTACTATCAAACGCCGACTTTGTTTAGAAAAGAATAGTTCACTTTCATCTACGAGAAACCAGCCCGCAGCAAGAACTGGGTTTGGATTCAGATGTAATGAGTTATAACAACCTCATATGATGCACGCTGCACCTTAGGTAAACAGGACAGACACCAGCACCGTGCTGCGTTTTACGTTGTGGAGCAGGCGGTGTGCTCGACGGCTACCAACATTCACGACATGTATAAGCATAGTCAATATACGCGGATCAACTTGACTGGAGCTACGGTAAATATACGGTAAGTACTTTTACACACGTCCTGGCGTGTTCTTTATGGTAACTGCTCGTGTCTTCTTGTAAATCGCTTTGGATAAAAGCAAGTAAACGCTGGCAACCAACCGAGGACCAGTTTCACCAAGAACTGCACCAAAACCCAGAGGAAACGACTCACGTAGCTACATGTGCAAACTGCTGCACGGAAACGTTCTACCCATTTACACAATGAGTAAACTCTGTGAAGCATCCTCTACAGGATCAGACAGGAGAAACTGAACCACATTAACGTCTGATGCTCATCTACACCGTGTGCTGAAGTCATGCTGCATGCAGGTAAACACCGGGCCTACATTTAGAAGTAAAAGCTGCACGGGGCCAAATCACCATCTCCACAACACAAACAGGGGAAAACATGAGCGTTTCATCCGTTGGCCTTATCTACCCGCCACAAGTGTGACGAGGAGAAGCTGCTGCTGCCAAACCTGCTGAGGGGGACGGTGCCGTAAGGAGGGCAGACGGGCTGGACGCTGACTAACTGGTTTGCTGGCAGGCTGCTTGTCTAATGGTCCCAGTCATTTGTAGTAATAGAGCCTTTGGCCCAGAGCTGGGCACCGAGCCACTGGCACGCAGCCTGTCAACAAGGCAGCATGTTGCTGGTCTCTCTCTGGAGAGAAGGTGCCGCTGATCGTTTTCCCTCAGGCTGTCCCAGACACAGGGATGGATCAGACGGGAGAGAAAGAATCTGTGGCCTGGAGAAGGTAGATGTGCTAGTGAGACATAGTGCTGCTAGAAACCGGTTTTCCTTTGTGTTGCTGGATGTCACGCGTCCATATCATAATACAAACTTACACCACTGACGTAGGACCCGCCTTAGTGGAGCGGTGGAAAAGAACATAGACGCTGAACCTCTGGACTCCCTGGTTTTAAAAACTTAGACGTGGTCCAAGCAACTATTGCTGCAAATGCTGACGAGCTAAAGTGTCAGTGTTGGGTCTCTCACCCACACCCCACCTCCACAGCTGACATTCATAAAGACACGACAGTCTGCATTCAACTAAACTGACAAACTGAAGTGCTTCTTGTTCACAGGTCGCCTTCATACAGACGCTACTGGATACGCCAGCATCCCATAAAGATTCGTCTACATAAGGGAAAGCGAGGCATTTTCCTTTCATTTGCATTGTCAACACTGCTTACATGCACTTTACCAGCCCCGTTACTGTCATCATCTTAGGAGCCTGTGAGCCATGCTTAGGAAACCTGATTGTGTACATGCAGATTTACAGTAAATACCTGATAACCGACATAACCTGGTTCGTGATAGAACTACATTAAAATACAATGAGACACTTTCTATAAAAACAAAATAATAATCAGTACACCAACAGCTGCCCACCAAGAAGAACAGTAAACCTCATGTTAACCACCATGTTCACGGTCATCATTACCCTTCACTGCATCAAATATACTTCACCACATACAGTTCCAGTCCAACAGTAATTTACACGACCTGCAGACCCTCAGGCATTCAGCGCCATGTGTTCAGACTTCTACAACTGTTATAATGTTCAGTTTTATTCTCAGAGCTCCCCTCAGGCATTCGTTTGCAGAAGTCACATTACACGTTCACTAAGTCAGTTACATTTGTCTGTCCCGTTTCCACAGATGCTTTCCCTGTGGCAAACGCCTCAGTGTCCTGGGGCTGCCCGACAACGAGGGGGTAAATCAAACAGCCTGCAGGCACAAAAACAAACATTTGTTTACCTCCTCAGCCACGACTATTAGTCTGAAAAAACATGGACTGAGATTGAAGGGAACAGCATCAGCTGGTGCCCCCCCACACACACACACACACAGTCCCTACTGGTCTCACTTTCTCACACAGACAGACAGCGGTCCAGAAATAGCGATCTGAAATTACCACATCCATCACTGTCAGGACTGCTGAGGCAGGCAGAGCATCCTCCACCTTCTGCAGGCTCGCCCCCAACAGCTACTGTCCCAGACACTGTAAATGCCACTTAACATGACGGACAGCCACAGGCGACGGTCTGGCAGCTCCTCACGTCTACGTAGAAAGTAGTGTTATGTGCTCCATGGAGGATGATTCTTAAACCCAGCGTGGCTTATTCTAGCCTTCAGGCAACTTGTATGAAGTATCAGACCATGAAGTGAATGTGGCTGGTAAAACACCGAACAGCAGGATATAAACCAACTGGAGCACAGGCATCAGAATAAGACACTGAAACAGACACGTCAGAGAGACCGCGTGAGACTAAGACCGGCAGCTTTGGACTTTAGGCCGGGGACAAAGCTCCACATTCCCACCCAGCAAGGTCAGACGGTGAGAAGTTGCTGAGCTGCCAGAACGCTAAACATTAAAAAAAGCGGAGGCACAGCATCTTAAAATGACAGCATGAACACAGGGGAAGCCCCGTGTCTCACAACCCTCACTGTGGTCCTTGATGCTGGAAACAGCATCACAACGGGATTTGACGTCACCACAGGCATGAACACCACATTTGGCAGCAATGGTTGTTTAAATGTGGGTAAAACATGGAAGTTGTGCACACTGAGCTTTGAGATAGAAGATGTGCTCGCTTCAAATGTTAACAATTGGTACGTATTAATATTCTAAATGTCACATCTACAGCAGCGTCGATGTCTGATAAATGTCTCATTTGTATAAGTTCTTCTTTCTGGGCATTTAGCCTCTGATGCTGTTTATAATGGGCTCTTACCAATGACCTCTGGATAAATGAGCATGATACGTCCATAAGAACGAGTTCAGTTCAGCTTGTTAAAACAATCATCCAACTGCAGGCGAAAATGAAATTACGTTTTTAGCAAGTTGACGCTTGTTTAACAAGCGTTTAGATAAATTATCTTATTTTATTGCATGTACAGCAACAAGCACAGATGCTGCAGACTCCAGTGAGGTGTCACATCACCTGGGCTGCCTCCACCCACCTCAGCCGCCCTGCCCCACGTCTACTCTGTGTGGAGGAGCTGAGCACAGAAATATAAAATTAATTCCAAGCAGTTCAACCTCTACTCTCACATAACCGTCCTCATAATTTTCCCTCCCACGTGTGTATGAAGTGCTGGCTCTGCAGAGCCCTGCAGATGCCAGCGAGTTCCACCGGGCCCACAGACACTGACCCGATTCTCACCCAAACATCAACACAAGACAAAGCGCCTGACCCAAAACAAACATGCTGCACGTGCTGAGGGAGTTTCTGCGATGACAACTCTTCAGGCAAGCTACGCTACACACACCACCCTGAAATTATAAAACCACACGCCGGACATGCTGAAGTTACAACTGCTGAAAACTAAGAGCAGCAGCAACAAGGCAAAGCTGCAGCACCGTGCTGGGAACGAGTGAGGCTGGGGTCAAGACCTCAAGTTACTGTGGTCTGACTTACACACAGTTCAAAGCCGAGAGACCACACACACACACACACACACACACACACAGGTGGAGGCAGCGTGGCTGAGGTTCGCATGCTCTCTTAAACACCTTCAAACCAGTGCTGTGGGTCGAATGCATCCTCAGAAATGTCAGCGAGCACAGATTCGGGAATACTTACACCTGCAGCACAATAAATCAGCAACACTGTCCTCGTCACCAGGGACACGAGCCAGTGTCCAACGATGAGTCAAAGCTCGTTTCCAACTAAACGTTGACATAGAACATAACATCTGAAAACCGTGGTTATGCAGCACTGCCTCCAATGATGCTGTGACTGTTACATAAGCTCCAGCTGAGCCGAGCAGACTTTGAAGCTCCCGCCAGAGCACACTACACCCCCCCTCCAGCTGCCCTGAGCTCCTCCCGAGCACCACGCACTGCCGCCGCGCCGGTCGGCCAGCCTGCTGTGCCATCTGACACACTGAACCCTTGACACCGAGCCTCCACAGGAGCACAGCGGCTGCCACACATCAGTGAGTAGTAATAGTACCCACCAGGGGCAAGTAGTAGTCTCTCCCACAGACCTACCTTATATTCACACAAGAGAGAAGCAATAAGACGGAATAAAGAGACACACTGTTGTCTGATAAATGGAACAACCACAACAGTAAAATTCCTATGAGGTGCGCCTAGTCTCCAGCTACATCCTATGGATCACCACTAAACCTAAGCCCACCGGAGGAAGCAGACGTCTGAGAGGCTGGTGCAGCATTCAAACCACCAGTCTCTGCTCGTTACAGTCACAACAGCGGTGATGAAGACTCGCCCCGTCACTGGAGGGTGGCTCACACCTCTAGGGTAGTGGAGTAAAACAGTGAGACTAAATGTTCCACCCATCTGACTGAATAACCCAGTGTGCAGCGTGCAGGATCGCTGCAGACACACACACACACACACACACACACAGAGCTGGATGACAACAGCAAACTGACAACATGTCACAACGTTTTGTGCTGCCTGTGAACACGGCGACGTGAGAGGAAAACGCACAAACACACAGCACATGAGCACCAAGAAACATGGCAGCGGTGTTGACATCTCTGCCTTGTGGTGCCACAGACGGCCACTAGCTCCCCCTTGCCCCGGTCCTCTGCAACTACGCCGACAGCAGGCCCCGTCCTGACAGACGACACAAAATGTCGGCGCTGCTCGAGTCACATGACTCCTTTGTACTCGGAAAACAGCCCGGCGGACAAATAAAACGGCCAAACCGGCTATTTCCCCCGATAATGCCACAATACATCCCCGATGGGAGCATGCAGGCCTCCAGGTGCCACCCTGGAGCCGTGTGCGGCAGGAATCCGTCGTGTTTGTGCCTGGAGAACTGGCGGCCATTTTGTGAGAGCTTGCGCAGGAAAAAAGAGGGACGCCTCTGATCGTGTACAAATAATTAAATAAGCCACAGCGTATATTTTCACATTTCCACCAGTTTAAACCATACCGATTCCTCTTCTTTCTCCATCCCCGTGGGCATCAGCGGCACTGCCCGGTTAATGGACGCATATTCGTGCAGGTCGGGTAAATCCTCACTACGGAAGACGGGTAGTGGCTTTGAAGCGTCCAGCGCCCGCGCCCGAAACGACAATTTACTCATATTTCACACGTCGAGATGCAGTATAAATCTATCCGATCTCCTAATATTCACCACGGTGCCGAGTGGCGCTTTCATGGATGTTTCTGTGCGGTTAGGATCTACTCTAGCCTTCGAATGGTTGTCGCTTGATTTAGGGCGTCGCCAGCGGAGCCGGGGGAAGGCCCGGATCTTGGTCGCTCGCTCTCGGACTGTTTTTTTCCGACGCTCCGCTCCCTACCGTTGGTTCAGTGCGCCATGGACAACATGGCGGACATTTAAAACTCTTTTGCTGTGTTTCGCTCGGAGCGGTCCAACCCCCAGCTCGCGGACCGACCATTCCCACGCGCTGCCGAGCGCTTGCGCGTTGCGGGGGTGGGGGGGAGGGGGCACTCCTCTCCACACACACACCAATTATTGAAATAAACGTTATTAAACGTTATTCATTATGCGCCACTAAAAAATGCTCATCCATTCACATCTTTGGTGGTGTTCAGATTTACTGACAGAAATTAAGTTATAGTGATGAAATGTTTATCATTTTAGAGCTTAAAGATTATGGGAAAGCAGTGCTCAAACACACAAAAGTTTATTATAACCTCACATTTCAATGCATTTATATTAGAATGGGTATTGTCTGGTTTCACAGCCTGCAATAAAACGCTCTACAAAATACCTCAAACTACTCTGAATTAGGTAACCAACAGTAACTTGTTATTGCCATAAATGTCACAGAATTAGCTGCTCCAGTAAACCGAACGAGTCAGAACCACCGGCGATCCTGTAACAACCCGTATTAAAACATAAAAAACCAAACCAAACGTTTTGCTCCAGGTGAAACACCTCAAGGCGTCATGTGAACAATGTTGCCCTCTTTTGGTCTGACAGGTAAAGAAGGATCCGACTCTCAGGACATCAACAAGTGTGTTGTTTTATGTGTAGCACAAAGACACCGCATGCTCCATATCTGTGCAGCTTTAGATGACTGATTATAATTCAGTTTTACCACCAGACAGTGATACCACCGCCTCGCTCAAATGCCTGTGCCGTAATGCTGCAGGGCTTTAGAAGGCAAGTTTATGAAGGTTACTTTGCAATCTTACCTGTTGAAGACATGGGGTTTATCCAGGGTCCAACCAGGGGAACTGTGGTGTCCTCCTCATTAAATCCACTGACTGCATCATGTGAACCTGGAGGCCAATGAACAAGAGGAAAAGACATTTAGGTAGGATTCTGGACTTTACTGCAGTGACTATGAACACAAAACTAAAAGTAAAAATAGAATTTAAAAATATTTGCGGCCATGATAACAGATATATTTAGTCAATGGCTGCAAAGCGGGACCAGAGACTAAACATCTATCTACCACCTGATTGCAATTGATGCCCCCCCCCCGAAAGAACACACCTGGGAGTCTTTAATATTATTGTCATCAGCAGATCTTTTTAATCTTAATCTTTGTGTAGTCACCACAGAATTAGTTGCATAAAACACCACGTGCTTTACCCCCAAACTCTGCAATGCAGCACAGTACGAGGGGGAAGGACACAAACGGATTGGTACATAACCAACATTTGCTACTAGTGCTGTCTCAACACCATTTTCCCTTCATGACAGACACGCACGGGTCAAGTTCAAGTTTGGTTTCTGCCACAACAATCTCAATCTCAAGCTCAGTTAGGGCTCGATGTGTCCACAGGGGAAAGTGGTGGATTTAAGACAGAAATCTTGTACAGAACATTTACTCTCACAGGCTGAGCTGTAGTGAGTTTGGTGATCTCATTTTCATCCTACCTACAGGCCAAACCCTCCCTTAAACAACCTCTCCTGAGGTTACTAGGCAGGAGCTCAGGTATGCAAAGATGACATCATTACTAAAGTGGGACATTAACCTGGATGAAGACTTTGTGTTTAAATACAGATCTGTTGGATATAACCCGGCAACAACAGCAGTGCTGTATTGCATTATCAGGATGTATACTTTCTTCATGTGATAAACTGTCTGAAGCATCAGTGAGCTGACATAGTGTCGTTGTGCAAGATTAACCATCATAGTCTCAGGTCTGGAGTGGTCATACCAACGGCCGCAGAGTGGTTAAGGCAGAGGGTTGGTAAGCAGAAAAACCAGGATCGATTCCCAGCTGAGGCACCCAGCCCACCCCAACACCAGGTGTGTCCCTGAGCTCCCCGAGCGCCGCCTGTGGCTGCTCACTGCTCCCCCGAAGACGGGATGGGTCAAATGTAGAAGACAAATTTTGTTGTAACATGTGGAAAGTTATCAAGGACAAAAAAATGTATTCTTAATCTTCTTGCATGACGCTGCTACCACCATGTTCACTGGTGGGATGGTATTAGTCTAGAGCTCTGCCCAGAGACCTACATTTTGTGTCATCAAACTAAAGGATCCTTAGAGTGCAGAGTCCTTTAAATGCTGTCTGGCAACCGTCATTGGTCCACCCGCCACAGTTGCTTCGCTACCACGAAGGCCTGATAGACAGAGGTCCTTCCAATAGCTTCTCCTGTGGAGGATTCTTAAGACTGACATTGGGTTCATGGTCACATCCCCGGCGAAGGATGTTCTTGTCTTTAGTTAATCATTGTCTGATAGTCATTGCCAACCTAATGCTAACTGTTAAAAAAGTCCTGATGGTTCCAAAGTTTCCATTTTACAATTATTTAGCTTTGAACATGCTTATAAACTCAGGCCAGTGCATTGTTGGACCTCTAGTCAATGTTTTGCCATCTATGACCTAAAATCATAAAACAAAATAAAAACAAGCAAGATGCACCTGACTGCAACATCAAAGGCTTTTTTTCAATACTTAATAAAACAAAACATTAGTAACATTGAAAATTTCATACATATTTGATATTTATAGTCTCTGATAAAGACGATAATGTTTGCAATGGAGATAAGTTTCACAAAATTATGTTTGTTAGGCGTCATGTAATGTTGTCATAATGTAATGACATTTTTAAATTCGGACATTACTCAGACAAAAAGGTCTGAGGTCAGTGATAATGCAAAAACCACAAGTTGACTGAGCTACGCTTAGTTTCCAATGTCATCATCACTGACATTGACAGGTAAACAATATTATACCTTGCATACTACCTACCAGCCAACGAACGTCCCCTGTGGGTGGGGTTTGCCCATGTCACATAGTCACGAGTCACATGATGTCAATCTGACAGATTTCAATCAGAATTATATCAATATTACAACGTGCACTAATCCTTGGTTCAGATCTCTAAAACTTCATCTTTACAGGCTGATAAAAGCACCAGAAAAGTCTCTCCAACTTTTTAAGTCCATGTAGGGAGAGGTGGATGTTTTAGGAGGGGAGCTACTGATGCTGGGGGATGTGCGGGATCTGGTCTGTGATCCAGGCCCGGCCGAGCAGTTCCCTGGCAGACCACAGGGGCTGCATGGCGCAGTTACCCACACACCCTACAAAAAACATGAGCCAACTATGTTACATTTCAGGCAGAGATGATGAAAAATCCTCACGTGAAATCACGGCCAGCGGCTCCTCGACTCTCCACATCGGCCTTCTGCTATTTTCTCGCCCTAATCTTAAAACCACGTCCCCGACATCATATTTTTACCTTTAATGGAACAACTGGTGAATCAGATTTGTCTTTTTATGCAATAAAACCATTTATTTTTGGCCCCATCGATCGAAATCACAACCACACTGCTGTCTTAAGCTGCCAAAGTGGTTGGGAACTTGTGGTTTTAGTGCTGAGTAGCATCCAGCTGACCAGCCAGGAATCCGACTGCGTGTATGGAATCATCTGATGCCAGAAAACACTATTCACGGTGGGCCTCTTAATGTGGAAGCAGGCGACGATTCAAATACAATACTCACCGAGTCCGTCACTGAGCACACGTCGGGTATTTAAAGAATTGAAGGTAATATCGGTGCGAGGCAGAAGTAAAAAAAAAGACGCCAGGGAACACGACGCAGCTAGCTAGACTCTGACGTTAGCCTCGGCTACTTCTTCTAGTTTCCAATAAGAACCAGACGGTTTTCGGTGTGGAGCCGGTGTCCTGGCGTGAAGAGCGGCCGCCCGCTTCATATGTAGGTCGGCTACCAACGTTTACCTAACGGCGAATAGTGAGTGTTTTCCTGTCGATGTAAAGAGGCTGAAACTAGAGAGGTGGAAGCCCAAGTGTTACTGTTGGGGGGTTAACAACTTTGCTGTAAAAGGCGGCCTGTGATTGGACGGCGCAGACCACCAATCACCTGCCGAGAGCCGCTGGGCCTGTGGCGTCACGTTCCACAGGGGGTGGAACGGACGTGATTGGCTGAGGCGAGGTGTTCGCTTTAAGCTATCGTAGCTGCATTTTAATGTTCTGCTACAGCAAGTTTATCCTTAGTCTGTCTTTACGTGTTTCTTTAGTTTAGTCACCGTTAAGTGTTCACTAAACTCTTTTCATTTGAAAAAAAACATACAGTAAACTACAGCAATACAGTTTTCAGCAGGTGCATGTTGAGGTGACCTCGGCTGGGTGGGGGTTGGGGGGGGGGCTCCACCAGTGCTCTCAAATCAAGGTGCCCCCTTCAGTAATCCAAGTGATTTTCCTTTATGTTTCTTAGTGTCAGATCTTATTTTCTTTGCAGACACTTTCATCCAAAGCAACTTACAAGGAGCTGGCCCTGAGTGGAGAGACCTGGTGGGATGGCCTGGGGGTCTGTACGGCATCCCAGTCTGATGTTCGGACTGCTAATTTTAGCAAAGAAAATTAGAATGTGTCCAAATGTTAACCAAATAACAAAACTGCGACTGAATCCACCTGTTTTTTCCTTCATTAATACTTTTAACAGAACGTAATAAAACTCTCGTTCACTGTTGGCAGAGCTTCTATGTGTCGAGATGATCTTGAACCAATTTTTCGCTTTAGTCATGAGTTTTGGACAAATTTCTTGAGTGTTCATTCTGTGTGTTTAATTCGTTCTTTAATTGATTCTTTTTTTAAACACAGTGTTAAAATTGTTGTTGTTACCTTGCTAACATGTTTCGGTGATAAACGGAACAGGAAGTAATCCGATCACGCTCTGATGAAGGCTACAGCTGTAGTCGAAACATGTTAGCAAGGTAACAACAACAATTTTAACACTGTGTTTTGGACAAATATTTATAATTTAACCCATCACCTTCATGCACAGTAACAATACAAAGATCAAGACACAATGTGTCGTTGAGTAACAGACCTACAACTCAGTGACGTCAAACACATTTAACACATTTCACACAATATAGGGGGAGACTGGTTTTAATAGTTATTTCAATAAATAATTGCAGAAATACAGAATTGCAAATGTGATGTGAGAATTTAAAAAGGCACTTAAAACAATAGTGACGGATGTAATGTTTTTTTCATTTTAGGAAAACCTAAAATTCTGGACACTGGTCTCTAAAACTAAGTTATATCATTACCATTACCATTCCCATATCTTTTCAATACAAAAAGAAGAGAAATCAAAGCACCACAAGTGTTGGGTGGGAAACTGGGACAAATAAAACAAGGTCTGTAAAATATAAGTCTGGTTAATCAGCAAACAAGGCAAGAGTGGGTGTATATTTGGTATTACTGCGGAGAGGCAAGGACCTGAGTTGGCTTTTAAATCAAGCACGCAAAACCTGGAGCCAAACAGTAATACTACTGTACACTGATGTCCTTTCACATAGGAAGTCAGACAAAGAAAATCTCTTTCTAGACTAAGATACATTTCAGTTGATTGTTCAGATAAATTTAGTCTTTTAAAAACCCACCAACATACATCTCAACTTCAGTCCTGTTCCGCGAATACATATATGGCTTTACAAAGAACCTGAAACATACTGTACACAATCCACTGCTGCCACACGCGGCCAGCTGGTGCTACATTTGAAGAGTTCAGTCCAACATACTCAACAACGTCATCATCACCACCACACACAGACGTACTCGGTGATGATGACGACACTGTTCCCCATCTGTGTTTCTGAAACACCTACATGACACTGTGCATATGGTTATTTGGAGAGAAACCCTTCGTTTGTTGCCACTTAACATCCAATTTACCCCCAAACAAAACACTGATGGCTTGGTGGTTGAATTAATAAAAAAAAAAAAAAGAGGCACAGGTAGTTTTCCCTGCCAGTCCCTTTGCAGAAGAAAAAGAATCAGTTCAAAACACTTTCTAAAGTTCAGCAGAAGAAAAAAACCTAATCCCCACATTTACACAGACTGGACATGTTTCAGATGAAATAGAAGTTACACAGACTGAAATAGTGGGAAAGGCATTGCTATTATCTGGCGTGTACAACGATAAAAAAACAGAAACAACAACAAACAGTGAGTCTTAAAAAACCCGCCCCTCCCTTCATCCCAGTCCGATTTCTTTTCCATACAGTGTTGTCACAGTGAAGGCACAGCTGCATCATTTGCCTTCATACTTTGGATTGACGACGGTTGTCACGGCACTTTTGTAGATTGGATTTTCACCCTGACAACGACACAAAAGAAAAGTGGAAATGAAACGCTTCTGAGCTGTTTGAGTCATTAGGTCAACAAATCACAGCAGGTCAAACCTTCCAACACGTCTCCTAAAGATTACCATCATTTATTAACGGGAGTGAAGATGCGAGGTTGATGGGTGTCAGTCATGCACCACCGTGACGGTCACACGTGGAGCCTGGTGCAGCAGCAAACGTCAGACCCAGAAACCAGAAAAGTTGCAGTCAAGTGAGCGAGCACCGCCCTTAAGTGCAGGTCTAATAAACCTAGTGGGACTGTTTCTACGTTAGTCGTTACACGTTTATACAATGTGTAAAGTAAAGTACCTCGAGGTGACTTATGTTGTGAAATGGTGCTAAATAAATAAAGCTGAATTAAATCATAAAATATCCCTGATCTGAAAGTCTCCTTCTGCTTTCCATTTTGAGTGATGAGTAGCAGACTGCTGCCACCACCTGCTGGTGTAGATATTATTATTTCCTAATCACGTCGCAATTTATTTTCCACACTTGCAATTAAACATCTTTTTTCTGTTAGCTCAATGGGAAAAGAGTCAGACTGGGATGCAGAAGGATGGAATCCCAGTCTAGGCTCCTAGGCCATTCCATGCCCTTGAGCAAGACACTCAGCGCTAGCTCCTTGTAAAGTAGTCATTTGGAGACAGAGTTGACTTTTTCAGTTTTCTGGTGTCATGAAAAGACGATTTAAAGACCAGGTTAAGATGACGTAACACAGTAAAAGGTTAAATAAGCTGAGTTAGTCTGTGAAGAGTTTGAGCAGCTTGGCTGTGACTGCAGTAGTTAACCGAAGCATCAGACACCTGCCAAACCTTTAGTAGCCTCGAACGTCGCCTCCAACGCTGCTGGTCAAACTTTACAGTGATCTTATGATATTTATAGCAGCATTTTAGGATAAATCAATTTTATATAGAGAGTTTATTAAGGATGCATTTATTTTAGATGTATTTACTCAGCAGATGAAAAATAAT
Organism: Microctenopoma steveboyesi; assembly: GCA_032359275.1. Taxonomy (NCBI): domain Eukaryota; kingdom Metazoa; phylum Chordata; class Actinopteri; order Anabantiformes; family Anabantidae; genus Microctenopoma; species Microctenopoma steveboyesi. Next base: position 17,565,317 of record JAUMHF010000009.1, on the reverse strand, counting down.
GAGATGAAATGAAGGTTTAAATGAAAACTATTCTAACGGATGGCTTTGTTTGCCCACATTATCAAATTAACTTTAGTACAAACGCATCACTTCAACACAGAGACATGGTGGGTGGCTCACTGGCCGGCCGCTACACAGTAACACTGTACCTGAGCCTAAACATGCGAATGTCACAACATGCAGTCATCAAATGATTCACTCCATCACACCCAGATGCTAAAACTGCAGACAGAGGTCATGCAACAGGTGATACAAACTTTGGCCTAAAGAGCAGCAGCTTTATTCCCATAGCTGGGATTCTGGAACTGATTAATAGGACTCTTGTAAATGGGGTTCCCTTGCTGATGTGGAGAAAGACAAGAGTCCCGAAGATGAAAAGGAGAAAAGAAGCAAAAAGAGTGTGAAGAGAACAGAGGACACAAAACTCTGAAGGAAAACGTTGAGTGCAGATCAGAAAAGGTCTCGTTGACGACCACGTTAACAGGCGTGTACTGATGATCAGTGCTGCTACCTTGGAATCATCATCTGTCGAGAGCAGCATGTAGTTTGTAAACAAGGGACCAGAACACTTTGGAATCATTCACTTTTAAAACAGCACATAGGATTAAATATACCAGTGACCTTTACACTTCAAAAGGCAGTTTGGCGGAAACACCTTTCCATTGTGTAATCAATTCTATTTAATACAGGAAGTTAAAAGTAACTTCCCAGGAATACTGGCTGTGATTAAAGCCTCCTCCAATCAGATTATCCGCACTGCTGCTGTAACTAACAGCGAGCAGCACCTCCTCTTCTCTGCTTTATGTCCTTTTATGGAGGCGCGGTTGCTTCATGTGGACAGAGAGAGGCAGCACTGGCAGCAGCACTGGCAGCTGCTCCCTCAGCGAACGGAGACTAAAGCAGCAGGTCGAGCGAGGACAGACAGGCACGTTCTCCGTTTCTACACCTTTAGACATGTTCCCTTGTGTATTTCACATGTTTGATCCCAGAACGAGTCCTTGACACAAACAAAAAAGCTCTCAACTAACCAACATTTCATGACATTTATGCATTTTTTAAAATGTATCTCCTTCATTTTCACAATTAAATTTGTATCAAGATCAATGTATGAAGTAAATGTTTGATGGTTCTGCACAGATTCTATCAGCACTGGAAATGAAACTTTAAATCTTCAGGTAACCTGTGAGAAGGTGACTCACCGTGTCCCACTTGGCATTCATCTTCTCTTTCTCGAACTTGGCAAACTCTCGGCGGTCGTGGATGATCATGAGCAGTTTCCAGATGAGCAGCAGGGCGAGGCCGATCAGCACGATGCCCGCCACCACACCGGCCACGATGGGGATGATGTCAGGTCCGGCCGGGCACTCTGAAAATAAAATCCAACTCCTTAAATGAAGCATGAGGAAATAGAACTAACAAAGTTGTAAAGTCAGTTCATTACTAGCATACATTCAGGGAAAATACCTCGGGATATAATAACTGGGATTTTTCTAGTTTCACACTTGAGTCTTACCCAGATTCTCCACCACGTAGACCTCCTTGGTGTCATTCCTGACAGCATAGGTGTAGTAGAACCAGCAGTCGTTGGCATCTCGCTCTTTGCAGTGAGTCAGTGGGAAGCTCTGGTCCGTGGGCTGAGGCAGCCTGTCACGATCTTTAACTTTAATCAGCTGGAAGTAGCTGCACTCCTGCTCACACGTGCTCTTCTTCTCACCGGCTTCGAATGCTCTGCACTGCACACATTCTCTGTGGAGACATGGACAGTAGTGGTTCTGTTCAGCACAGACAGGGAAACCAGCTCACACTGTAACCAACGGCAACCTCAAGCTTTGGGCCTCAACAAAACCTTCACACTCACTTGTGCTCAGTGCAGACCCCGGGGCAGGTGGGACAGATCTCGCAGGTTGGACCCTGGAATTTGGCGTTGGTGCATTTGCAGCTTCCGCACTCGCAGGAACCGCGGCCGTTACATATCTGTCCGTTCTTGGCGAGGCAGGAGGAGGTTTCCAGGGAGCAGTCGCAGGCGCTGCCGGTGTAGTTGGCGTCACAGATGCACTTCCTGCATTCACAGCGCCCGTGTCCTGGAAGAGCACAGACATCAACAGGGTCACACTGCGTCACCAGTTTCACATGCTTGCCTCTCTTCAATCCTCACCTCCACACAGCTTATTGTTGGAGCGGTCACAGTTGAAATTGTCACACTCGCAGTATTTGCCGCTGTAGATCTCTGCAGCATTCTCACGCTTCTTGCACTCACAGGTGCCGCAGACACAGTCGCCATTGTTGCTACAGATATCGGTGCCATTGTCTTTTCTGCAGTTGGCATCCAGGTCCTCTGTCCGGACTTCGTCCTTGCTACACTCGCAAACACGCCCAATACGTCCTTCGTTACACCTGGCAGGAGGCAGGAGATTCACCGTATTAGTGACACCTTGTGAGAAGCTGTTGGACCTCTGTGGTCCAACAGAGCAGACCTACTAAAGCTTGATGGCTCAACACTAACTTGCACGCCCCACACTCGAAGGTGCCGTGGCCCTCGTTGCACTTGGCGCTGTTGGGCTCTCCTTTAGCAGCACACTGACAGTCGCAGATGAAGTTCAGAACCAACTCCACCTCCTCAGTGAAGCCCAGCGGTTTGATCTTAATGCTTTCAGATTTGCCATTTGACGGACACTTCTTGGACTCAATGGAAATATTGAAATACACCTGAAGATTTGTAGAGTCATTAAGATTCAGTGGCTTTAGGCTTTGAACCAATTAGTTTTCACACATGCAAGCAGTTCTCTACCTGATCACCGATGGAGATGTTGGAGCACTTCCTGCCGTTCTCCCCCGTCCCCACCACATTGTTCTTACAGATGGACTTGTAGGTGATGGAAACTCCCTCGGGCAGCCTGCCGTTCTCCAGGATAACCTCAGACGACAAAGACTGTCCAAGAGAAACGACACAGATCAAACATTCGCTATAGGCCAGGAGACGCGTTAGAACTCCGTTCCTCGCTCCAAGTGTGCGACTCACATTGTAAGCATCGATAATTAGTTTGATCACGTTGCTGGAGTTGGCCGACAGCGTTCCAACAGCGGACTTGGGTATAAGATTTTTCAGCTCCTGTAGGTGACACAAAGATGGGGGGGGTGATGTCATCAACACAAGTCTTTACATCGGGTTACACTGTTCAAGCTCATCATTCATTCACCTTGTAAACAGGCTGGAATTCCTCTGTGACAGCGAAGATGGTCTGGATGTTGTGGTCGCTGAGTTTCTGAACCAAGTGTGCGATGGAGGGGTAGTCCTAGCAAAGAATTATAATCAGAATTACAGCCTCATCTACCGTCTCTGTGCGAGAAATGGAGCCATCATGATGAGCTACGTACATAGTAGTGACTCATGGTGTACACGTTGTTCTCCAGATGACACTTCCCGTCATTGGGCAGGACGATGCCCCCCAGCTTGCCATCTCCTGCAAAGTGGAAACCAGCATCGGTGGAAAACACCAGCAGACGGGTGACATTCCTCCAGCCGATTTGCTCCTGGGAGAAGAACCAGAGTTGATTCATTTCTCTCTCGCACAGAAAACATTCTTCTCGTCCACGCAGTAAAACCTGCTTCTCACCTCGCAGACCGCCACCTGCATAATGGCATCGAAGCCCCCCTCTGGAGAGTCCAGGTTTCCTGAGATCTGCTGCTGACTGACCAGCTTATTGAACTCCTTATCGTTGTCCGTCAGCTTCAGGACGTTCTTGTAGCTGAAGGGACTCGTGCAGTTCTGGTTCCCAGTGCAGGGGTTGATGAGCCTGGCTGGTGTGGTGCTGATGTACGGCATCACCGTCTTCTCCACAAAGGAGCCGAAGCCTAGGATGAGAAAAGGCTGATGCGTTTTACTCTGCAGAAAATACGCTCTTTTCTGCTGTTTCTCATGCATCTGTTTGGGAAACTCTCGTTACCAATCCTGAAATCTGAGGTGATGGTCTTCATCTCCCTCATGAGCTCAGTGCCAAGGTTCTTAAGGTTTTCCAAATCGTCTTCCATGGAGAAGGACAGGTCCATGAGGTAATACAGATCAATGGGGTAGTCCTCAGCGCGTTTGAATTTCAGCTTAAAGGTCTGGGGCTCACCTGTAGGAGAAAACAACAATGTGTTACGGTAACCTTGAAGTGTAGAGATTTATGTCTCAGAGAGCTGAACATTTACCAGATCTGAGAGTCACGGTGAGCTTCTGGGGTTCGATCTGGGTGATCTGGTCAGCAGACACTTTTTTGTCACTTCCTTTGCGGTTAGTGACGGGTTTGTTCATGTTAATGGCGACGCTTCCACGTGGGTTTTCAATTTTGGCTGCATTACAGTTTCTCTTCTTCAGGGAGTCCAGATCGTCGCAGCGGGCCGACTTGGATTCACCCACAGTGAGGAAGTTCTGCAAAAAGGCAGAACAGGATTCTATGAGGATTCATCTTACCCAGCTAATCTCCTAAATTTGTGTTTGAGAATCAACATGAAAACCTTCCACTTGTTGGAATCCGACCTGTAACACCATTTGTTTCAGAATAAAAACAGGTTAACAGGTCAAATAGATTATTAATATTAAAAAACAGCTGTATTTGTGCGCACACCAACCCTGAAAAGATTATTTATGTAATTTAAGTTGGATCATGATCAGGAGGCTTGGCTCAGAATACACAGACTGGATGCTCATGACATCCAACAACACAGAAGAACTTCAGACAATGAGCTCACTCAAAAGAAAAAAAGTGCATTGACCTAAATTTTTCACAACCACATTACGCACAGAGGCTGTTTTTCCCTTCCTGCATATAAATAATACAATAAACAATAAATACTTTGTTACACAGCAAATCTTCCACGTTTGTCTCCTGCACATGACAAAGTGGGTTCTTTACATACACTTGTGTTGCTTGCTCTGTACTGATTAAACTGGGTCTCTTTGTGCGCCTGTACACAGCAGAGATGACAGTAATATTTTACTTTGTGTGTGAAGGTGATTAAAGCACTTTGGTGCATTAGTGCTGAGGATACAAACAACAGCACAAATGAGACGTCACAGTGAAAGAGCACATTGTGACGAGTCTGGTGGAGAAGTACGGACCAACAGGACTGAGTGAGTATTGGGTCATGAAGCCCGTATGTGCAGTGAACTGACCTCAGGCAGGTTCAGCACTTTCCAAAAAAGCTTAGAAATCACAGATGTTGTTGAGAGAACTTATTGACAACATCTTTGTGTCGGACACAGTTATCGTCGCTCAACTGCAAAACATTCTGTTCACCACAACAGATACACAAATAAAAACCCTTGTCCGAGTTTGATGGCACAGCGTGACGTGGGCTGCACCATCTGTTATTTGTCCGTCCTGCAGGCTGCTGCTGTGTTCCAGCTGTGACAGACAGGATAAATGTGTCGCAGCACACAGACTCGCCTTGGGTGCAGAAAACACCTAAGAGGGTTATTCTGAGGCAGCAGCGCTGATGGTTCAAATTAATGGAGCAGCTGTGGTTTACTTGCCTTCGCTTAAAAGCCAATTTATTTCAATCAGTTTGTTTGGGTTGTATTTGTTTTTATTGCAGGAGCTCCAACATCATCTCCAGCCTGTCTGGTGACGTAACAGTTAAACGTGATGTTTGCTGCCACACAAAACTCATTTTACACATGTGATAGTGGCAGCTTAACTGATTCAACTCACTTCGTCTGTGCACCACCCACACGTCTCGGCGACCTGGATGCATTCCCCGCATGACTGAGCGTTTGCCTTGATGCATATGCTTCCCTCTGAAAGAGACGACACCAGATTCTTTTCAGCCAAGAACAGAATTTCCATCACTGCAGACTCAAAACAGCTTCGCTCTTTGGCTGAAAAACACCACCCTGTTCCCAGTTAAGGAGAAGCCTGAGTGATGCTGAGAAAAGCTCCAGGCAGTTCACCAACAGATGACGTTTAAAGAAAAGAAGGAAAAGAAAGGCTCCCACCAGAAACCGACAGGACCCAGAGTCATAAAACTAACACTGGAAGAAGAGAAGTTTACGTCCCTTCCTTGTAACTTTGTCAGTAACAGAAGTTAATATTTAAGAGGAACGAAGCAACACTGGACCTTACCTTGTTGCGCTGAGCTGCCTCCAAGAACAGCTGATAATACTGCTACTAGGAGAAACCGCAGATCCATCTGTAACGAGAGGAACAGAGTGACTGTGTCCGTTCAGTGTGTGTGTGTGTGTGTGTGTGTGTGTGTGTGTGCGCGTGCTGGAGATGTGGCATCAAAATGTCATGTTATAGTCCGAGTAACAATCTGAATTGAGTTCTGGTTTCAGAGGCACGCCGAGCTTCACACCGAGGTGGTAGCTTCAGCAAAGTGTGATGTCACACTACAATAACAAACCAGTATCACCTTATGTACCCAGCTTCTGTGTAATATTACACCATTGGGGTCAAATATTACGCTTAAGCAGCGTCCTTTCAGTTCACACTGATCGTCAAGAGTTCACAGTTAAACCAACGCGTGGTTCAGGTCAGAAACTTTATCACATCAGTCAACTTGTTCTAAATTTGATCCATGATGATGAAGAACTGTATAGAACACCCCCGTAAATAATTGTAATCACACATATACACCTAATGATGTAGCTGAACCAGCATCTCTGTGGTTTATGTTCATCCAACATCCAGATCAGTGGATGTGTTTACTGTCATTTTGCAAGCTAGCATAAACCAATCCACCAAGTCTGCAACCTCCTACCAGTGAGTGTGCAAACGTGTGTTTCTGGGGAGCATCACTAAAAGCAGAAAGAGACCATGAGACAGAGGAGATGCCAGTTTGATGAACTGTTCTGCAGCCAGGTTTACCGTTAAGTCTTATAAAACTGAATGTCAGTGAATAAAGGCTTTGGTGAACAACTGTATGTTGTTGTCATAGAGGCACTATGACACAGAGAAATGCTCCATTTCCAGCAGCGTGGAGGAGGAATCGTCATTTCCTTCCAAATATGGAGTAAAAAGATGCCCACAGTCATCCTCAGCACTTCCCCGAGCCGCCACACAACGTGCTTGTTTTCTGACCGACACAAACACAGCTACTGACCTCAGCAGCCGGAATAAAAGGGCTGACACTAAAAGCCAGTAATATACACAGCTACCCAACTAAGCACTGTGGAAACGGCTACGTTTTCACTCACGTCTTTTCCTGCCTCATTCTGAAACCATCGGCCCACAAGTCCAGGGACACGTCCTCCCACTCCAACTCCAACCAACTCTCTGTGCATCAGGCTCAGTGAGACACATAAGGACCCAGGAGACTAGTCCTCCAACAGCCTGGACACTATGCAGATAACTAAACATGATCTTTCTGTTGATTATCTCTGCTCGTCGCCAGACACTGTGTAAACTCACTGACACAAACCAGAACTCTGTTTGTGGCGGGGCAGACAAACGTTCAACACGCCCAGCGAGGCGCTGATTAAAACTGAAACCCACACGAATACTTTCTACTATTAAGGCTCCTCCCTGGCATTCCTGAGCACCAGCTTTGTTTACCGCTCCAGGGCTGCAGACTGCAGAGAGGCGACAGATTGAGAGCCTCTAATGTTTGTGTGCCACATAACGGCGTTTAGGTGGGTTGTTTCTGGGGCTGATCCCCGCGGCGTGATAAAGTCCTAACGATGTTTGCTTCCGTTTCTGCTCCACTCAGGAACTCCACCTTTCTGTTTGTCTTCAGCTGTCAGAGTCAGAAACTGTTAATCACTATATTCCTGGAGAAGTGGTGGGACATAAAAGTCAGAACCGCTTCACGCCGCAGCATCACAGCCGAGTCCGACTCGGCAAATGTCCGCCCCACTTCCTCTGGGCCGTTCATGCATTTCCTGCATGATACTGCTCATGATGGTAACTGCTGTGCTGCGTATGCATTATCCTGACAGTTACCTGCTCAGCAGCATCTTCCCCACAGCGCTCCAGTATAATACTGTGACACAGATACATTCACTTAACAATCACTTAGGACCAAAAAAACACATTTGTGAAGCTGGAACAAAGAAAATTCAAAATGACTGGAGGCAGTCTCTCTCTCGTACTCCACCCTTCCAAGCGTCTCCCTCCACCGTCAGCCAGAAACGTCGGTCTATGAATAGCAGCAGTGACAAATCTGAGAGACTAATATTTAGAGTAACGGTCTCATGTCTCTGTATGGTCACGCTGCAGAAGACAGAGGCAGCACATGCTCGTGTGTGTCAGCATCACGTCTTCATTTAGAATTGAATCCTATTAAAAGCAACCAGAGGCTCTTTGCAACAGTGATACGGAAATTAGGCAACGGCTCCGAAGCAGAAAAACAAAGGAGTTAACAGAGAAAAGAAATTTAAATAATTAGAATAATTATAGTTAGAGACTGTTCTGAGGTCACATCACGTGTCCACTACTACTGACACACACACTGTAATAAAAGTCCACTTTTAGCAGATACGGTGAGATTAATGTGTTAAAAAAGGATGACACCGCTCGTGCTTCCCATCAATCTACAATGTGAGAAGTCAGAGTGAATCAAAACCAAATCTCAACATGTTGAACTGAAACCTGCCTGAACAGCCACCCTCAGCTTTCATGCTTCAACACAAGCCGCCTCCTAAAAATGGTCCAAAACAAGCAACAAGAGCCCAGACAAACCTTTTATCAGTGCAACGGCTGCCGAGTCTCAGTCTGCTGCTCATACAGGTCAGAGGTCTGAGGGCGGGCCAAGCAGTCCAGCAAAGAATGGACTTCCTGTCTCACGCCACTGTACAGCAGCATAACGCTTCTGCGGAGCCTTGTGGTGGTCGCGTATTACCCAAACATTATACTTTATATATCAGACTCTACTTGATGATCTATGCAGCACTATCCTGGTTCTGCTTTTTACCGGGCAGGAGTCCGTCTCAGCTTTAGTCACGCTCAGAAACAGGAGGTGACAGAAGTGCTCCGACTCAGACGTGTGTCATCAACGCTCTTTGTTTACCCATCCCTCCATTTATTGACGGTGATGCGGCGTCTTATCTAATGTTTTTAACAGAGGAACCTTGCTGAGCAAAGTCTGAAGGGAGAGACTTCCTCCTGATCGGGGCTCAGCTTGATCTGCTGGATTTACCACCATTCAACGGCGGCCTGGTAGCAGAGTGGTTAAGGCAGAGGGCTGGGAAGCAGGAGCCCCGGGATCGATTCCCAGCTGAGGCACCCAGCCCACCCCCTGAGCAAGACACCCAGCGCCAGCTCCCCGAGCGCCTCCTGTGGCTGCTCACTGCTCCCCCCAAGGGGGGATGGGTTAAATGCAGAGAACACACTTTGTAACATGTAAAAATGTATCAATGACAATAAATGGATTCTTCTTCTTCAAACTACCACTGCAATTACCTCCGCTGGGAGCGGCAAGAACAGCTCTCATTAACTAGTGGCCTGTGGGTGAAGTGTAGCTAGCATGTGTGCGTGGTGTTCTGCAGATTATCAGCCCACATGAGGCCCCTCTGAGGTTCAGAGGGTGAGCAGACAGCAGCAGCGCTGAGTTTAGTTCACGTGGATGAGCCTCATAAAGGGTCTCCACAGGCTTAACGCACTAGTGTCACGGAAGGTTTGAGCAGGTTGGGCATAAAAACAAACATGAAACATGTGCATTCCCCTACAGCAAATAAAGAATGGACTTCCTGTGTGATGTGTTGGGCAGTTATGCAGTTTCTTCTGCTGCACACGAGACAGAAACAGAACGACACATCCCAACAACTGTGATTACAAGCGTGTTCTGGTCCAGGACGAGTTTAACAACCAGTGCAGCACACGGCTGGTGAACATAGACCAAGAGGTAACCGTCTTCGTGGTGCACACATCAGAAATAAACCATCGTGCCACTAGTTCCTCCCACCATGCATGTGCAGGTTAACCGCAGCGATGATCACACTCACACTCTTTGCTTTCTCATGAAGACAGAAGCACACGTGTCGTTTAGGTTCTGCACTTTTAAAAACACACAAAGAACAGACGGCTACACCACCTCCATCACTAATGAACAACTCGCTGGGCTCGGTCATGACTTCTGTATTTTAAGGTTTAAACAGACAAAGTAAAGTAGAAAATAGAATTCTAACGTGATCATACGTGTACCAAGGCTGACTACCACACCACGACATTAGTAACTGCAGGTTTACTTCTGTTCACATTAGGTGTCAGAGAGCACGGAGTGAAAGGTGGTGCTCAGCACAAGCTGCTGTTGTTCATGCTGGGTGGGTCATCTGGAAGTTCACTAAGTGGGTTAAATACCCAACCCCACCCCCAAGCTCTGTTTGCCACCCGGTGAGCCGGCCGCCCCCCCCCCACCTGCTGCTGAAAGTCACTCTCAACCCAGGAGGTCCCCAAACACAACTGCGCCTCACTCTGCACCCATTTCCTTAAATAAACCACACCCAGGCGCCACTTTTTCTGCCCACCAGGCTGATCAGGGACCAGGAGGAGCACTTTAATGGGGCAAACACAGATCAGTGCGTTTCTACCGTGAACGACACATTACCGGATAAATACCGTCTCACCCACGGGTTCATAGACACCAGGGCAAAAGGGAAAAATAAAATCTAATTCTCTACAGACAGAGGTGTAATCCATGTTCTCCCCCAGGCCCCCACTCAGAGATGAGATAACACATTCCACATTCAACAAGCTCCACACTATGTCATGGAAGAACTATGTCTCTGAAATGTGTGTGGGGGGCTTCTTCCACTTCTTTCCACCTTCAACACACAGAGTTTACCGAGGAAATAAAATAATATATTAGGACATTTCTGGCCTTGTAACCCTTTAATAAGCCACAGAAGCTTCCTGTTGGCCCGGTCACCTTCACATCATCTGTCTGGATAGATAATCAACACGCTGATTTGTTCTACAGATTGTCATAAATATGATTTAAGCAGAACAATCTGTCCGCGAACCAGCTCTGATCAATATTTTTAGAAGAAACATAAAAGGCTGTTGATTGTGACGAGTCAACGTGCGGCTCCGCTCACCTTCACAGAGCTTCACTGTTTCACGTTCCAGCCATACTTTTCCTGTTTTGGTTCACGAGCACTTACTCACTGCACCCATCAGACGCAGGTAGCAACTAGCATGATGGCCCAGTTTTAGCATTAAATGAAAAGTTGGAAGCAGAAACCTGCGGACGGAGGCGTGAGGGAAATGTTGTCTCTAAAGCTTTCATATGTGTCCAACGTGTTGTGGCACAGACAGACCTCCATACAAGGGATAAAGGGAGAGTGCTCCCTCCAAGACCCCCCCCCCCCACCGGACATGACGTCACACATGACTCATAACGGAGATGTTGGGGAGGGGGTACTGAGTAACGCTGTCCGGCCCTTCAGACTGTCCCGGACACTCCCAGCTCCTCACGCCTGCTGCTCCCTGTGATTAAACATCACAACAATGCAGCTACGGGAAGTGAGTCAGTGGTTCACGAAGAGCAGACACAGCCCCCCCACCCCACCACCACCAGCAGCAGCTCATTTCATCTGCTGCCATGGCGTGAGACCCAAAGGCAAACCTGCGTTCACACCTCAACGCAGCACTGTTGCTCCATGATTACGATGCCAGGGCAGGCCAGTAATTACCCCGGGGCTTTATGTCTCCCCGGCTCTAAATAAGGCCTCACAGCGAGACGCTCGGCTCGGCCTCACCCTGATACTCACAGCAGAGAAAAACATCTCCTCAGGCTGCGATTCCTTTACTGGAAGCGTTCAAGGCAGGCAAGACCAGTCTTGTGCTGCATATATGTGAGACCCACGGGCAGGGCTGAACAGGAGGATCCAGGTTCTGCTTAACGCTGCTTTAAGACATCTTGATCTTACTGCGTCAACAACCACAGTTTACACAGTCCGTGAGGCACTTTCCCCAGAACAGGGTCCGTAATAATCAGGTTCCCGGTGTCCTGTAGAAAACAGAAGTCAGTCGGTCTCCTCCAGAGGAACCCGAATGGTGGAACCACATTCCTCAGGAGGACCGGGCCGCTGTGAGGACACGGTCTGCTTTTCTCACAGATGTGTGTGAGCTGCAGAGCTCTCTAAATCTAAACCCTGTTCCCTGCAGGAAAGAGAGAGAGGAGGCCACAAAGGTAGAACAAAACCTCGAGTGTTTGGGTCCATGACAAGTCCCCTCGACCCAAAACGTCTCAGGCTAGGAAAGTGAAACCCTCCCATTTAAATCCACATACAACCAGTTGGCTTAGATGATCACCAGGGTTCTGGAGAACGAACCTAACGTCTTAGGAGACGTCTACAGAGCCCAGAAGGGGCTCCGCGGTGAGTTAGCACAGTCTCCTCCTGCTCGAACCACGCACACGAAACACTGTGGCCTAGTCCCCGTCCACGGCCCGAACACGGGCTAATGGACCGGAACCAGCGGAGGGAACCACCTGAACACACGCTGTGCTGATATGTAAACCAGCGCTAGCTAGCTAGCTAGCTAACAGAGGGTATTGTTGATCCACACCCAAAGTTTGACCCGAAGACAAAACTGTCCTCGTCCCCGCCTGTCGGTCCTCAACGTGTATTCGGGCCCAAACCAGTTAAATGTGACGCGTCCGTGCTAAAATAAGCGAACTTACCTTGTTTCGCTGCTTTAGTGTCGTTTTCCGTGGCTCACGGTACCATTTGTCCCCCGGACGTCCTCTGCTAACCAACGAACGGCCCCCGACGCGGAGCCTGCTGAAGCTGTGGAGGCTCCGCTTTGTTTCAGCGAACGGCCGAGCCGCTGCGACGCGCCGGGCACGTGACCGAGTCCGGCGCGGGCGGAGCCGTCGTTAGTACCGCTCAACCGCACGCGCTGTGTTACACGGTAGAGGAGGACGGAGGAGCCCGCAGCTCTCCGGGACAACGTCGGCTCTGATGCTGCTCACCAAACGCTTTTTTATCGACCCAGTCCAACAGTAGTCATTAAACCCCGCCTACACAGGAAGCGCGGCGGCACGTCAAGGCCTGGACAACAAGCGCACAGCAGAGCAGTGAACTCGTACTCACCTCGGATGTGGAGAAAAGTGTCGCTTCTTACAAACCGGGGAGACACACGAAGAAACACGCTGTTTACGTGTCATTCAGAAGGTGAACACTCAGGTAACTTTACCGTCCAGCAGTCAGAATACAGACAACAAAGCAACAACACCTCCGAGGACCTCCACCATAGCGTGGTGGACCTTTATGTCTGTCCTGTATGTCTCTTCCCCGGAGGAGTCCCCCAGAGCAGAGTGGTCCCAAGGAAGAACCAGAAAAGCCAGTGACATAAACTGGAGCGGAGCTTTCCATTAAGTGTCAGGGACTCAAATCAGAAGATCCTGTCAGGTATTGGCCCACGAGCAGCGTCTGTACCCTATAATCAATCCATCAGAATCCCCTCTCTCCTCTGAGATGGTATCTTCCAGCGTCTTATTGACAGAACTCTACTGATCCAAGTAACGAGAGCTGGTCACCACCTGGTAGCAAGCAGGGTTACGGACCTGGACTATGTGTGAGGGTGAACTAGAAACTCCTGTCCATGTTGACCTCAGCTGGGAGGTCAGGGTGGGCTCAAATAGTCCGGGTAGTACAGCGCTGTACCTTCCTCTGTGTTTGTCAGAATGCCGTAGAAGGAGCTCAACTCTACTCAGTCAATCTGGAGGAGCAGAAGAGGTTCCATGATGAAGAGGGGAGGATCGACTGTCTTATAAGGTCATAGGAGTCAACATGGTTTTTATGGATTTGGACACCGTGCTGTGGAACATGTTTCAGAACATCTCTCCTCAGGTGTCCTCGACCTTGGAGCTGTGGTTGCTGGTCCTACCAACCTGCCGGTGCTTCGTCTGCTGCTCCTTGTTG
>JAUMHF010000009.1:17497046-17507795 GCA_032359275.1 Microctenopoma steveboyesi | reverse complement strand
CCCTCCTCTCCTCCTCTCCTCTCCTCTCCTCTCCTCTCCTTTCCCCTCTTCTCCTCTCCTCTCCTCTCCTCTCCTCTCCTCTCCTCTCCTCTACTCTCTTCTCTTCTCTCCTCTCCTCTCCTCTCCTCTCCTCTCCTCTCCCTCCCACCTTGAGGTCTCCTGTTTCCTCACTTTCCCACAGACGTCTCCTTCAGTGATACACTATTGATTTATTGTCCCCCACATGATGGGGGAGAGAGGGAGAGAGAGTGATGGAAACCCAGCGAGTGAAAGATATTATTAATGATGCTGTTTGCTGTTGTCACACTGTCGTCGGCAGAACGTGGCTTCACGCAGCAACGTGGGACAAACCTGCGCTGAAAGTAGCAGCTTCTAACGCTGTGGAAGTCAAACGATGATGATGATTATTGAGGAAGGGGGAGGAGGCAGCGGGCAGTGCATAGCCCTCTCCCTGGGAACACATTGACTGTTAGCCTGGCATGTCTCACTCTGTCTCCTGCGTCCTCCGCTCTGCACTGACAGGTAGATAACATCGCATCATCAGCTGTGCGGCCTCAGTGAGTCTTTCTGAGGATGCACCTGGAGAACAGTTTCCATGCACCATGTTCTCCCGAGAGCACACAGGACCAGAACTGCTCCTTTCTGCAACACGAGATGCTGGAATAGGACTGAGACCACGTGTCTCGACACCGTGGAGACCCCTGCGCACAGCTTGATCCAGCCAGCTGACCTCTGACCTCGCGCGCTGACATTAAGCCGTAAACGATGTATCACATATTTCCTCTTAATGTTCAGCAGCAGCGGGATGAGAGAAGGATTTCCTGTACACAAGCAGACCTCCTCAACACGCTGAACAACTCGTCTGTCTCAGGGAGTCCAACACAAAATTAGGGCCACTCTCTGCTCCTAGTTGCCAAGGCAACCACTCAGAAATACAGAGGCTTTTCTGCACAGGAACTAGCAGCATGGTCGTATTAGTTTCCACTGGCTGAGGCTCTAATCCCTGCCACCAACCCCCCCCCCTTTCTTTCTCACACACACACACTCATTCTGCTCTGCATGGTGGCATTGTGGGTCTCTGGGAACAAGCAGGGCGACAGTTACCATGGCGATGTTGATATTTATCTTTTTCGTTAACCCGTCAACAGGTAACACCTCACCTCCTCTTTCACGCTGCTGCACACGGACGAGGCTGCAGGGGACTGCACGTGCACACACACACACTCACACACACACACACACTCACACACACACACACACACACACACGCACACACACACACACACACACGCGCACACACACACACACACACAGAAAACGGTTAAGAACACTCCGATGCACCAAACCCCATCAGTCAGATCCATAATTGGCCGTTCATTGTGCCAGAGTGGGTCCACGGATCCAGCTGAAGTGTTCAGCAGATGTCGGTGGACGTCTCTAACATGAGGAGGCTGCCGCTCTGCTAATTGATCGGGTCGATCGCTGGATGCATTCAGCACGTGACCATAGATGTATGATGGTTACAGGTTAAAGAGACTCTCTGACGAGTGTTTGGGTTTTTGTTTGTGAACGTTTGTTTGCACAGAGCAGAAAGAAACTGACTAAAGGTTTATTTGAAGTGACAGATTCTTAGATTAACCAGAGGACGATGATCCAAAACCTGTTTGAGCAGGAACATGATGGAAAACCCTCGTTAAGCAGTTTCTGCCACTCGAGATCACGACTGCTGGAGAAGTCAGACTCCACCGTCGCGTCCTTTGCTGAGAGACGGACATTCCCCTCACAAACAACGCCCACATGACTCCAGGGGGTGAACAGGAGGGCGGGTTGCTGAAAAGACGTTTCCATTTGTGAGACGCTGACGGACGTGTGAACACAAAATGAGCTCAAACACACTTCAAACGATCTGTTGTGACACTTACATACAAACACAGATCCAGACATGTAAGAGCACATGAACGTCTGCAGCAGCATGCAACACGCGCACACACACACACACACACGCGCACACACACACAGCTCCCCACTGTCACAACATTACATGCGATGAATGCTTCCCTCTGGCAGGCAGCGAGACGCCCGTTCTCATAATTCTCCATCTCGGGGGGGCGAGAGAGGGGGGATGTGAATGTAATGTTTGTGGGAGATTGGAGCGCTGCCAGCTGTCCAAACGACATCTGAATAACACGCGACGTGTCACGTCTATCTGCAGCAGCAATCACCACATGGAAATGTCACGGGGAATTCAACTGGAGGGTGTTTTTAAGAGAGAGAAACCTGATCCTTCAGGATTTAAATCTAATATAACTGGCTAATCTGATCCCTGCATGTCCTGCATAAGAATGATGTGATGAAATGCCAAGAAAATGTCACAGGTGTTACAAAAATACACACGGCTCCTCTGAGATGTGGCTGTCAGCTAGAGAACAGGCAAGAATACATCTGCACATGGCGTCGTGGACGTGGAAACGCGGCATAAGAAATCTAAATTTCCCCTTTTTCTCGTACTGTGTCAGCGATTCACCTGTTTGAAGCTTTGGCGCTTGTGACATCCACACTGATGTGGCCTGGAATAAGTGCTGCATTCACCCTGACAGAGGAAGCACCGCGTGGCAGCAGACTGAAGGCTGAGCCGCGATGCGCTGAGGGATCAGAGAGAGACTGTGTTTTATACAACCTTTAGACATCAGCAGGTGGAAATATAAAACTTAGAAAGCTAAAAATATTCCCTGTTGTTTGCTTCTTTAGTGGCCACAGCTTCATGCGTAGTTAAACTAGCTCAAGCATCAATAGCACGAGGGCTCACTGAGAGCTACCAACACTTCTTACTATTCCAAGCAAGTGCACATCGCGACTGTGCAGCCTCAAGGTCAGAACCTCTGAGCGGAGTTTGGACTTTATTCACTGCTCACAGCAGCAGCAGCAGCAGGGATGGACGCAGGCTTCGTCCTGCACTCTGAGTGGTTTATTAGTAAGCTGGGCAGCGCCGCGGTTGGATTAGAATTTACTTCCACTCAGCTCTGAGTGATGTGGAGTTCCTTCAACCTGCCCCCGTCGCTGGCAGCGCGCTGCACCGACTCTGAGAGTTAACACAGTGTGACTCGGCCACCCCGACCCATAAATTACTTGTTGTTGAAGTTCATCTGCTCCTTTGAAATGCATCCTTTTGAAGATTGGTTTCGTGCTCAGAGGGCGACCCTGCAACCCGACGGTTCAAAGCCTGCAAACACAAATGTGTCGATCAAGAGTCCGGGAGCGTGTCGGCGCACCTTCTCACGCACTCACAGCAGGCTGAACCTCTGAGGTACGAGCACCTACTGCAGTGATACACGCTTCAAATTAGGCTGGTTAATATATCAAAATGCCTCGTGCATAAGTGCTATTGATATGCTGATTTATTACTAAAGTCTGAAAGGAAGTTTTCATTTGGCAGCGGAGTTAAAATCTCATCTCATAAATTAAACAAAAAGCCTTTGAGATTTAATTGATTTCCCTGGTGTGGTGAAGATCCATTCAACACATAATTAGAGAATTCACGAGGATTATCAACATAATAATAAGGCTAATAAAAAGAAAACACACGTTAATGTCAAAATCTGAATAAGAAAAGCTGCAGCAGAAGAGAGAACAATGACAGAGCATTTAGTGAGTACGTTTGAGCTGTTAGAGGAGTTCAGCAGTGACTGACTGATGACACGGGAGCTATGATCTGCATTCTACACCGTGCAGCAAACGGGGTTGGTCAGTTCAGCGATGGAGCCTCCAGAAGCTGCTAATCTCCACAGAAGAGGTCGGAGTGGGAGGAGGCCAGATTTCAGGGTCAGAGAATGTCATGATACAGCATCTAATTTATCTATAAGTCACCAAATGATCAGGCCCCAGTTTCTCTTAGAGACCTCACAGAACCTTACTGGTCTACTTGTGGTTCCTGGAGAAGCAGCTCCCGGGTTCAGGAGGCAGACACCTGACTCAAAGCTTTCCTCGCTGATAACATTCTTCTCACTGCTGAATCCTGCTGTGGTCAAAGCTGCTGTGTCTCCACACCAACAGTAGCTCTAACATTTCTCCTGTAATCCTGTTACGCGCTGCATAATCCCGCCCCCCCTCCCCGCGATGGCATGTCACTCGCCGACTCTGACTCGGGACATCTGTTAGGTATCTGCAGAGACAGACAGGCAGCGATAGTGACAGACATTTGACAGAGGAGTCCTTGAGTTGACAGGAAGGGAGTCTGAGACAGGGTGAGGACACGAGGGCCTGCCAGAAAACCTGCTCACCCACCCACAGCCCTTCAACCCCCCGGGGGCCGTGAGCTGGTGTGTGCTTATGCCAGCAGATGATAACAGCCGGTGAGCAGACGGCGTGTGTGTGTGTGTGTGTGTGTACTTAAGGAGAGGCTAGCAGACCACATGCCGGCCTCCAGAGCTGCTTGTACAGGAGCCAAGCAGGGAGATGATCAGACGTGATGCAAACAAGTGCAGGAGCACATAACCGGTTATTTTACCCGCGTGCCTCTGAACAATCATTAGCTGACAGGTGACCCTCTTTCTCTAACCCTAACCCGCCGTCTTTCTTCAACGCGTGCTCTGCTGATGTACCTTTGTCCATAGCGTTCACATGATGTGTAACTGGTTGTCCTGACGTGGACGGGGCCCTTGTCCTGTCTCCGTGTCTCCTCTAACCCAACATCCAGTTAGTAGACATCACGAATCTTCCCCCATTACCCACGCACCTCCTAAACTGTGCTGACAGCGAGGGTAAACACGCTCTTATCACACATATGCACACCCTCGGGTGTGCTAATAATGTGCAACACACACACACACACACACACACTGCTAAGATTGACAGGCACTTCGCAGGCTGGAGAGAAAACAAGACGAAGGAAATATCAAGCATCATAATTATGTGTGTGCATTTGAAATAATCACGGACGGCTGATTGCAGAAGTGGAAACGTTTTTCCTTTCAGGTTTTCACTCTGAGAGGTGTATGAACCACTTTTCAATCACGCTCAAGGACCTTAAATTCCAGGGGTAGTGTGAAACACACACATCTGCATATTTTAAGGATTCATATTGTCAGGATACGAAAGGATTCGATTTCCTATTTCATTGTCATTTCAGTTGATTAATCACAATTTTTTCTCTAGTTTCAAGTGAAGATCCAAACTAAATGAATAAAACATGTAAGAAACATGAAAATACAGAATTACAAGGCTCAAATGTCTGAAATATGCAGCAGCCCTTTGTAATTATGCTGTTTGGTGAATGCAAAGCAAATCACACACACACGAGTCCCAGAGCCTACATGTTCATTTCATTCCGTGTCCGCTGAGCTGCAACAAACTGCAACTATAAAAACATGCACAGACGTGTATTTATGAGACATTCTGCGCCGTGTAATTATCATAATAACAGCTCTTAATAGAACCGTGTGTTGGGATCGCTGCACCTTCTGTAGATGTGTCACTCACAGTTCAAGGGAGAGTTAGTGTTTGTTCTCTAAAGACGTTTCAAAAAGCAGTGATGTCATACTCTACTGGGAAGTGTGTGTGTGTTTCCTAATCCAACATCAGACCCACGCGCTCCAGCAAGCAAATAAAACATTATACAATTTATTTTTTAATCCACAAAGCTCGAAGGGATTTGAATTATTTCCATTTCTTTACTGCAGGAGCAACATGTTCCAGACCACAGGTCGTTTAATGCTTCATCTGTGCAGCAGCAGCTTCTGGATGTGGAACGAATCCCAAACGAGTGACCAGCACAGGATCTCACAGACACCCAGCTGGAATATTGACTGTTCCTCCGCTGCCTCGACTTCATTCTCATGCAGGGGGTTAAATTCCAGCGGAATCAAATGAAGCAGGAGAATCCATTTATTCCCAGAGCAGGAAAGGCAGCGACAGAACGCCGCAGCGCGCCAGCCTTCTTCCCTTCATCAGTCCAGGATATTTATAGCTCAGCTATATGTGTGGTTGATACCAAATGTCCTCGCTCCGCAGGTGTCCTTCTCTGTGGCTAATATTAACCCAGCACAGAGCTGGATCCACCAATAGCTTGTACGGGAAGAGGCGGGAGGCCGACGGTGGTGCTACGCCGGCCTCCCAGGGCCATCTGTCTTAGTTAGACACACAGCACAGCGTACCGCTGCTGCTGCTCGCATCCTCAGATGCTGCGGCCGATTTAATCAAGCTCTACGGAACGGACCGGGGAAAGTTCTTGGTGCCCAACAGCTGCTTCTGTGTAGCCTCCATGCACACGAGGACAGTAAGAAGGGTGTCGGCGTGGACAGGCTGTCGGTAATTAGTGGCGTCTTTTGTGTTGGCTGGTTCTTGCTGAGTGGAGAATCCAACGGGTCAGAAACAGAAGCCTTTCCAGAACCCAGAGGACGCTCCACTCAGTCCTTTCCTATCGAGCCAAACACCAACCGGAGATAGGATCCGCTGGCACCAGAGAGGAACCCAGCGGTGCCCGGACCAACCTAATCAACACCCGTCTCTTACTACACCCAGCACACTGTCACGCTGGTAGTGGCTCGGCTCTGATGTCAGTGCTCATCACGCGGGCCACAAATAAAAACAGACGTGAGACCTGGCAGCCGGTTGGTGGCTGGTTCCACGCTGAGGGTACGAGCGGCCTCTTCGCTGCGTCCTCTACCTCTGACAAGTAATCACTCACATCATAGAAACCTTCACAGATAGAAGTCAGTTACACTCTTCACTTCCTCTTTGTTTAGGGCCTGATTCTCCAACCCGAGAGACGTATGTTGTTTGTGCCACGTCCTTGGTACCAGAGTCAAATCAGGGGCAGAGTGATGGAGGTCGAGCACCCTCAGGCTAATCAGGAGGACGTGGGTCAGTGTGACACCTCACAAGGCTGTTTTCATTTCACAAGCAGAGGAGAAGTGCTTTGAATAAAAACCTGGGCTACTGGACATGAAAAGAAAGTGCAATGAAAAGCTTCTCTACATTAATTGACACTCGTGGGTCCATTAAATACTCGGAACAGCCGGGTGCAATTTCTCTCCATCGCAGCACTCAATGCGGCGAGGTTCAAAAGCGATCATGGGAGTTAATTACGTTCAAAAGAGTGCCACAGTTTCATCACGCGGGCCTGCGCCGAGGATTAATGGCAGGCGTCACCGAAAAATCCAATAGACGAATGATTAGCATTCCTCGGAGACGGCCAAGACTCGGAGCGTATTACTCTGCCTCGGCTCGACACACAACACGCAATTTCATCCCAAAGGGAGAGTGGATTCATGTCCGGGGCACTGTTAGGAAAAGATCCTGATGAGTAAAAACAAGGGTCAGATAAGGACGTGTATGTCCTGACCCCCGGCGTGGTCACACAGCAGCGTCTGAGTCCTTCCAAGCTGCAAACGCCCCGAAGGAACTCAACGTTATTCCACGTTATTCCCCGTTATTCCACGTTACAGAGCTGGATGCACTCATAAACCAGCAGATGAATCCGAGCAGGTCCTGTCAAAAGAAGACGCCGTGGTGTCAGAGGATGAACTCGCTCTAATACACGTGCACGCCGCTTCCTGTTGACTGTTGACTGTCTGCAGTACACAACACACTGAGTCCCCACTTGTTCAGTCAACCGACGTCGGTGTCTGTTTGCCTGGAGAGAAGCTCCTGCTTCGTTAGTACATCTGCATACAAAGTAGGAATCCATCATCTGCTTCTCCCCTCGCTCTAATTTACACTCAGACGAGGCAGCAACAACACTTGAGAAGACGCTTCGCGCCTGTTTCGACAGATCTTTGGCTCGGAGCAAAGTCATGACACCTCGCCCGTCTCCCGGTAGCATCTCACACACACACTTATTCCACGCTGCAGATTACAAACTGCTGTACATCAAATCCTCTGAGTTTATTTTAAGATGATATCAGGGAAATGATCTCGCTGCACTGGTGGACAATTGTTCCTGAGATGAAACCGGGGGAGGGATTAGCGACCAGGCTCCGTGCGACTGTTTATCAGCTGAATGTTGTTGATTGTTGTTTTTAATGAAAAATTGTGGAACGATGCAGAAATGCTCGGCTCCAGCATCTTCTCACTTATAGTTAACGGCCCAAGGGAGCGCGGCACTTTATGTAACTCGCTGTTTGTCACCTCACCCCATCCTCGGCGTGCCCCGTTTCTTCTGTGTGGTGTTAATGCTAAACACAGTCTTTTGGTTGACTGTGAATCAAACATGCTTTATTTTTCCCAGGTGAGCTGAACATCCCGCTTCCTGTCTCTCCCCTCCACCCAGACCTCGTGACATAGAGCAAACATTTGTTACTCATTTTTATTATTACTGCTGCCAGCACACCGCCTCATTTCTCCCGCATATAACATTATGCTTCACACTTTGCTCCTCGTGGTTCCTCCCGGTCCGACCGAGCCCACCCTCACCGCTCGCAGTCCTCCCGTTGAATATGAGAAACGTCTGCACGAACCCCTCCGCCACAGGAGCTGTGTTTTTGGGATGCACCGAGTGTCGCTGGTAGCACCCGCGCATCCATCCTGCCCCTCCCGCGGGCCGCTGAAGCACGTCAATGCTCCACCCCATCTTACGCTCCAGGCTTATTTTATTTAAATTAATTAGCATAAATGTATGTGTGTGAGTCCCCAGCACTACCCCCCACCCCTCCCTCTCATGCACACCCCAACAATCTAGTATGCAAATGTTAATTAGAAATTGATGTATTGCAGGAGGGTTTAAAGTAATGACATCCCGGGGGGGAACCTTCAGCATAAAATGCAATAATCTTAACAGACAGTGTAGCTTCTGTAGCACAACGTGTCTAGAAATGCACCTTCAAGCCATCATAACATCAGCTGTGGAGATAAACACAGGAGGATATTAACAATTCATCAAGAACATTTTCTAAATGAATCCACGGCCGCGCTCGAAGCTGATGTTTGGTGGATTTACGTTCATGTACGAGAAGGTTGGACATTAGATCCTACGACGAGGCTCGGCTGTTTCATGCTCCAGAGTTTCCACATGCATCAGTGAAAGGGAGGAAACCTGGGAGTAAAAGGAAAGAAAGTAAGATCTGCAGATAATGGAATAACCTGAACCTAAATAATGGACATTTGAAAGCGGCGTGGGAACAACCACCTGTTCCACCTTCAGCAGAAACAGACACAGCTTTGGGAGAAGTCCAAAAACCTGGGCCTGCGTCTACAGGACGTGGCAGGAGTAGACTCCTGAGTCCTTTACTGTGAGTCTCAGAGGGACACCAACGAACTGGACCCTTTGGAGCAGGTGGTGGACATAGTGGAGAACAGGTTACATGCTCTCCACTGCTGCAGCCTTGTTCAGCTCCGCTGTGGTAAGGAACCGTACAGGAAGTCCTTCCTGCTAACAACCATGACCCTGTACAATGACTTCATCGGGACAGAGAGCTCTGCTCCTACAGTTCCACCATCTGTTGGGCCTGACGGGATTTTCCATTGTTCCATGACGGAGCATGTTGCTGTCTCTGAGTCTACAGAGTGTGTAGATGTGGTGATGATCTGTCTGTGTGTGTCCTGCCCCTCGCTGAAGATATATGGAGCATCACGAGGAGAAACACTTGACAACAGCGACCACACACTGTGAGAACAGGCAAATATTCAGTTCCCAAACCTGAAACAATAAATCAGGCAAAATGTTTTAATCTAAAGGACAGACGATGTCAGACAGTGGTAAACACGAGGGAGGACAATGTAAACCTTTTTACTTTTGGCAGATCTACAAAAATTCAAGTGAATTAACAAATACCAGAATTTCGTTTTCTTAGAGAAAAGTCCCAGCTTCTCTGGAAAGTTGTCTGTGACACATTCAAGGCTTCTAGTCCTGAGTAACTACTAATTAAATAAAGTGGTTACGTCATTGCTAATATATTAACAATTTCAGTTACTACATTAAACACATTTAGAAACATTAGGCTCTATTTTCTGCAAAGTGGAATTTAGATCACACGATAGCGGATGTGACTGGAGGCGTATTCACCAGAGGCTGAATGGACAGAGGAAGAAGTTGTGCCCAGTGATGCAACAAAAGGTCAAATAATGAGCTAACGAGCATCATGTGGTTCAGAAAAACAAAAAAACGAATGATCACAATAATACATTGATGGTCTGTTGTCTCTGAGCTTAATGTGAGGACGACCGGCTGGAGAAACACACAGTCTGACTGGAAACAAGAGGGTAAAGAACTAGTTTAGAGAAATGATCCAAGCTGAAGCTGCCTGGAGATGATAAGTCCACAGGTAAGTAAATCTGCTGGTGGAGCCTTGTAAAGCGGCTGTTTCCTCACTGTGCTCCTCAGATCGAGGCGCCCTGCTTTAATATGGAGCACCAAATGTCTCACACTGCATTTCATGCACAAAATGTCCTGGATTCAAAATGTATATTTCATGGCACAGAATGCATTATGTGCACAAAATACACCTTGGGGCGCCAAGTATAATTTTCCATGTAATGAATTTCTTGCAACAAAATGAATCAAATAAATGAGTGATTATTATAATATCATTACCATATCATTTACATAAACACTCGCTGCACAGACACTTGGTGCCATTTTTGTGTGGCACAAAATATATTTGGGTCAAATTGCTGCTCGACGCCTCGCGCAGTTCAGAACCACGTCCTTTCCTAACGAAGCGCAGCAGAGCAACGAGCCTCTGTCTTTGTTCGTCCAACACTTGACTCTATCCCACTGGTGCTCGCGCCGTCCTCAGTGTGAGGCCTACAGGCTAA
>JAUMHF010000009.1:17475627-17494104 GCA_032359275.1 Microctenopoma steveboyesi | reverse complement strand
TCTTCTCGGGCTGCACGTACTCACGTGTGACGGCAGCTCTGGATGTTCTGACGCTCAGGTGTTCCCGTCTGATGCCGTCGTGATGACCTGTTAATGAAGATCCTCAGCCGTGTCCCATGGCGCACTGCAGGACAGCCGTGCAAGCTGTCAATCGAGTGTGCTGAAGCAGAAGGAAGGTGCAGTTTAGGCGTAGTTGCCTCCTTGAAGTTGACATTTTGAAGCTTTTCAGTCAGTTCTTTCTTCCTTCCTGATGGGCGTCACATCTAGTAGCATAACACAAAGTCTTCCTCCTCCAAACCGTCCTAATGGCTGAAGTGGGAAATAAAAACGCCATCCCTGACCTGGCACTGCCACAGACATTTTCTCTGTTGGAAATAGAACCAGGTCAGATTCGTCCTTACGTTGTAAAAGCATCGGCTGTGGTGCGATTTCCTTCTGGAGCAGATAATATATTCTGAAGTGGTCTGGTCTGGTTGCACATGAGGACTTCTGAGCGGCGAGTGGATGGTTATCAGTGAAAGAACACTTTCCAAAATGAATCCTAACGACAGGAGCGAACCCAACGTTTCAAATCAGCCTCTCTTTATGGGCTAAGGGTAATATTTGCTAATGAGTCGCTATGCTGCTGCCATGGCAACAGGCCCATCACCACGAGTGTGAAGCAGGAGTGGCACCCTTGACACCAACCCATAAAAACGAGCTGCCCGGGACGATGCATAATGCAGTGCTGTAACCCTCATGCACCCGCCTCCACCCAGTCTTCTCCCTTTGTTTCTTCCGTGTTCCGCTCACTCCCACAGAACCCCCACCCCACCCCTCCTTCCCCAGTCATCCAGTCCATCTGCTGGGGGCTGCTTTGTGCCCTCTTTGACCTCCAGTGAGTTTTCATGTCTAATGAATTAGGAAGATTTACACTGGCCAAGTGGCGTCTCCAGGGAAAACGTCTCCGCTGACTCGTCACTTCCTGTGTGGCATTTGGCCCATTTCAGGACTTCACAGTGCACTCAGTGAAAGGCAGCAGACCAGTCACGTTGATCCGTCGTTTCAGTTGCTCACTCACTAACCTGCAGAGACCGCCCATCTCCTCAGACAAAGGTCGCCACAACGTGAGCAGATGACGCCTCTCCCCCTCCCATCTGTGCCGGCCTGCTGACGCCTCGCGAAGCAGAAGCGGCACAGATTGTGACTCTTGTGTGACTTCGCGGGCACAGCGGGCCGCGATGCTTTCTCGAGGCCTCGGCGGTCCTACGTCCCATATGACCCTTCCTGGATGTGAGACTGCCTGAATGCTCAGTCTGCGAGAAAAGTCACGTTTCACCCGCTCTGCAGCTGAGAAGACGAGTTCACGCTCTGATCTGAAGTCGTCACGCGGAGGTGATCCTGAGAAGGACTGAAGCTGAGGCGAGAGCAGGTTTTCCACATCCCTCGGGTTGTTCGCCGTTTCCTGGGCTGCTAAGAGCTGCAGACGCCCGTTTAGGCTGATATTAAAATATATTGATTCGCTGAGCTATGAGCAGGTTTAATCACGACGGTGCTGAAGCTGTGGGACAGATCTACCCGGGACAAAAGTCTGCTTATTATTTCAAAGCGCCGGGGAAATAACTTCATTGATTGGGTCTGATCTCGCGCTCGGTGCCGCCTCCGTTTTTCATCGCAGCATATAGTAATTCGCTTCGTGTCGTGCTCCGCGCACCTCTTTACATTTAATCCTGTTCATTCAGAGCATCACGTGCAGTCATTATCGCAGGCGCCATAAAACAGGAGCGGGTTAAGAGTTAGTCAGCATTTCTCCCCGTCAGCACTGCAGTTTAAAGGTGGAGTAAATGTTCCAGAGAGATGATTGGTGACCTTCCTCCACAGTTAATTCCTCTTTTATTTACCACCTGGTCATTCATTCTTATACCTGTGAAGTATCTTCGCATCTAGTTTGTTTCTTCATTCCCCTGCATCACACATACTTTCACAGCAGCGTGACCCGCGCGCTGACGACAGATTGCCTCCATCAATCACGACTCTGCAAGCAGCCTGTGCGCAGTCCTCTGCGTTTAGTCTGTTATCTCTTAGCTCGCACAACCTCTCTGTGGCCCTCAGGAGGCTGCCGAGGCCGGCGGAGATCGTATCAGCGCGCAGGTCAGGGGAAGGCGATGACTAATTCATGAGGCTGTTTTGCAGGGAACCCTGGTCAGGAGTCGTTAGCCGCCTGTCAGGCTGCGCTCGCGCCGCGCTGGGAGTTGTGTGTCACGGTGGCGTTTTTACAAACAACGTTGCTCTTCACACATTTAAGTCACGTGAAAGGTGAAAGAGGAGCAGGTGGTTCGTTTGTGTGTTTAAAGCACAGAGCCTTGATCTTAATCTCCGATTTCACTCGCTCTCTTCCTTTGTCGATCAAACGTCCCTTCATGTGCGACACTGAACACGCTTGTCCTCAGATATGATCCGGTTTCACGGCTCTGACCTGGACTCATTTGGACTCACTGATTTTCCAGCACTTCAAGGACCTGTTTTCATGATCTGCTGACACCGACCAGCCTGGTGTTTGGGAGAATGTAAAGAGGGTTACGTGGACAGTGGGGGTCACCTCGCTGGCCCTGCGCTGACGCCGCTCAGACGCCGCTGAGATTAAAGGTTTGACTCGCTCCAGGGCCGCGGGACAAAACAGTTCATGTAAATGTGTGTGTACGTCCCCCGATAACAACAAAACACAATTAAACTGATTTAATTTGTTACGTTCTCATTTCACCTCGAATCAATCGACACACACACACACACACACACACACACACACACACACACTGAAACCCAGCTCACTATGCAAACGAGAACAACTCCAACAACATGATTTAGCAAACAGATTTAGAGAAAAGAAATAACGGTTAACGGCTCCAGTTCATTAAACGTGTTCTGCAGAACAACACGTTGTGTTCAGTTTACACAAAGTCAGCGTGTAGCACTAACAGGTCCTAATAAATCCTCCTTCATGAAGGCGACGCTTTAGTTCCTACAGTAGATCACGTCACTGTGATGTGACCGTAGCAGAGGATCAGAGAGCGGGGCTGGTTTGAAGATTTCTTATGTGCACTTTTACTTGGAGAGGAAAGTTTCCCACAGTGTTTCACGCTCACTACGAACACGTTGACTCTGCCTGCATTGTTACCACAGAGTCCAGCTTCCTGTGTTTTCCCTTTTGGGACAGGAAACAGTCTGGACTTTGAGATGGAAGTCCAGACTTATCTGGTGAGTAGGAAGACGCGGGGCTGTCGGACCGAGCTGCTCAGCTCCTGACGATGCAGAGTGTTTATTTAAATGCAACAAAAAACAGGAAGGCGGAGACTTTATCTGTGGCTTCCACATCAAATCGACACGTCCCAGACCAGATGAAACGGTCGTGTCTGGGGACGTCGGATAGAGAAGTGCTTCCTGAATGCACAGTTAGATCTGAGGTTCGTTTGGTGACCTGCAGCAGAACTCGGACCCCACGGCACTGCTGAAGTTAAACTACATCCTATTCACCTGATGATGACTCCACCGCTTAAATTAAACTGCAACAAACGTCGTTTGGTGATGAAATCATTTTACTGTAAAATCATTAGGTGGAGTTTGTGTCCTGCGAACAATAAATTAGGTTGTAGTTCTTAAAAGAAGTGTGATGACGCGGTCCTAATAAGACCAGGGGCGTTCCGGTCTGGTTCAGGTTCAGAACCGTTTCCCTGGAGTTCTGCGGCAGTAATTAAAGTTGTCAATAGCTGGTTTGGCACAGGAGAAGTTCAGCATTCCCGCTGCTACATCCAAAGCAGAGGGGGGCTTCTGGGATCTGAGCCAGTGGCTGATAGATCCATCAATATGACGGGTCCGTTCAGCGCTGATTGCTCTCTGGAGCTGCTGTGATGGGGCAACGACGCGTGGAGTTGTCCACTCTGAAGCTGAGCTCTGCTTTATTTACATGCAGCCACACGGCGAGTCGGCTGCAGGGCGCGGAGGTCCTCATCCGCTCTGCTCCAAGTGTACGGCATCGTGCTGATTGCTCCATCAGGATTCTATTGGACAAATATTTAGCTGCTACGGTAAAGTTGTGTATTCTTAAAGCAGAGTCATCTTAAATTTATGAAAGGTCTGGAACCGCTCTCTCTGGGTGTCCAATGACTGATGCTCCAACGTATCCCGGTTTTCTTTATCCAAAAATCCGCAGACGACTTGTTTAAGTTTAAAAATATTTACATGTCATTTACATTAAAAATATGAAAGTTTCCACCTAAATCAAAAGGATGCAGAGAGATTCAGAAGTTAAAAAAAACGTGTGGCTTCACTGGACTCTCACCTAACTTCCTGTCCCCGCCAGACTTTCAAAATAAAAGTATATGTAGTAACTACGAAAAAATCCTACTATGACTTTATGAACAATTATTCTAAATATCTAAGTGATTATTTCAATACAACATGAATATAAGTTACAATTTTACTTATGTCATATAACTCCACAAACTGGATCTACCACCTTATCCCACTGCACGGCCAAAAGTATTGGGACGTTTGCTTCTCCACACACATGGACTTCAGTGGTTCAGGAGTGTGTTCTGTTGGGTTGAGGTTAGGGTTCTGTGCAGGCCAGTTAAGTTCTTCTGTGAACTGGATTCATTTATTTGGAGGAAATGTCCAAATAGTTTTTTTTCTTTTGCTAAAATTATTATTTACTTATTAAATTATTTAAATTTTAATATTTTCATGTAACACTGCAACTTCACAGATTCTGTCTTTAAAAAGGATTTAAAAAAGGAACGTTTCAAACCAAACCACAGCCGTCCAGAAGGTTTATGATCAAACTGTGGTGTTGACACAGCAGCATGGGAACACGGAGAGATGGAGCTGTTTACTGCCCGAGAGGAGGGTCACGTTTCCTGGCTGCCTTGTGATAACATTATCACCAAGCAGCAAACGCTTCCTCCTCAGAAACGTCTAATTTTAGCAAAGAAAACACCAAGAGATGTATGTTGATGAACATCCTCTAAGGGCTGAGTGAACTACGTCAGACACAATGGAGTAGAAGCGAGGGTAAACCTGTAGAAAACAACATCAGTTCCTTCCTTAAAAGGATTTCAAAGCTCAAGAATCCCTGGAATTCCTCAGACAACCCCGCCCCGCATGAAGAACCAGCACAGCTCATATGAAAGGAGCTCCGGCCGTGTAGGAAGATGCTTTTAATTCAAAATAAAAGCATGTTCTGATATTCACACAGCAGCAGCTACACGCGTCCTCTCACCGCCCCCCTCCCCCTCTGGTCCACATGCTAACAGGGTCTCCTCGCAGTGAATAGGTTTTCACCATCTGCACAACCACAGCAGCCTCCTTCTTTCTCAGGGACATCACACGGCCAGCTGATTGTGAAAGATGACGCGCTCGCACCCGGCTACCAGGTTCACACGAGCCCACATGCTTAAGCCACCCTGGGCTAATTCAATTCCACTGCCATCCCAGAGGTAATAGAGTGTGACTGTACCAGTTAGTGGATGGTAAAAACGGGGGCTGGCAGGGTGGGGGGGGGGGGGTCGGGGCACATCTGTGGTAGGCCTCCAAAAGTCAGACTGGGATTATTTCTGTGTTTGATTCAGATGTTTCATCTCTGCCACGGTTTTACGTAGAAGCTTCAGTGTGACGCCTCGAACATGTAGAAAGTCCAGCCCAACATCTCCACCCCCCACCCCCCCACTTCTAATCCTGCACCAGAAAAAAAAGCATTACGTGGTAAATGTCAACCTGGAATTCACCAGACGTGTCGGCCCGTGACGGTACCTCAGTGAGAGGAACAAACGCAACTCAATCAGAAACACGAGCCCCCGCAGCTCTTATCGTCTGAAGCCACAGCCGAACACAGCGTTCGTTGGCAGGCGTGATGTATGAGAGAACGTACAGCTGTGTGAATATGATCTAAAATAGATCTGAAATATACAGATGCAGGCAGAAACACCGTAAACAGCATCTCTGTTTAAAAGTGATCCTCAGAGTATCACAGACTCTCTGCATTTTCCTATTTCAATTTAAAATCCCATCTTCTCTGGTTCAACACGACTCCTCCGGCCTCATGAGCAGTTTTCTTATATTTATCTGATATTTAAAGTCGACGGAGGAGCTGCCATGAAGGGACGAGGCCCTGTCTGTCACGTGGCTTAAGCTTTCATTAAAGTGGGGTTTCCAGAGGTTTAAGGCGGGGGGGGGGCGTCTGTTATTAAATTCATTATTCTGCTGGGTTGGTCAGTGAACAAACTCTCATGAAAGCCAAGAAGAGCCCCATAAGCCGTTATCCAATTTTATTGGTATAAGAAGATAATGCCAAAGTGCACACGGTGTGTTTGGCCAAACTCTAATTATACAGCACCACCCTGCGAGCCTGGAGGCTGGAGGCAGCTGGGTTCCTGCACCTTACAGGAGCAACGTTTCACTGCTTTTCACTCATCTCAGTCATTTCATCACATCAATCCAGGCAACACGACACACAGCCATGTGTTCATGTGGGGTTCAGGGTCGTTTCCTTTTCTGCCGCCTCCATGCTCGGCTCCCTTTGTTGAAGCGTGTGGAAGAGCAAAGACGGAACCTGTGTAAAATCTGAAGTGAAGTCAAAAGCGCAGCTCATCTCAGCTCAGTCACTTTTCTCTGAACAGCATCTGTAACAACACGAATCTCTGATGTTTTCAGATAAAAAATCAGCTCCGTTATCGCTGGCGAGCAGCCGCGTCAGTGTTACTGTACACAGACGCGCGTAGCGTTTACAACGGGATTAGTCATTAGGATTAGTCACGAAGAGGAAGAGGATCCACGCAGCCCGCAGCTATCTATTAACTCCATGTCACCCAGTGGGGCTCATGCCACTGGAGGGTTGACGGGGAAGATTTGTGTCAGCGACACGTCGAACAGAAACAGAAACACACGAGCAGTTCAGATATAAAACAACTCCTGCTTCACATTATTCCAAATCATGACATCATGTGCACAGAGGAAGGTTAACTCCCCCCCGCAGACAGTGAAACCACCACGCTGCTCTCTGACCTTCAAACAACAGCTGCTCGTTTTACTGCGCTGCTTTTCAGTTTCGGCACATTTGCATAAATCTCAGAGCTGCTGGGTGAAAAACAAACGTGTCTGTTATGGACTGGACGGGCGGGGGGGATGGGGGGGTTAACCTGCAGATGCTGTTATCAGCAAATGGACTTTGTGTTTGTTCTATGCTGAGGTCCCACATGTGGTGGAAGGATGGCGGAGAGCTGAACAGAATCAGTCAGAAACTCATGAATGATGGTGGTTTACGTAAAGCTGCTACAATCAGGAGTCACGTGGAAGGAATTTCTCGTGGCGGCGCTGACGATTCTCACCTGAATCGACAGCCGCCGCGTCTTCATGCAGCTTTAAGGTGAATTTCAGCTCAACGTTTAGCTTCCTGTCTTCTTCCTTATTATTCTCTTGTAGCTTGTTCTTATCCGCAGGAGAAACCAGTTGGACGTCCACAATGAGTAACTGCAGCTTAGGGGCGCGAGCCAACAAGCTCCGTTTGACTCGTTAAACCAAAAGTGAGGCGTTCACTGACACAGAAATGGTGTAGAAAGAAACGTGCATGTCTCATTTACAGGTACAGGCCACCGATCTCTTTTCAGGGGTCCAGTTAGCTGGATGCTAAAATGCTAACTGGTTCAGTGGACCAGCTGAGGACAGACGGCGGCGGCTGCGGCCTGTAGCTCGCACGCTTTACGTTGGAGAAATGCTCCCTGACCAAACGCCTGAAAACAAGCGCCACAGACGCCTGACCGAAGCCACTTGTTACCCGTCCGACAGCTTTCCCACGTGTCTTCCCGTTGGCTGCAGTCAGCTGCGTGGAGCCGTGACACAGTCACTGTTCACTGAGGAAGTTCAGGAGGGAATCGTGTTTGTCACTTGGCCCATGCTTTGGCCCAGCGTCGCGCCATATGGAATCTAGTGGGAGAAGTCATTTGTTTTGTGTGGGGAGCTGAAAAGCGAACAGCTTGTCTTTCTGAGTCAGCGTTGCTCTGCGACTTTGGACGGTGGCACCTTTCTCTCTGAACAATAGCGACGCTTGTTTACTGGAGCAGAAGAAGCCTCGGTCAGAGACGCTGCAGAGAAACCGAACACGCGGCGGCTGTAAATGTTTCTGATCTCAAACACACACATGAAATGAATACACCTCATTTAAACAGCAGAAACATCGTCTCTCTGTCGTCCGTCTCTTCCTCTGCTTCCACATCTTATGCTAATGCACGAACACGCAGCGCTTTGGTCACGAATGTGCTGCAGCTGAGCGAGAACAAAGCGTAGCACACTCATAGCTGGATGACACCAAACGCACGCGAGCATGTTTGTGCACGTGTGTGGAAGCAAAGCTCGGGGATCAAAGAAGCGCGCTCAGATGCATATGCATGCTTCTTGTGTTCTGTTTAGGAGAGCGCCTCTTGATTTGTCTCTGGAGAGTCGATTCTGCAAAAAATCATTCGACATGTTCATTAGTCTGCGTGTGTGTGTGTGTGTGTGTGATTCAACAGGCACCAGTCATGTGGGAATCAACATTAGGCAGCGTCTCAGCTCGCCATATGCTGAGATCAGGATGAAGAGCGTCAATTAACAGACTTCTGATCCTCATAAAGCAGAAACACACGTCCAAACCATGCTGCATCTAAGCTCTGCAGGCATAAAACAGCGGATTGTGTTCTGCCTCTCAGATGTCCCAGAAGTCTGATCCTGCTCCATCCTGTGTTCTTCACCGACACAGAAGACGTGAGTTTTAAGGTCGGACCCTTTCTTGATCAAAACGTTCTAACATCATGTTCGAACATCACCGACGAGTCAGTGGCCTCCAGTCACGCAGAAGAAACTGCACAAACGTTCCACGTTAAGAACAAGAAAAACAATTCAGGAGCCAGTGAGGAGCTTCTCAACACGCTCGCCTGCTGTGAGCCTCTCAGCAAAGAACAGATTCAATCAGAAAACAAACATTTCACTACAAAGACGAGCTGGAGCGTCCTCAGCAAACAATGAGTCCTCAGTCAGACGGAGGGATGTGCAGGTGGTTGCACATAATACTCTCTCTGTTTCCTTATCTTCAGCAGGAATAAACAGCTTTTAAAAACAGCTAGTGTCTGTGAACATAAAACGATTACGTGGAATAGAAATGCTTGAATCCACAGTGGTCTCCGCTTTCAGCGGAGCCCAGAACACTGGAGATAACGCGCTTCTGACACATGCCACCACGTCTATGTGAAGAATGAAGGGGTTGGAGTGCGAGCAACAGTTGCCACGGTAACACACGCTTGCTTGCGTATGTGATCTGCAAATAAATTTAATCAAGGTGGATGAAAATCACACAGCGCTAGAGGTGAAGCTACTTTAGCGTGTTTCTGCATCATCTCCTCAGTCTGTCCGTGGTCTGTGTGTTCCTCTCAGGATCAGGTCGGCTCCGAGGTCCAAGTAAAGGCTCCTCCAAAGGTACTTTAAGGTTCTGAATCCGACAGTACACACCGCAGCTGTGGTACGCTGCCTTCAGGGACCCCTCAGAGGGGAGGTCATCCTTGTTGCTAGGGATTCAGAAACATCTTCTCCCTAAAAAACTAAATCTGAGCTCTGAAGCGAATTGTTTAAGTTTTGAAGAATTTAATGTGAATATTTAGGAGATTAAAAAAAATCCATTCGTTTGTTATTTAATTCAAGTTTGCAGTGAACATTACAATTGTACCTTCAGTGAAAAATGAAAGCGCTGAAAGGGGTAATTATGTTTCTGAGACCATTAAAATACTGTAACTGCACCGTAATTAGTGAGAGATTGAAATGAAGAACGTCACTATGAATCCCGTCAGACTGTCTTTCTGCTGCACGGTGGCTGAAAAGAAAGAAGCAACATAAAAATAAATGCTGGGACCTGGGGGGGTCAGCGTCTCATCAAACAGCTGAGGCTGGATCCAAATAGCTTCTGCTATAATAGTTGTTATCATGTTCTGCGCAGCAGGCAGCAGGCAGCAGGAATATTCATCCACCGCATACGGCGGCTCCTCGGCTCTCATTTCGTTTTGTATGGATGAGAAAGAAAGAGACAAGAGCCCCCCCGCCGAGTCTCCCGTTCCTCTCCACCGCTCGGCTGCATTTAGACCTGTCCACTAGCAAAAGGTGTTTTTGGAATTCAAATGTAAAATGTCTCACTCGCCACCGAGGAGTTTTACTGTTACAGCAGCAGCGGGTGAGAAAGGAGGAGCCGAGGGAGCTGAGGTCCCATCCAGCTGTGTGCAGAGAGATGAGAGCGTCTCGGGCTGGTGTTTCAACCTGCTGTGTGCGACGTGATGCGCTCAGAGTCGTGCATCACACTGAATGTTGAACTACTCCTTTAAGGCCCAGATTTGTCCTGATGTGGTGCATTTTTATTTGATAGCATCTATATAGACGCTCATGGAACAACACAAACCTACACCCAAGAAACCAGACGCAGGCGGAGGAAGTGGAGGAGAAGAAGCTTCTCTGCTTCTTTCAGGTCAGATTCCTGCGTTTCTTCTCAGCTCATGACCGATAGCTTCAGGGTGTTCGATGAATGCCCCTCTGTCCCTCCGTCCGCTCGCCCATGAACAGGAAGACGTGTTTGTTTTCCTGCCTGACCACCGTCTCTCAGACTTTCCTGCTCAGCCCACAGCTTTCACGGCCCTCATCTTTGCATTGGGTTATTTGTTCTGGTGACGTGAGACGACGTGACGTCCACATTTGGATGCTGAGGCCTTCTTGCGTCGCTGTGACTCCCAGTGAAGCAGGAGAGTGAGTTCCTTACGCCCGGCGCTCTGGAGCGCAGCTGAATCGCAGAGAAAGGATGTGACCAAGGGGACGACACCCAGAATCTGTCACAGCAGTGAGCCGGGATTAGAGACAGAGAGAGAGTGTGTGTGTGTGTGTGTGTGTGTGTGTGTGTGTGTGTGTGTGTGTGTGTGTGTGTGTGTGTGTGTGTGTGTGCGCGAGTCATATCCATCAGGACCTTTCACACAAACATCTTTATTGAGGCAGTTTGTCCTAGAGCAGCAGACAGAGCGTGTTTCACACTCATAACGTGTCTGGCTGCCACCTTAACGCCTGCTCTGGATGCTTTATAGCAGCTGGATCTTCTGTCTCACCTGCACGTTTCACTGAGCCGCCACTTCTGAAATGTTGATCTCCCCTCCCGCTGAAGCTCGTTCTTCTTGAACCTCCTCACTTCCAGCTAAAGAATGGCTGCCAGTGATGAAGGCAATTAATATTGTCTAAAAGGAGCCATAAGCAGCGATGCGGTGACTTAATCTACCTTCTACTGCCGAGGCCATATTGGATCTGTCAGTCTGCCTCGGCGCCACAATGGGCTATTGTTCAGGAGGAGGACATGAGAGATGACTTCTGCTGGGGCAACTGTCTCTCACGTTCACACACACACCTGAACGCACACACTCCCTCTAAAATAAGATCAGCTCAGCACACACACACACACACACACACACACACACACCTGCACACTAAAGTCTGTATGTTCACAAATATGCTAATAATTTTCCTAATGTTTAGGAAGACAACAGGACACGAGGAAAGTCTGTCTCTCTCTCTCTCTCTCTCTCTGACTCTGACTCTCCCTCTCTCTGTCTCCCTCTCTCTGTCTCTCTCTCTCTGTCTCTCTCTCTCTCTCTCTCTCTCTCTCCCTCTCTGACTCTGACTCTCCCTCTCTCTCTCTCTCCCTCTCTGACTGACTCTCCCTCTCTGACTCTGACTCTCCCTCTCTCTGTCTCTCTCTCTCTCTCTCTCTCTCTCCCTCTCTGACTCTGACTCTCCCTCTCTCTCTCTCTCTCTCTGTCTCCCTGTCTCTCTCTCTCTCTCTCTCTCTCTTTCCCTCCCTCTCTCCCTCTCCCTGGTCAGTTGCGCTCACCCAGAGGGCCCGCGGGTTAATGACTTCCCCGGCTGCTGCGGGACAGAGAGATAGATGCGTTGGTGTGGTTGCTGATAAGGTGGAGGGGGGGGTCGCTGTAGAGCACCTCTGCTCTTCATTCATCAGGGGGAACCAGGACCAGGCCAGGGACGTCACACGCAGCCAGCAGCAACACGTTCGTGCACACGCCAGCTGACGCTGAACACGTGTCTCTGCGAGATACGAGGAATCTGCAACAGATGTTTACACGTGCAGGAATTTCATACACACACTTTAATCAGGCGAATGAACACCACCCAGCACCTTTCAAGCTACAGTGTACTGAGCAGGACGGTCCTCCACAAGTCTCCTGATTGTCCCGATGCCATCGCTCTGCTAATTATCACGTTTGGATGAAATGACTGAAGCAAACATCAGCGTGGGTCACGGTGAACGTTGCTGCACAAAAACCTATTGGTTTGATAGAAACCACCAACTCTAACTGGGAGCTTAAGGATGCAGCTGAAGTGCAAACACGTTCTGAGGATGGTAAATGTGAACCTTCTGTTTCCTAAGACACAAGAAAAGGAGGCGCCGCCCCCCATGAAAAACAGAATACATCTTTCCTTTGAGGAGCAAACATTTTTTAAAAGCTCGACTACAGGACCTTGGTTACAGCTCCAGACCAGGAAACTAAACCAGAAACTCAGTCCGTCAGAGCAGCGACTGTGTCAGAGAGAAGCTAATCCAGCTAATTCAGAAGCTACTGAACCGTTCCACAGAGGAACCACACAGGAAAGATCTGGATGTGGAGGGAGACACCGTGGAGCCTCTTCAGCCCCACTGATCCAGTCTTTAAGTCGTTTCTCTGCGTTGGTGAAGGGGAGAAAAGGACCCAAAGTCTGAAGTGTGTTCGCTGGTCTGTGGATTTGTTCCGACCTGACGGGGGGTGAAAGAGAAAAACGATTTCTCCGTACTGGGAAATAAGAAGAGGGCAGAGGAACAAATAAGGACGGCACAGAGGAAGGGAGGCAGGGGTGAGAAGTGCGCGAGTGTACATGCACGAGGCGAGTGAAGAGGCAGAATGATGAAGAGGCTGTAGCAGACTGAACTAGGAACACCGTATCTGGCTGTGGAGCCCTGAACCCATTTAAATATAGGGCGACCGCGTCGTTTCTCAAATCCTTCAGAGCTGAATGCTTGGTGCAGCCCACAGCGACCGGCTCGGAGGACTGGGACAGCGGAGCCCCGACGTCTCTGTTCAGGTGACACGTGAGTCAGCGCGTGGTGTCACCGCACGTTTTACACACGTGGGCACCTGGCGTCAGAGCGGTGCGTTTGTTCGCGAACAGAGGACGTGCAGCGCTGCGCTTCCTTTTACGAGTCTATAAACGCAGAAACAATCGCCCTCTCCCTCAAATCAGCTCGTCTCATCAACACTTGGTTGCTGACACTCAAGGGCAGCTCCCAGTTCCAGCCAGTGATGGATGGGCTGGTGGGGCGGGGGGGGATGGGGTGCTGATGTCCAATCAGAAGCCTCCTCTGGGACTGCTATCCATGGGCTACTTCCTGAAACATCTGCTGGCCGGTTATCCGTCACGGCGGGGACGGGAGCAGCAGATGTGGCGATGATGGGCTGAGCGGGTCCGTAGCAGGAGGCGGACGTGTGGCAACACCTTCTCTAACGTTGTTATTTCCTTCTCTGATCAAAGCGATGCTGGGACACGCGGGTCTGCAGCGCTCTGCACCTGGAATAAATCAGTTGTTCCCTGATAGGAGAACGCGTTGATGGATTTCTACTGGAGTTCCTCTGGTACAAGCACAACCTGCTTTATGTGATCTACGTAGCGGGGGGGTGGGGGGGCCTCTATAAAGCTGAAATGTACGAGAGCTCTGGACAAAATCTCATTTAAAGAATGAAACGTGGCGAACCTCCCTGTAAGAACGTTTAGTAATGACAAACGTTCTGGTTCTTACTCCGCGTGGCTCCTGGAGCATCAAACATGAGACGAGATGATCAGAGAAGTCTGCAGGTCGTCCCTGAATGCTGCTCTCACGGTGTTTAGTGCCTTGTAACTAGTGAGTCGTGCTTCACCCCGGGTCAAGTCTGGGACTCGTCAGGAGCTTTGAAGCTTGCCCCCCCCCCGCGTTATGCCCCGACGGTCTCCCATGCTCCCCTCCTCTCCCCCCACACCTGCCTGGCAAATTAAAAATCGAACATCACAGCACCACCACTTGAACGGGCCTGCTTACGAAGGCTGAAATGTCACATGCTTGTTCCTCATCAACTCTGCAAACCTCCGACGTGTCACTGAACCACCCACACGCATCTGTCGACTCGCAATGTCCCGTGATCAGCAAATGAAAGCAAAAAGGTCAGAGTTTATGTCGTGTGTCGGAGAGGACGAAGCCGCTCCAAGCTGACTGAAGGACTGCTTCACATGCCTCCACAGCCTGAAGATGAACATCAGCAGCTGAGGCGGGAGGCAGGAGCACGCAGGGCGCACATGAACAGCAAAGACGTGACGTGCATCCCACACTTTGGCCGGCCACCAGCTGTGCTTCATGCCACAGCTCCACCACCGCTCCCTGTGTGCGTCTGGTGTGTGGCGTTCAGGGACCTGGGACGCACATACACGTCTATTTATACCATAGTTTAAAGTTCTGCATTTCCGCGGCTGCTTCCGTATCAATTCATCTTCACTATTGTCCATCAGGGAAGCAGCAGCTGCGCCGGTGACGAAATTCATGCTGCAGATGTGAAAAGTGTGGCACGTGTCACAGAAGGTTTTCTGCAGGGTGATGTCCGGGAGAAAGCGGGAACTGAATGTGGCTGTGGCTGATTTTACCTCATAAATACTAATAAGAAGAATTAAAGAACCAAACTACACCAGTTGAAATGGAGAGAGTTAGAGAATCGTGACTGATCCTGCACGCGTGAGTTCTCCGTGTGTTTTAGGAGATTATGTGAGGGAGTTGTCACATTACTGGAAAGATGTGATGGAAGACGGAGCCCCTCAGTGGGCTGGGGGACTAATTCAGGAGATGTAAGAGGACTCCATGGGTGAAGCATAAATGAACAGTCCGTTAACAGCTCAGAGGTTTTTAGTGGTAAAGAAACACATATGAACAGACCACCAACATCTACGGACACGGAAAACAACATCAGACAAAAGATTTACAAGCAGCAGTGTGTCAGGCTGACCAGGCGATGACCACAGCAGTGATCTAGTTCTGTGACCCCTGTTCACTGCGTGGCAGTAACCCCCCCCACCTCTGCAGGGGGAACATGGTGTCTTTGCACATTAAGAAGGGGGGCCCCATCCCCCCCCAGCTTTATTACAAGCAGAGCCAATGTCTGTGACGGATAAAGGCAGCGCAAAGAGTCCAGCAGCTCGGAATCAGATGAAAATAAAAAGTCAAGGAGGATTTCAGGGGATTTGCAGTAGCTAGCTCAAGGTCCGCTGCCAGAGGTGTGTGTGTGTGTGTGTGTGTGTGTAAAAGAAAGATGTGCTAGGCATTCAGTCTTGACCTTGCCTTGCTGAATCCTTTTTCCTTTTAGCTGTTGCCCGGCAACATTGCCTTGATAGCAAGAAACG
This sequence comes from Microctenopoma steveboyesi, assembly GCA_032359275.1. Lineage (NCBI taxonomy): Eukaryota > Metazoa > Chordata > Actinopteri > Anabantiformes > Anabantidae > Microctenopoma > Microctenopoma steveboyesi. The sequence goes on along the minus strand of JAUMHF010000009.1, from coordinate 17,478,615 downwards.
GTCAGAGAGAGGGAAACAGGGATAAAAGCAGAAACAGGTTTGACGGAGGCTTGATGCTCTCATATTACCCTCTGCTTCCGAGCCGCGCCACCGCTTGTCTTGCCGTTAGCGCGGTTAACTGGGGTGTTATTCTTTCTCTTCGGCCCTCATGGGACGGGTCATAAAGGTCAGAGGGCAGACAATAGCATCTCTCCCTTCTGGCAAAAAGCGTTTAGGAGGTTTAATGCGGGAGGAATTATGGCCGTCACTTGTATCTGCCCCCGGGGAGGCAGCAGAGCAGTAGGTAGCCGAGATCAAAGTCGTTCTGCAGGACGCGGGCACATATGGCTGGAGAAGACTCTGCGCGCCTTCCTACAGAAACATGATGTGATATCTGTGTCTGCTGGCAGCTCACCCCAAGGGGTTGAGCCTTTTCACCTCTGAGGCCCAGCACAATAGGGCTGCCCCCCCCCAGCAGCATTGATCAAAGGGGGAGGAAGTGATGGCGGGGTTAAGAACTCCCATGGAAACATTTAATAGAACGAGCATTGTGACACTGAGCGTCTGTGATCTCAGGGGCCGAGTGGTGCAACCGTCATACAGCACGTGACTGTTTGCATCGTAGTGATGAATAATTTATCATGCGTAAAGAACAGCAATTTACTTAGATCAAACTAATGGTTAATTTAACATGGTGGTGGTAGTGTGCTGGTCTGGGGCTGCTGCAGGTAACCAGCTGTGTTTTATGTGATGGTTTCACCACTCTCAGTTTCCAGCTCTGCTGAGTGTCTGCGGGAACTTGGTGGGTAGGAAGTTTTAGGGAAAAGCATCTGTATGCTACAGGCCTTTGACGTGATGGGATCAGAAAATTGCTTCAGTTCAAAGCAGCCGAGCGAGAGCAGACACGCGTTTCCATATTGTATCCATAACCTCAGCGTGTGTGGATAGATGGGCCGAGGCTTTTATTTTGATGGAGCGTAAATGGATAAACCTGTCTAATGCATATCAAACAGCCTCGCTTCGCAGCACGATAACAAAAGTGTTTTTGCTGTGAGCAGATCTGAACACGACTTTCTCTGCAAGACGCATGTAGAACAATAAAGACAACACTTGTGCACATCAGAGAGTGAAGCACGTTACATCTATCTGCCATCAGTCTGGTCGAGGTTCATCAGGACGGCGGGATTCCCAACAACAGATGTAATGGTGATTTGTCTTCTGTTGTGTACCACTGCTTCTGAAATGACTGCTGTTGTTTTACTCCCGGTTGGTCAAACCTGGGTGGAGAGCTGCACATTCTTTCCTCCTTTTATCCATCAGCGTGTTGTGTATTCAGTTATTTTTCTGATATGACGGATGTTTGCTTGGGGCAAAGCCAACGTTTTAATCCAATATTTTCATGGTCTCGTTCTCCGTAGCCCAGGGAAGGTCAGGGCAGACGGTGTGCAGAAATAATGGATTTAAATATGGGCTTTGCCACAGACAGATGTTTTATCTCTCTGTGCAGACTCTAAGCAGCTGTCAGATAAATCGGCCTTTGAAGATGCAGCCACTGCCCGGTAACAGCTCACAGTCTTCCCTGTACTATGCCTTCCATGAGGAAAGATGGATCAGTAACACCGCCCCAGCACACATTCAGGAACCGTCGGTAAAAACAGTCTCTTCACTTTCCATGCAGAGAAAATCATTAGATCACAGCAAAAGGCACAAAATGACGAAACACAGCGAGTTTACGCGTGACACAAAAATCAATGATATCAGCAGCTCTGGCACTCGCAGGTGTGCGCAAAGGTTAAACGTGAAGGTGCAGCCAAACATGAGCTCATTGACAGAGATCTGTAAGCAGCAGGGTGCGAGCTCTCAGAAAGGTCAGAGCACAAGGTGGCGTCACAGTCTGCGTGGATCCGAGCGGTAAAACGCTTTATAACGTCAAGGCGCTCCTCTAGAGACGTCCATCACTGTAAGTCAGGTTCACAGCGAGATGGGATTTATGCTGACATGTAAACTGGTTTGTGCTGAAGGGAAAATGAGCAGACGGCCAAAACCATTTCATCAAATCATTAAATCACTTTCATTCCCAGCCCTGTAAAAGTAGGTTTGTTAACGTAATCCTGAGTTTAATCCCTTTATCGGAGAACCTAAGCCCAGCAGCAGTTTGGTGCTGATTCACCTCCAGGCTCGAATGGAGCAGTTTAATAATAACTAACCTGTGGTAAATCTGTCCCTCTTTTCCCGCCTCCTCCTTCTGAGGTTTCAGCATGTGGACCTGATCTAAACAGTCTCAACCAGCCCCGTCAGTGCTCGTCGGTCCAGTTTGCTCTGGTTGCTTCAGAGCTGCAATGAAAGGAAAAAAAATCTACTGCAAAAGTATGCTCGTTGGAAAATACTTTGGAAGACACTGGGGTTCTTGGCAGCGTTGTGTATTAGGCATGAGAGAGAAGAAAGCTTAAAAGAGACTACCACAGCACAGTCTGTATTTAAAACACATCTGAAGTCCAGTTCCCACAATCCACTGTGTGGAATTCCCTTCTTGGCAAATGTGAGAGACAGAGAGAGAGACAGAGGGAGAGAGACAGAGAGAGAGACAGAAAGAGAGAGACAGAGAGAGAGATAGAGACACAGAGAGACAGAGAGAGAGAGAGAGACAGAGAGAGAGACAGAAAGAGAGAGACAGAGAGAGAGAGACAGAGAGAGAGACAGAAAGAGAGGGACAGAGAGAGAGAGAGAAAAGAGAGAGAGAGAGAGACAGAAAGAGAGAGAGACAGAGAGAGAGCAGCGATGGGAAAAGAAAAGGACAGAGAAACATTTTACAAGTGGAAAATGTCTGTATTTACATTAACAAGAGAAACATGTGAGATATACGTAGCACATGAGTCATGACGTTACCTCGTAAAATAATTTCCCCAGCACAGCTGTAGTGAAGCGGATGGTGAGTTTTATCGCCCGACAACTGGCGGGACCAAACTGTAATTAGCCGTTTTACTATCCCGCCTGACCACAGGAAGCCTA
>JAUMHF010000009.1:17451584-17463439 GCA_032359275.1 Microctenopoma steveboyesi | reverse complement strand
TAAAACTGAGCTTGAGTCAGCAGACCACACACACACACACACACACACACACACACACACACACACGCACACACACAGACACACACGCACACACACACGCACACACACGCACACACACGCACACACACACGCACACGCACACACACACGCACACACACGCACACACACACACCCTCTCGAGTTACATTACAGTAAATCAAATCAGCTCTAAAACTGATCTAACACAGACAGAAACACTGTCACAACCTTCCAGACACTTTCACCTTAGACAGACATCAGTTCCAGGAGAAGAACCAACACACACACACACACAAACACGCGGTGCCTCCGTCTTACCGCGGCAGCGAGCTGTACTGTCGCTGCGCCTGGGCGAACGAGTCTCTCTCCTCCTGTCTCTGCCTCTGCATCTGAACCTCGACGGACACCGAGTGGCGACCCGGCTGGTTGTGTCCGCTCGGACCGTTGGTGCTGGAGCTTGACTGGAAACAGCGAGATGACAGATGTCATGTGGAACGCTTTTCAGTATGAGGAGCACGGACATGAAGAGGAGGCAGAACATGGGTTTAACTGTAGAAGCTGGTTTAGTTTATGTGCAGCTGCGTTAATAATGAAAAACCAACCACGGTTCAAACACACGGATAAAAAACTCACTGACCAGGTGATCTGGTGAGTTCTTTCCTTTTTAGTATTTAACTTTATCTGAAGAAAATGCCTCACATCATCACACAGGCCCCCTCCCTCCCAGCCCCACCCACCCCCACCCTCCCAGCCACTTACCAGCCGTCGGTCAGGAGCTCGTCTCTCCTCGGGTCAAAGTGAAGGTGAGTCACACACAGACAGGGGGGGGGGGGGCATGCTGGACACTCAGAGGAGGGTTACAGTGATGAGATGTGATGGATGTTAGTGGGAGTTAATGACGGAGACAAGTACCCGCCCCTGATAAACACCTCCTGCATGAAGCTGAAGTTCGGCCTCCGTCTGCTGTAACACACACCTCCCCCCCGATCTTCATCCTCAACCAGCCAAAGATTCCGACTAGATCCAGCAGCAGGGCAGCACCCCACAGCCACACAACTCCCCCCACGCTCCTCGGCATCCTGGGCGTAATGACTGCGCGCAGACCAGTCGTAACGCAAGGCAACGTAATTAGTTTTATGTGTTGGGAGTGCGGGGGGGGGGCAGCTCATGGCCGTAAAACGATTAGCAGCAGTCAAGATGCGTCCTGCGTTAAACCTCATGAGCGAGGGGGGCGAGCACCCACGTACACACACTAACGTTGCCCACAGGTGAATTCCAGTCTCAATATTTCCCAGTGGAGAGGAAAACATCCCTCTGGTGGTTCAGGAGCGTTGAACGTCCCGCGCTCATCTGCCTAAACAACGCGGGAACATACCCCGAAGGATTCCAGATAATAGAGGTATTAAAATGTTGCTGTAAAATATAAGAGGCAATACTGTGCTATTTCTGCCCCCCCCCCACCCACTGAATGAACTCCCATATCCATAGTGGTATAAATGAGCGCAATAAAGCTCGGCGCTGCTGCTGGGAGAGCGCACATCAGTCATCCTGATGGAATTAGACCGCGCTACCCACAATCCTCCCTACTCCCCGAACCGTGGGGGGAAATAAAGAGGAACAAGGCTGCTGTGACACAGAAGAGATATTATATTGACTTAAGGCATGTGGCTAAAAAGGGGCGACCAAGAAAAACACGAGACGAAGGGCGGATGAATCCCGCCGGCTCCGTTTATAAAGATATAAAACAGAGAAAACGAGCAAACAATGTCATGAGCGTCATACGGTGGGAAGGATGAACTCCACCTGTGATGGTGTAAGTGGGTTGTAGGTGGATTAAGAAGAAGGTTTGCAGCTCATCACACGGATGAAGCAACGAGAAGTAACGCGCGTGGGGGGAGATAATTTCCCGTTTCCCATATGGCCGCCAACACGGAGCTGCAGCGTGTTACTCCTGTGAGCGGGATGTATTTCAGGACAGAGGGGGGGTTTCCTGGAACGTGTTTATTTCCACCGTCACCTACGTTTCCATGGGAAAATCAAACCAGTAAACAGAGACAGATGCTGCTGCCGTGCACGCTGGGCTGCTCGGAGACAAAAGACCCACACTGTCCTGGAATGCGTGCCAGTCCGTCTGAATCCAAACCAGAACGTTAGTGGGTCAAAGAGATGGGGTCTGGAAGCTTTGTCACTTTATCATTGCATTTATAAATCACGGGAACAAACTCTCCCAGCGCACATGAGAGATGCTGCAGACATCAGTGGTAAAAAGATCGTACAGATAAATACAAAAACACAGGCGTGAGTAAAATGACCTGGTGGGAACCTGCACGCGTCACCACAGCACACACACTGATCACATGCATGCTGTCGTCAGGTGCTGGCATCAGAACAGGTTTGAATATGATAAACACAACGTGTCGAACTAGACAAAACAATGCTGTGAAATAACTCTTTAGTGTGTAAAAAACCCCACAAACATCACAGAGATTAGAAAAAAACAGGTCAAATCTCATCTTCAGGATTTAAAATTAGCTCCGTGATCGTTTAAAAGGGCTTCACTGGAAGCTGGAGGCGAGTGGGTCTGAAATAAATACTCAGTCCTCTATGACAACTGATTTCATCACCGCCAAAGAAACTTTGAAGACACAGAGATTTTGTTCTGCTACTGTTTCCCCTCGTTGCTTCAGAATGCGCTAATTACCCCTCAACTTAAATACACGTCAGTTAAAATGCACAGGACTCTATTTTACACTGTAAAAAGGCACAGTTAAAACAGAGGATTAAAAAATGACACACATACAGTCCATGAGGTGGTGGGCGGGTCCGTGTGGATGACTGACACACATGCATGGGTGCAGTGGGCGGGGACAGGTGTGTGAGTTAGTGATGGTGGTGTCAGGAGGCCAGAGGCTCCTGCATGCAGACGCTCCAACGGGTGTTAGCATTAGCACACGTAGCCCATGGAGGTTAATGGTATCCCTTTGCTCATGGGCTCATAACAGTGGGGTTAGTTAAAGTTAGCACCATCGTCCAGTTAGCCACAGGTAGCGCTGGGCGCTAACGCTGTTAGCATTCCTCAGTTTCAGTCTGGTGGAGGGCGTTTTCTTAGCCGTCTTCTCAGGCCGGCAGCATTGGAGTTACAGACTCCGTCAGTTTCAGACACTCACCCAGGGCTGCTCGAAGCTGTAGGTCCTCCTGCGGTCATCGGGATCATCCGGGACGCCCTGGGCCTGCTGGAACTCCTGCCGCAGCCGCTGTATCCGGTCGTGGTTGCTGGGGGCGAGCCGGTTACTGAGAGACGAGAGAGAGGAGAGAGGGTCTGTGAGAGGTCTGACCTGGTTACAGCAGACGGAACCGCCTGAGGGACAAAGTTGGTGCTTTGTGACCCACATCCAACGCACAGCGCTAACAGGTGAGCAGAGCCACCAACGTGCCGCCTCAGATGTCTCATTCGTAACAATGAACAAAGACTCGCGGTGAATGGTGAGCAGCACCGTGCCCCCCCACCCCACCCCACCTCACCTCATATCGCTCAGCTACAGCCCTGCTATTGTCTGCTGCGCTCCTGCCAAGCGCACATCACACAATGCTGCCTTCAGTTAGTGTTTCTCACGGTACACTGAACAAACGTGAGCTAACTGTTCCCCGAGAACTCAACCAACATTATTTTAGAAAGCGTTTAGCATTAAGTATTAAACGGTGGACTTTTTAGACCACGACGTCATCTGTTCCCAGCAGCTCCAGCTCACGTACGTTGGGGAAGATGTGACCTGCATATTTATTATATAGATATTTTGAAACCGTACACACACGCACACAGCTGACGGAGACGTTAGTGTTAAACTCATCCTACAGAGGAACCTAATTAACACGTTTTCCCTCAAACTGTGCGTGTGAACAGACGCGTGAAGGACCAGCAGGAGAACATTCACTCCAAGCCTGACTTTTCAACTTTCTCCTGACTTTGCCAGGAAATTCCTGAGGTCCGTGTTATCTCAGAAACGCCAAAGGTCAAAGCAGCAACTCTTTCCAGGCTCAGCGCTTCCCCCGGCTCAGCTTCACAAACATCGCTCTGCTCACAGAGGCGAAACTTAAGCTTCAGCACGAAATTCTGAAATACATTCAGACTGAAGGAGGCCCGTGGACATCAGCTGTTCCACCGCAGTTTATTATGCTACAGCGTGGAACACAGCGGCCGCACTGACTTAGCGAGCCATTAACTCCAGACGTACACAGATCCACAGTCCTCGTTAGAGACCAGGAACCTGTCATATGTGATCCTGCTAATCTCCATGACACGTAACACAGCCGCCTGGTTTCTGATGGGCAGAACATGTGTGACCCTGGGGCTCTGGGTCAGGGCCTCAGAAAGGATAAAACCACACGTTCATATGATCAAATGTGTATTATACTCAGCCTCCGCACTGAGCTGGAACCGGACCCCAGAGACTGAAGTGAGGAAACCCAAATAAAAACTCCTCTTCTCTGACAAAACACTGCAAATCAATCAAAAAAAGAGCAACACTGCAACACAGCGATATTGTCAAAAAGCCTCCCGAGGCGGGGGAAGAGCAGCCGGCTGAGATGAGCTTCATCCTCTGGACAGACTCACTCAATATCTGGCACCGCAGTACGAGGCTCAAAGGTCACGAGCGGCTTTGTTGAGCGCAGCGTCTCTGGGACTCAATAACTGCGCTGCCAGCAAAGCTGTTTACGCCGGGATGCACCCTGCCTTCCGCGGCCGGGCGTGTCTCCTGAAGGAGGGAGCTCTGAGGAAATGTGATGCCTGCTTTGTGGGCTGGTGCTGTTGGCGCTGCTGCGCCAGGTTCTAATGCAGCACGGTGAAGACTGACGCCATCGTCTTCACAACATGAGTCTTTGGCTCAACGTGTGAAACAGGAAGTCTGTTCCGGGAAATGATTCCACACTTCACTTTAAGATAAGGTGTGCACAGATGATCAGCGCTATAGAACATCTAGAGCTGTAGTGAACAGATTAGCGCGGGGCTGCAGACCTCTCAGTCCCCAACAACCGGATGCTGCTTCAATCAAAGCAGAGACAGAGCGAAGGTTTCCACGGGGCCACGTCCAGTAAGTGACAGAGGCAGCTGATGGGCGGAGTCCTAATCCCGTTGATTAGACATGAATGGTCTTATTTACTTTACTTTACTTTGCTTGGCAGACGCTTTTATCCAAAGCGACTTACAGGGAGCTAGCGCTGGGTGTCTGGCTCAGGGACACACCTGGTAGGAGATGGATTAGGAGTCAGACTGGGATTCGAACCTGCGACCTTCTGCTTCCCAGTCTGCCGCCTAATCCACTGAGCTACACGGGCTGCTCTTCCCATGCCTACAGATCAGCACCATAAATTCAACAAGCGCTCACTTTAGGCAGTAAAACAGAAACAGCTGGATTCAACCCACCGGCCACAGAGAGCAGCGGAGCACGTACAGGACGCTGAAGTGCAGAGGCCTGTGTGGAGAGATTCGAGTGGATCTCGTGTCCGTTTTGTGATGAGGGCCCTCGCGGCGAGTGGTTACAAGTGGAGTGACCTTGACAACACGAGAGCAGCGCTGTAGGTTCACACTTCAAAGTTCCAGAGGAACGCAGCAGCCGCCCGGCTACACGCAGCAGCCTCAGCCGCAGCCGCCCCGGCTACACGCTGCAGCAGCTGCAGCAGCCCCGGCTACACGCTGCAGCAGCAGCCGCAGCCCCGGCTACACGCTGCAGCAGCAGCAGCCGCAGCCCCGGCAACACGCTTCAGCAGCAGCAGCCGCAGCCCTGGCTACACGCTGCTGCAGCAGCCGCAGCCCCGGCTACACGCTGCAGCAGCAGCCGCAGCCCCGGCTACACGCTGCAGCAGCAGCAGCAGCCACAGCCGCAGCCCAGTGGCTCCTTTAACAGCTGAGCCAAGATGTTTCAGTTGCTCTTAAATCTTCTCAAAGTCTCTTTAAATTTAAGGCTTATTAACACCTTCCCTCTGTATCATATAAGAATCCAATTAGCCAATCAGCTGTTTAATTAAACGCCACGTCTCAAAGCTTTAATCAAACGGTCACCTCCAGAGCAACCAACTCTCCATGATGTACAGATACGAAGAGTAGGAAAACGGAGCGTGTCGAGGATGTGTGTTCACCCCAAACACAGCAGCTGTGGCGGAGAGTCTCTGTAAGCTTATCAGATAGTGGGGGGTGGGGGGTGGGGCTAGGTCCTACATCCTCTGACAAAGAGGGAGCAGCTGGTGGAGCCTTTCTCCGCTGTGAAAAATGAACTAAGATGATGAAGATGATAATCCAGGTCTATTGATCGAAGGCTCCCGGACAGCCAGCAGCCAGACTGATGCTGCTGCTAACTGTGAGTCCCCGTTATCTACTGCTGCAAAGATCCCCAAAACAAAACCCACTGACGGATTCAGAGCAGGAACACACGTCGTGCTTGTGGAGAAGAGGATTTATTTCAAGCAGGACTGCAGTTTAATGTTTGTTCTTAAGGTACAAATGAAAAATTAAACTGACTTTCAAAGCTCACTAACAAAAAAGTAAACGATCAATATGAAGAAGTCGGTTTGAAGAGTTCCCTGCAGACGTTTGAGATCATCGTGTTCAATTCTATAGAAATTAAACGTCTCCGCTCCGCTCAGAGACCAAATCAGGCAAAAAATAAATCAATATTCGAGTGAGGAGCCAGATGCTCTGGTCCACGGTTCACAGGAAGCTGCTCGTCTCGGTGGAGTGGGAGGAGTTTGCTCGGTGACCTTCGTTGGATTAACTCAGACTAACCTGTCCCTGCTGCAGTGGTGTCCGTCTGCTGTTTGATGCAATGAGGAGATTAGAAAGTCAGAGAGGCCAATGTGTGTCAGGCTCTTATTAACACCATCCTCTGGATTACATGGGATTAACTGGGAAACACCGACCCGCCTAAACTGATAAAACTTGATACTTGATAAAAACACTGCTTCACACAAGCCTCAGATTAAAGTCTCTCAGGCTGTGTAACGCCACGCTTCATCCCGCGCTTTCTAAAGATTCAGTCCAACAGATCCCACCCGTCACCGCAAGGTAGCGCTGGTCCCGAGCCGCAGAAATCCCCCCGGGTGTCAACACTTGTGCAAAGCAGACAATAAACACTGGAATCCATCGACGGAACGGATTGAATTTAATTGGTTTTCAGTCGTACAGGGCATCTCCATCTCTTAAGGGGCACCGTCGAAGATGGTAAAATAATATTTGGCTAATATTAAAGCCCCCCCCCACACACACACACACACTTAAGGCGAGATGAGTTGCTGGTCTTCGATTTCAAGCTGCTACGGCGCCACTGGAGGCCATAATGGCGTGGCACACAGCTGCTTGCCCCCTTTTAATTCACGGGCCAATTTCATGCTTGCACACATCGGGTATCACCCCCGGCCCGTCCAGTTAAAGGCGAATAAATGGGACTGTGCTGCTCGTGCCGGTGGCCCTGCCCTACTTTTACCGACCTGGCTGTGTTCACGGTTCATTACTCAAATCCCCTTCGGACCGCGTTTGAACACGTGACTATTTTATCTGTGGCGGCATTTCCCAGGATCTCCAGACCCACTGATGCTGTGGTCTGGGATGTAAACAGCCGTCTGATGGTCACCGGTTTCCTGATCTCCTGCTGTGCTGGCGTCTCTTTCTGTCAGATTATCGGAGCCTTAATGTGACAGAAAACTCCTGCATCTCATTCCTAAATCTATCGTTATCAGTTTATCTGAGTCTCGCAGGAGGACAAACTCTGCCTGCTGGTTATCGTCTGACGTGCCGAGCAGGGAACTGAATATCTGATCTCACGCGCGTTATATTAAACGAACACCAGCTCCCAGTTTAACACGCCGCTACAGTCACGGAGAGAAGATGCGTCTAATCTCACGATCTCTGTGCAGGTGGAGACTAAAGCCTGCGCATCATCCTCATATTCTGTGGTTGGTACTTTTCTTCCCTTTGTTGAATTTTAAAATGACCCCTCACACACACACACACACACACACACTCTCGCTCCGCTGCTCTCTCTCCTCCCTGCAGTGCATTCTGACACTGACTCGGGTGGAGGTGGTGGTGGGGTTAACAGAAGACGGCATCCATCACGGCGCGCCGTTCAATCAGTCAGGAGACAGATCTGTGCTGTCAGACACGTCGCTTATCGTAATATATCTGAGCTTCACTGCGCCGTTACGATCCCACCCATCATAACTAAAGCTCAGCCGCTCGCCATGACTCAGCACATTCAGTCACCTGGGGAAACTGTAACCAGGCAACAAGGTTGGGAGCTAATGGCTCCACCACAGCCAGCGCTGCACACCGCTAATTATTCCTTTCTGTGTCAACACCGGCGTAGAGTGGGCTCTTCCAGCCCATTAACGTGTAGTGGTGCTTTAACAGCTCTGCACAGAAGCGAAAACTACTTCCAACCTGCCTGCACCCACGAGCCGTGTTTTCCTACAGGTTGAGCAAATTACTGGCAGAACCGAGGACGTGGAGTGTGAGATAAAAGCGCCAGGCGAGGATTTTCCCACCAGCGGGGAGACTGCTCCGTCTCATCAGCCGAGGATCAGGGAGTCCAACTTTCTTCTTTAGTCTTAGTTAAACTGCACACTGATAACAAGGCCCGACTAGTTCATGCTCATGAATAAAGTTCAGTCGGAATCAGAAACAACATTTGCACAACTTCTTTGTTTCCCGCTGGCAGAACATCACAGAGTTTCGCTCCTTTGTTTTCAGAACAGCAACTGAAATATGTCGGGTTTCAGAGTCAGGATCCAACCTTCCTGCGTCTCAGCACGGCGCCGACACTGGTTGAAGGCAGGTTACACAGCACATCTCAGTGCAACGACAGCATTACGTGACCTGGGTTGGACCAGAAGTGACAGAGTGGGCAGTTCACAGAGAAGAACCTGAGCGTGGCTCCACCGTTTGGGTCAGAGAGAACCTCCCTCAAACACCAGACAGAAGAGAAGGAGCCAAGAAAACGTGACCCTGTTCAAACACAGTTAAATACAAATGGTAAGAGGGACAAAGTCTGCACGACTCCAGCGAGGAGAAGAACTGAGGACGTAAACTCTGCAGGACGACATTTCATATTTAAACAGCGGATATAAAGCAAACGATCCATCTCCTTCTTCGCTAGATGTTTCTAGCATTAAACAACATATTTCTACCGTCAGCAGAATCTGTTCGTGCGCTTTGAAACATCGCGTAAAAACATTTACACAGCGAGAGGTTTGGTGCATTTCTGCAGACGTTATTAATTAAAATATACATAAAGTATTCGATAGCTGCAGTAGAATGAATAATAATCAAACCCGTGTGTTCCAACAGAACAGCTGCCACTAAGATCTGAGCACTGGCCGTTCGGTGCTTTTCATCCAGAAAAAGGAAACAGTGGCGATAGCCGTCGTTTCTAGAAGCGGCCGAGGTGATCGTGGCTGATGGGAATAAGTAGAGCGAGACCAAATTAGAATTCCAGGTGAGAGTTTGACTGATGCACGGCTCCAGCGCTGCGGGATGATTTCGCCTCGGCCTGGTCAGAGGGGGAAAGGAGGGAACGACACTGACAGAGAAAAAGGAAATTGAATTGGAGCGGCCTAATTTCTGGGGCAGGCATCACGGTCCAGCTCTCATATGCCCCCCCCCCCCTCTCTTTTGTCGTGGCGACTGGTGTGTGTGTGTGTGTGTGAGACGGATGGACGCCTCACTTGTAATGGGTCCCACTTTCAGAGAGCTGCATAAAAACGTCTGATAAATCATAATCTAAGTCAAATTAGGATCCATTATCATGGGGGGTGGGGGGGCTCTCCCTCTGTTTAAATGAGACTACAGGCATCCTGTGACAGCAGGCAGTTTTCAGAGAATACGAGTGCATATCTGATGCCTGATCGCCATGGTGACGCGTGTCCTAGATGCCAGAGACTCGGAGCTGTGATCATAATGTGTCCATTCTCAGACACACGGAAACCGTCCACATCATCCTCACACGGCTCCAACACGACGCCACCGTCTGTGTCTGTAGTAACTCTCTAACAAAGATCCTGCCGTGAACCTCACAATAACCGAGGACAGAGCCGAACTGCTTCCTCTGATCTCCTCTGATATACTTTAGGAGGCGCGGAGCTCCGTAACAAATGGAAAAGCAGCAAATGAAATTTCTGGTTTCTATCTCTCCGGCTCCATCTGTGGGAATAAGACCTTGGATTTACTCTTTGTTGCACAGCGTCGACATGTAAAAAGCCTCTCTCCAACAGCTGAAACAAAGCAGCGCGTGTTCAGAGTGGAGGCGCTGGCACGAGTTGGTGGAAACTCTCCTTCTCAGGTGGAGCTGGGACGCTGCTGCAGAACCGCGTGCGTGTCTGAAAAGCTCTGAGACGTCTGCAGCTTCATGAACAACGCTCACAGCGTGTTCAGCGTCACGTTTCTGCTGGGAGGAGGCGTGGTTCTAGAGTAGAGCAGTTCTACTCTAGAGCAGTTCTACTCTAGAGCAGTTCTACTCTAGAGCAGTTCTACTCTAGAGCAGTTCTACTCTAGAGCTGTACGTCCTCTAGTCCTCCGTGCTTTACGCCTCCTCTGGAAAAACAGATGTCAGAGTTATTTACGTTAGCATCTGTTCTCTCTCTCTCTCTGGAGTCCTACAAACCCAGGTAGTGTCCTCCAACAACAGGTCCCACGGAACCAGCTGTTCTTCTTAAAGGAGGCCCCACCATGAAATGCCCATGGCATCAGAGGGGCACACACACTCCCCCCCCCCACCTCCTCCTCCTCTTCCTGGCTTTCTGCATTGTACCGAGCGCTGGGACTATTCATAGCTTCTTTGGGTTTTGGTGGGTCGGGGGGAGACAGTTCTAGGAGGGAGTGGAGAAGCAGAAGCGTACCCAGCGACTAGCTCCGGCTGCCCGCGAACAACCCCTGATGAATTCCTGTGAAGAGCCAGCCAGCGTCTTCAGCTGCAGAAGTCACGGACACGTTTACATGTTTGCTTCTGTCTAGAGAGCAGTGGGCCCAGCCGTACGGAGGCGCTGTGTACATCCTCACAGACCCGTCTGAGCCGCAGAGACGCGTCGACAGGTGTGTGCACGTGGTTTACAGGCTGGTAGAAGGGTTCTGATTTCACTGTGTTACTGCAGAAGGAGTTCCGCGGTCTGGCAGCTCGTCACAGCCGCTTCCAGCCGTGTTTGTAGACAGAATATAATGAGTGTGTTTTTTGGAGGATCTGGATCTGGACAAACACATAATATCTCTAATAAACACAGAGTTTTTGGAAAAAGAAAAAAGCGCTCCGTCTTTAAAACCCACACGGATCCCTCGCTCTGCCTGACGCAACACAGAGACACATGCGAGTGCAGCGTGTCAAAGATTATCCAGGGAGAACTCAAAGGGTGTCACGCAGACACCGCTCCACAGTTCAAATCCCTCTGGGTGGCTGCTAGCTGTCTGCTGAATGCTGTCAGGATCCGTGGAACTCGTTCTGAAAGCCAGTGTGTGAAAAGGATGAGCGTGGGGGGGGCGAACAAAGGAGCAAAGAAGAAGACAGTCGAGGAAGGAAGCATGTGGGGGGAGGGGGTGTCACAGGCCTACTGTGAAGGACTAGTGATGGAGAAAAGCAGCTCTGCTGTCGGAGCCCCGTCACTTTTCTGGACTCCAACCGTCCCAGCTCCGCCCCAGGCTCATTACGCGCCGCAGCCTGTTCCTCGTCCAGCGTCCAGCGTGTCTGTGCTGCCTGCTCCTCGTCCAGCGTCCAGCGTGTCTGTGCTGCCTGCTCCTCGTCCAGCGTGTCTGCGCTGCCTGCTCCTCGTCCAGCGTCCAGCGTGTCTGCGCTGCCTGCTCC
>JAUMHF010000009.1:17424681-17435237 GCA_032359275.1 Microctenopoma steveboyesi | reverse complement strand
TCTGGAGCTCCTGCTCCTCAAAGCCAACAGGAGTCTGGAGCTCCTGCTCCTCAAAGCCAACAGGAGTCTGGAGCTCCTGCTCCTCAAAGCCAACAGGAGTCTGGAGCTCCCACGGCCTCTGCGCACGTTTTCAGACCTCCAGTGAAAGTGAGACTTCTGACACAGTGTGTTTGAAGCAGGAGAAGCTGTTTGTCCAGCTGTGTGTCGTCTTTCACTCCGTTTCCCTTCTAGTGCAGTGGTGCTGAGAACATCTTCAGGTCCCGGGGGGCTGAGGCGGAGAGGCAGGCTGATTCTGGTTTTCTCCTCTGGAGAAACTTTGGCCGTGTTGTGTAAGGATGTGAGAGGAGCTTCCTCGTGACCAGGTCTGACTTCAGCAGACCCAGGGAGCTGCTGTGTGTCGGCAGGTTAACGTGGACGTGTCGGGACTGACGCCTGTCGGCTGCAATGCTGTGGTTCACTGTGTGAGTACAGTGAATCTAATTTTGGGGAAACCTGCAGTCAGTCGGACCCCCGACCCCAATGGAAACCCCCCCCACTTACAAACAGTCAAACCTCTGGGACAGGGAATCTGCGCACATGTTATTGCTTCGATAAAATCTCCACATTGTTTAAGCAGCAGTATCGAGTCTCGCTGCCATCTGAGCCCCCCCCCCTCCTGTGCACAGCGTGGTCAGGTCTAATTCACTTCCTGTGCAGTAGGGGGCAGACAGGAAGCAGGAAATGTGCTTCCTGATTCCTCTGGAGGTATATTTTTCCTTTGATTGTTGATCTGGGAACGAAACATAATATCTTGAAGGAGTTTGTGTCCCTGGCAGCTACACCGCTGTAATCCAAGCCTCACGTGTGGGGCGGGCTGGTCAGCCACGTAGGAAACTGAGCTGTATGAGCTGCTTCCGTTAGCTCATCACGAACACAACGCGCCCCAGAAATCAGGAGGGCAACAACAGGTTGGTACGGCCGAAGGTGCCAGCACCTTCAGACCCGACAGTGTGGAGCAGAGAGGAAGTGATGTAGTGGTGAGGCTGTGGCTTCTGCACGTTTCAACGCCACACGCCACGTCAGGGAATAACAAACAGAGAAATAGAACCATGCAGCGACAACGGCAGCAGCTCCGTGAATTATGAATCACTCTGGAACACAGGCTGCTGCTGCTGGAGCCATCTGGGGAGGCGTGAAGACCACGACTAAGACAAACCAGCTCATTCAGCTGCGCGCTCACTCCCGCCCACCCTGCCCAAGCCTCTGCTGCACCGCAGGCTCTCCTCGATCGGCTCCAGCCTCCCGAATCTCGATCATCGATCGGAGGAGGGCTGGAGAGCAGCTCGGCGCAGGCCTGCACTGCTGCTGCCAACCCGCAGGCTTTCTCAGCCGGCTGTCACTGCAGCGGACTTTACGTCTGCAGCTCAGGCCGAAAGGCTTGAAAATGAAAAGCAAGCGAGAGAACACGAAGAGACGGAAAGCAGGAGCAGGAGAAAGGTCAGGAGACAGAACGAGAGACGGATATTCAAAGGTTTCCATTCACTCAATGCCGCAGCCCCTGGAGAATGGCGCACCGTGTCTGACATTTACTGCGTGCCTTTCAGGTGCGAGAGCCCGTCTGCAGCCTGTGCTGCCTCAGAGCTGCCAGGGCAGAGTCAGGTCTGCACAGACCTCTCACTGAAACAACATAATTGGCTGTTCGTGTTTTTAAACTGGAGCTAAAAAGGTTTCTGAACCGCAAACGGCAGCCTGTCACCTGGAAGTCGCCGCTGAGGGCGGAATTCATCATTCTTACAGAGCGAGGACCCACCTGTCTGCGGACGGCGGCCTGTCGCTGCGCGCTTTGCTGACTTGGGTGTAGAGGGACTCTGAGTGCGGGTGGAGGTGTGGGTACCCGTCGCGTGGGCTGTGGGGCCGGCTGTGCCCGCTGTCCACTGAGCTGTTCAGGGGGTTGATCCCGGCGTACGGATGCTCCTCCTCCTCGGATCTGTCCGGCGTGCGGCTGATGTCCAGAATCTCAGCGTAGTCCCGCTCCCTGGCCTGGCGCTCCCTCAGCTCCCGGGTCTTAGCCTGGATCCTGGTGGTGAAGATGAAGAAGTTTTCCATGATCACATGTCTGTTAAACTCTTTCTCCGTGACTGACGGACCCGGACAGGGAGGAACGTGTCCGAGCTCCCTCACTGCAAATACCCAGGTCCAAACGACAATGAGAAGAGATGATGAGCTGTTCTTACGTGACTCATAAAGCCAGCGTGGGCACGCGGCTGGACTTACCTGTAGTATGAGCTGCTTTATGAATCACGTAAAACTCCACTCGTCAGGTGAAAGCTTTATGTGCACAGGAGCGAGACGCACATTATTAAAACACTCCAACGCCTGCAAGCGACTGTGTAGCTTTTTTTTACTTTCCATTACACGAGAGACAGAATGTGTGAAGTCTTCTTTTTATGCTGAATAATACCATAAACAGACTCTCACCCCCGCAGCAGCCTGTACGAGGCGAGCGAGAGCGCCGCTGATGTATAGTTACCACCCTCTCTCTCTCGGTCTCTCTCGCTCACACACACGGGCGCACACACACACACACCTCTGACACCTCTCCGTCTCTTTCTCACACACACACACAGAGAGACACACAGAGAGAGACACACACACACACACACACACACACACACACAGAGACACACACACACACACTCTCTCTCTCTTTAGGCCTTTATCTTGTTAATAACTGACAACACTATTTTCTACGGCGGGGGCGGGGGGGCGACCTATTGCTCGGCCCCATAATTACTGCCTTGCCAGTTATCAGAGCTTTACAACTACCAATTATCAGAGTGCTGTCTTTTCTCTGGGTCTCTTTTTAATGGCAGCAGGGAAGCAAATGGGACAGCCTCCGTGGTGACGAGGCGGGGGTGGGGGTGGGGGTGGGGGTGGGGGGGCTGAGCACTCAGCAGGCTGAAATCTGAAATGCTTCCTGCAGGCAGCCTGCATGCTGAGCATAACCGAACAATACGTCTAATTTAGATGACGCTTCACGAGGAGCTCCAGCAGCTCTCAGCACATTTGTTCCAACACTCGTCCCGCGTCAGGTACGAGCCTGCGTTCAGATGTTGGCTCCGTCCTATCTGGAGCTGCACCTTTATCTGAGGGCGCAGAAGGCTCCGGAGGCCTCGAAGGGTCCATGTTCAAACCCAGAGGAAGCCGTGTTTTCCGTCGCAGCTCTGAGCTACTGATTGTATAAACCAGCGCAGCGGCTGATAAGATAAGCCAGACACCCCCACTCCCCTAACCACCACCACCCGTCAGCCACAGTATTCTGTGCACATCTGTGAAGTTTGTTATTCTGCTGGTTTGACCTGAAAAATCACCCCAGCACCTTCATTTATGGTTGAATATATGATATAATATAATAATGTTTCTGATTAATGAAACAAACAAGAGAAATGAGCTTAAAGAGGAAAACTGAGCTGATTCAGCAGTTAAAAACTGGTCGTGCTTCATGGAATCAATAAAATATTTACAATAAAAAGCAGAAGTGATCCTGGAACCGGCTTCCTGCTGGAATTAAAAACAGTCTCTACTACATCAGCGGGACAAGAAGCAGGCGGCAGGAAGGAAAAGCACACTCATTACCCGCGAGTCCCGAAATACTTGGATGTGATGAGCAACATTCAGAGAGACGGACAAACGGTCGGCACCAAGGGCACGAGGAGAGAAAGTGGTCGAAGGAGAAGTGTGGAGAGGTAGAAGCGTCCAGGACCGGCAGGATGGGACGTTACGGCTGAAGACGAGTGACCTTTCCACCACACCGAGCCAGAACAATGCTCCATTATGTGGCTTTGTGATAAACCTTCCTTCCAGAAGTGATGGCGACAGAAGCGCCGGAGCCCTGTGAAAGGCAGGAAGTACACGGAGGGAGCAGGTCCAGCAGGATAAGCAGGCTGCTGCACTCACGGCGTGACGCTGACGCGCAGCAGGACCGGGAGGCGAAACTACATGCTGCACGTCTGAGAAGGATTACGAGTGGGAAGGACCGACCAGCTTTACGAACTCCCGCCACTAAAACGTCCAACGCCATCTAACGTCTGAAGCGACTCCACTCCTCACGTCAGCTGATGCTAATTCGCTGGAGGACAGAACGCTGCTGAACATTAGAGGAGCTGCCGATTAATTAGCGTCTCAGTTATAGCTTCACTGAAGAACCAGAGCCGTCAGTCTAGATTCATCCGGGGGACTTGGGATCCGAGAAACCTGCGAGGAAATCCATCCTCCCAGTCAATCACAGCTGGATGAAGCGCAGCCTCTGGCAGCGGCCGATCGATGGCTGCTCTGCAGCGATGTGAACTCTGAGAGGCAGCTAACTGGATCGTTGCTCAGCACCGCAGCAGCCACACACTTCCCTGTCCTCCGTGGGACCTCCCCGTCAAGATCCCTGCACGTCGGCCAGCGGTTAAATATGAGCGGGGAGGAGGAAGCGCGGCGCTGAGCGAAATAAGTCATGTCTGGACTTAAGAAGCTAATTTCCACGAGCTCGCTCCCGTGTTCCCCGGGCTGTCTGAGGAAGCAGACAGGAAATCAGAGGATAGAAGTGTAAATCTGCAGCACACAGGACGGTTTCCCAGAATCCCTGTTGTTAATAACAAGCGTGTGAAGCACACAGAGGCCACGGACTGGATTAACACTCAGCCTGAACCTTCACCAACACGCTGCTCAGCAACCAAATCGCCTGACGTGGCATTTGCGTTAACCTTATGCCAATTAAGAAAAAAGACTTGGCAATTATCATATCATTGGACGATGTGCTCCGCAGGCATAAAGAGAGAATTACAAACACAATCTTCATAACGAGCAACTGCGCCGAGTAATGACTGCTGCCCTACACCCGGAGCAGGGAATTAATTAGCTGGCAGGGCGGTAATGGCCGTGGCATTTACGAAGCGCCACCCCGGGAAAGCTGGCGCCGCACCCGCCCGACATTCAGCTCGGTGAACAGACAGAGACACATGCGGGGACAAAGAGAGGTGCGTCTTTTCGTTCTGGGCGGCGACCTGATGATAGTAACGGTGCTGCTGGAGACTCCTCCCCCTCACTGAAGGAGAACGGGTTTCACGACTCACCTCTCCTGCTCCATCCTCATCTTCAGCGCGTCCTCCTCGGAAACCTGGGTCTCGTCGGACCTGCACTTGCTGGAGCCCTTGCGGTCCATCTTCTCCACCGGCCGCTCGTCCTTCCGGTGCTTCCCGAACCTGGGACCAAACAACACGCGTCATTAACACATGCACGGCGCATGCTCCAGGACGAGCTGCAGCAGCAGGCGAGCTCTTAACGTGCAGCACGTCGTTCTCTCTGAGCTCACTCACCCGTTCAAACCCAGCGACGCAGCACTTGAAAAAGTACTTCACTGCTTCAAACTCCATGCAGCTGGTTTGAAGTTGGAAGCGAGTGGTAAACGAAGGCGCGCGGGGGGGCGACCCGTCATTGGCGTAATTACATTCATAGGGAGGGAGGGCCGAGATATTTCAGCATGATTGACTCAATATAAAGCTGGAGCCTGGTGAAGAAATGACTTTGGCTTCCACAATGAAGCTCTGTGATTATTCACGGGGAAATAGGTCCGCGGAGAATATGCGGGGCTTCTAAAGGCAGAGCACGCAGAGATACCAAAGAGGTGTGTGTGTGTGTGTGTGTGTGTGTGTTAATGAAAGACACAGAAGCCAGTGAGCAGGAAGAAAAGTCAATGAATGAAACATTAGAGCTGAACTATGGCGAGGAAACAAAGGCAACGCCGTGACGGGTCTGTGCGTCCGTGAGAGGGAACACTAAGAAAGATAAAAAGAAAGAGGTGTGTTTGAGGCTCAAGGAGAAAAGAGGTTTTCCTGCAGGAGTCAGAGGAGTGAGGCGAGAGTGAGAGTGATGTTCACGGGAGGCTGCAGAGAAGAAGCCATGAGGCAAAGGACGAAACAAGGAGGTCAGTCTGCACCTAAGCTATGATCTGTGGACACGGACACGCCCTGATGTTCCCCAACGAGCCGTCTCCACCGCGCAGGAAGCCGCTCAGCCGCTCATCATCAACATAAAGTGCATCTCCATAAACTCCAGGTATCACTTCCCCGACTCTGCAGGCTTCCAGTGGCCTAACGCCCAAATCACAGCACAACCTGAGCTCCTGCACGGCTCTGGCACGCAGGGCGCACACAGCACACAGATGCTGCCCACGGTTTGAACATCTGCTGTTTTTTAGTTAAGAAAACACGGAACGAGGACGGAGGAAAGAAGAACAAGTCTCCTTCCACCTCCCCGAAGAGAAAGGAATGCAGCCCAGTGCAGATAAAAAGCATCGAGTCGTTCTCAGCGAAAGATCCGGACGCTGCGGAGAGTAAACGACAAACTGAGGACACCCCACAGTTAGGGGGGGGGGGCTCAGAGACTGAGGTCCATTACCTGATTAATTTGACTGCGGCTGTCTGAGAGAGTGACGGCTCGCCATTACTGCTAAGAGCAGGAGCGATCGATCACGGCTGGAGACGGTTGACAGTTTCTCTCCACACCACTAACTTTCATTAACAGCCCCTTCAGAAACAGCTGCGTGCGCGCACAAGCACGCACACACACACACACACACACACACACACACTCGCTTATGCTGGAAGGAGGAAACTCTGAAGAGGAGCCGAGTATTAAACACAACACCGGAGCATTTCTTCATCTTCTGACGGAGAAGCTTCAGCTGGTTCCTGCGGTGGAGAAACGTCTGAGCGGAGCTCATTAAAACCAGGAGACCCGAGCACTGCGCAGTTCTGGGTTTGAGGTCAAGCGAGGGAACAGAATCTGTTGCTGAATGAATCAAAACGAAAAAAAAAGAACGTGCGAGTTTGTCAGAGAAGCCGACAGCAGACGGCGAGGACGGTCAGCAACAGTCCTCACAGCGCTTCTTCTGCAACACATCGTCCCAGCGTGAGTCTTTTCTAAGTTCAGGCTTGTTCACTTGTTCATCACACACACACACACACACACACACACACACACACACAAAGCAAAACCACTGCAGAATTTGTACAGCTCTCAAATTTCTGGGCAGCGACCGTCTTCGCTGATGCCAAGCTAACAGACTGGGTGTTGCTTCTGAGTCCAAGTGATGATCAGAGAGAGAGAGAGTGGGGGAGGGCGAGAGAGGGCCGCAGAGTTGGCTGGCTGTCCGTTTGGCACGGCGCGATGGTGATGAGGCTTTGATTGGGCCTGAGTGTGAGGCCTTCGAGACATGAGAGGCTCAGGCGGTGGCAGCTCTGTTGATCACACACACGCTCCACTCTTTTGACTTGTTCAGGCCTCCCACTCCTGATCCGCCCCGTCCCGCTACGAACTCCCCGACACACACACAGTCACACACACAGACACACACACACACACACACACACACACACACACCCTCTGCTTCCTCAAAAGTGTTTTACGCTAAAAACGACATGTTGTAATGGTCAAATCATAAAAAAGAATTTAATGGTCAATGGTGCAAAAAAATGTCTGAAGGGTGAAACGTGACGAGTTTCTCCAGTAAATGTTCCAGAGGAGAAACGTCTCTGTGGATTATTCCTGGAGACACAGATCAACGAGCGCTCGTTGACAAACGGAATGCTGACGTGTTTCTTTCTGTATCATTTCAGTGGAGTGTGTGTGTGTGTGTGTGTGTGTGTGTGTGTGTGTGGAACTGATTAAAAAACACTTGCGAGTAGTTCTTTAGTGAAACCACCCACATAAGCATCTTTATATGATCCCTGATGATTATTCCAGTGTGTGTGTGTGTATGTGCGTGTGTGTGTGGCCCTGACTGTCTCCCATGAAGCGACAGCTGCAGCTCGCACGACTCTTCCAACGTTTGGTGTCACTCGGACTCTTTGAAGCAGGTTCCTCACATCAAATCGATGGGAATCAGTGTTAACGGTGAGTGAGCGTTAGGAAAACTACGGCTGGAACGTCGCAGCTCTTCTCCTCCAGCCTGTGGTAGCAGCACTGACACTATGAATACGTGGGGTCGTGGCAGAGAGTGAGAGGAACACACAGCGAAGGTCGCTACGAGGCCGAAAGCTAAAACACGTAGCTACGAATTACTCCTTTAAAGCCCATGACATCACAATGGGAGCAGCTCAGGTGACGGGGATGAAGATGGAGGAGTTAACGTTGGAGCGACGCAGAAAGAAACATCGAGCAAACGAGCCTCAGAGGCTCAATAAACCAGTCTAAGCCACAGCATTAGAGGTTTTACCTGAACATGTCTCCAAGTCCCTTCAGCATCCCCTTCTTGGCTTTTCCCTTGTCCTTGTCCTTCCCTGCCTCCTGCTGCTGCTGCTGCTTCTTCTCCTTCCCTCCTTTGTCTTTGTCTTTCTTCTTCTCGTCTTTGGTGCGGTTGGTGCCGTTGACCAGAGGCTTCTCGGAGCCGGGCAGCGGGGTCTGGTCGGCCACCGTGGACACAGAGTCTCTCCCTGACCGGGAACTCTCCTCCGTGTCCTCCTCCACTGGAGAAGAGGGGACAAAACAAATGGCAGGTGATGAAGAAGACACCAAACACAGCAGCGTGTTAGTCACTCTCATGCAAACACCTCATGACAACATCAGTTAGTGTGGTTTAACATTATTTAGTGAGTCATAATGCAGCGCCGGGACGCCAGGGCCGGTCCACACCGCAGAACCTGTGGGACAACTCAATGTGCAGCACGCGATGACTCACACGTCTCCATGCCCTCGTCGTCCTCCTCCGCGGCCGCCGGCCGGTCGTAGGATTTGTCGATGGCGGCCCTGAAGCTCTCGTTGCAGCCGCGCCCCCTGATGATGCGCGGCCGGGGCCTGTGGAAGGGCACGTCCCCGTTCAGCGTCACCTCCGCCACGGCTGTCTGGAGGCTCTCCAGCGAGCTGGACTTCTTCAGGCCCAGCGACGGCCCCACATCTCTCGTGGAGGAACCTGACGGAGGGATTCAGGTGAAACAGATCTCATCCAGCTACAGCAGGTTCACTTTGAGCAGTAACACCCTGCTGGACCTGTGCTGCTCATTTCTTACTGCCTGACATGTGGAGTGCGTTCACCTCGGCTGTGAAGCGTTCAGGGTCACCAAAGTGATTTCAGACTTCTCAGCACAAAACGAGCCGACTGAGCTAAAGTGACACGGATTTCACAACAAGACACTTTCTGCCAAACTGAAGCTCAGGGCCCTCCCACAGTCCACCGGGCTTTTCATGGTATTCACATGGTACCAACACACCGCAGAGGGTGCGTGACGTGACAGCGGCTCCAGGCCAGCGCGGTGCTTCCTGCTTTACGGCTCACACAGAGGAGGAGTCGGACCAGCAACGCTAACGACACAGCGCGGGGCCGCGGGCGCTCAGGCTGCTGCATCAGCATCAAATACACTTTGCATTCTATCAAACACAGACGCATCACAACACGGCCGACAACTCGCACGAGATGGTGACAAAACGCAGCTCTGCACGGATAACGACACACACGCACGCGCGCGCACGCACACACACACACACACACACACACACACACACACACACCTCTGCTCAGTGGATTTAGAGGAAACACCATCTGAACAAGGAGAGTCTGATATTCATTCATATATGTGTGTGTGTGCGTGTGTGTGTGCGCGTGACCTAAATGACTACAAACTTTATTACAAGATGTAGCTCTGAATGAAAATAACGTGACAGTTTAATTACACTAAGGCCACTGGCAGCGAGGCTCAGGCAGCGCTGGAAGACTCGGAGATGAACGAGTCCTAATCGTTAGAGAGACGGTGAAATACACCGGGTCGGACGTCTGCGGTGGAGAGATGGGCGAGTAGAGAAAGAGGCGGGGTCATGTTAGTGAGAACTAAAAGGAAAATGCTGATGAGATGCATTTATCATCAGCTCGTCTTACACTGAAATGTCTTCTTCACAGCGAGCGGAGAAAACAAACTGAGCGCGTGCAGAGCGTGGCGGGTCGGCGCCCCCCCATTCATTCTCATCAGCCTGTCCCGTCCTCTCAGCGTCTCGCCCGGCTGATGGGCTTTTCACGCCGCACACCCGCTGTATTTAAAGGCTTGGCCCACTGCCATTCAAACAGTCGCACTTCAGTGGGGGTCTTAAAAAGGAGGAGGAGGAGGAGGAGGAGGAGGAGGAAAATCTAACCTGCGCTGGCACTTTTATTTCCAAACAGGAAGATGTATGTTCTTCCTCGTAAGAAGTTGCGACTAATGAGATCCGTGACGCGGCGCTCGAACAGACGACACAGAGCGTAGTTAAATCCTGACACTCAGATAACAGAGAAAGGTTTTACTCTAGCGGCGGCAGAGGAAGGTTTGGAACTATTAAAAGGAATGAAAACGGGTGACGTTGCCCTTTAAACACGGCGCCAGGCAGGTCTCACATGTGAGCTCTACACAAGACGTTACTGTGTTCGCTGCCAACAGACCGGCATTGTCTAACATCAGTCAAGGGTCCCTGTCCAACATGTGGCAACGGCATGTTTCAACAAGCCTCTCACCTACAGTCACAGCAGAGACGGGGGGGGGGGGGTGGGGGGCGGCGTCAGGTTCTGA
>JAUMHF010000009.1:17410667-17421529 GCA_032359275.1 Microctenopoma steveboyesi | reverse complement strand
ATGAGCCACGGATCGTCTCCCTCTAGTGCGGCCGCACCGAGACACCGGCCGCACCGAGACACCGGCCGCACCGAGACACCGCCTGCACCGAGACACCGGCCGCACCGAGACACCGGCCGCACCGAGACACCGCCCGCACCGAGACACCGGCCGCACCGAGACACCGCCTGCACCGAGACACCGCCTGCACCGAGACACCGGCCGCGCTGACAGAACAAACACCAAGAACACAAACAGAATCTATAGGAACCAACGCTGGGAGGAGGCCGAGCGAGCGTTAGATTCCTGTTCTGCTGATGTTGTGATTCTGACACGATCTGTCCGTCAGCGCTCATCAGGTTTAATCCTCGCACTCCATCACTGAGAGGAGGTTCCCGTTACCGTAACGACAGAGCCCCCCCCCCAGCACATGGTGTCAGAAACATCAGGCTCGTGTTCAGCTCTACCGTGACTGAGCTTTCATTTCTGTCCTTACCTGGGTCGATCTCGGGACGAGGGGTGAGGTTAATCTCGTCGGCTACTGTTAAAGGAAGGGGGGAGGAAGAAGAGAGGAGGGGTACAGACATTTGGGGGGGGTCAGTTAGTGCTCATGACATTCCGCATGCAGCATCCAGGGCGAGCTGCAAACATCACAAACGGCATCATGTGTGCGAGGCTCGGACAGCATGCGGGGGTGGGGGGGGGGGGTAGAGCAATCAGAGCTGTTGTGATATCAACACGGCGCCGAGCGGCAATCTTGTCAGGAAGATTAGATATGATTATAGAGAGTGCGAGCGGAGAGACTGTTGCAGTCGAAGCAATCAGCGCCCTTACGAAGCCATTTCAAGGTGAATCAACAAAGTGAAGTTCTCGACTTCAGCGGGAGTTTGTTTTGATGCCAGGAGGCGAGGAGGAGGAGGAGGAGGAGGAGGAGGAGGAATACAGGGGGGTCACATGCCTGTGAGGTTTCACGCACAGAACCTGGGACGCATCAGAACCAGAGACTTTGTTTATCCCCGAGGGGCAAAGAAAGAAACTGAGATACTGAGAGAATACTGAGAGAGTACTGAGTGTACTGGGAATACTGAGAGTACTGAAAGAACTGAGAGAGTACTGAGAGTACTGAGAGAATACTGAGAGAGTACTGAGAGAGTACTGAGTGTACTGAGTGTACTGGGAATACTGAGGGAGTACAGAACCCAGATTTATGACTCAGATCTGGACGTGAAGCGGTTTGAAAGCCGAGCTACCTTCTCGTTGTGGATCGTTACTGACAGGCGAGCAGCAGGAGCGACATGAATGAGCTCTACACAACGACGGAGGCTGTACCTAGATCCATGCTCTTGGACTTGCGTGTTTTGATGATCTCCAGCTGCGCGGCGTCTGCGAACTGCTTGGTGCGTTTCTCCGACATGCTCTGCCGCCCGAAGCCTTCCCTCTGGAAAGACGCGTCTGGGTGGTTTTCATCGGGACTCAGGGAGCTGGATGGAAGGTAGAAGGTAGAAACTTCATCAGATTAATACGTTCATAAAATAAAAGGAGGAAAAGCTGAGGAGTATTTAGAGAATAAAGAGTCAGAGGAGAAAAACCGTTAACGAATAAAGGAGACAGACGGTGAAGCAGAACCTCGTGTCCAGACAGAACTACTGTGCTAACGTCATTCTCTGCCTACTTGTCGTTGTGGCTCGGCAGCTCGTTGGCCCACGCCGGCGTCACGTCGGCAGAGGAGCCCACGTCGTCGTGGGAGCTGGACGACGACTGGTCCGAGAGGTGGGGGGGCAGGAGCGGCGGCCGGTCGTCCTCTATGATCACGGTGTCGTCCTGCGGCATGTTGACGGTGGGCGAGAGCTGGTAGTTACCTGCAGGAGACACGAGCTTTGCTTCAACGCGCGACACGCTTCAGGAGAATCAGACAGAGGGACGGGCGGCTTCGCTAATATGAGAGGAACCAACAGGTCAAACAACCCACACACATTTCACGTCTAGAAGCAGGACCAACCTGCTACTAGATCATCAGCTTACAGCGAGGGGCGTTTGGCAGCGCGCACAGAGTTCCTGTGTCAAAACACTGTTTAATTCAAGCTGCGCGCTCGATAGAAAGAAACTTCCCAGTGCTGAGGCGCGAGGAGAGAAAGGGGAAACTCAATATGCAGGGCGGGACTTCCTGTTTAATCTGGGTTTGAAATGCAGCTTCAGTTTGTGTTTAGGAAGCGCCGGGGCTTTAAACTCAGCGACCTGGTCACGTGACTGCGGGTTCAAAGGTTATCGGGTTCAGTTCGTCGCCACGTTTCTTACACAACAAAGACACTTGTTGCTGTTTCTGAAATGTTCGCAGCTTCTACGCGACTCGAAAAGTTTGGTGCAGCCGCCTGTGAAAGTTCAACACAGACACACACACACACACACACACACACACACACACACACACACGCCGTGTGACCGCACGCCCCCAACATGCTCCGACCTGTGTGTGTGTGTGTGTGTGTGCAGCCCCCTCCTGCTGTGTGTGTTTATTATTCGCTGAGAATCCGGGAGTCCGGGTGAGTCCTCTCTCACAGCATGGCCACTTCTCTCTGTCTCACACGCACACACACACACACACACACACACACACAGAAACACTTAATCCCATTTCCCTAAGCAGTCCAATGTGCAACACTGAGAATCCCATCACTGTCACAGTTTGAATCACTGCAGCACAATCGAGTGGCAGCCTCTGAGCACAAACCCGATGAATCTGTCAGCTCACCAGCTCCATAAAAGGAGGTGGGAAAAAGCTTCTTTGTTTCAGTGCCAGCACCCGGGGGCAGCCAGCAACAACAGCAATGCACCGTGGACGGAGCGCACACCCAACACCACCTGAGAATGGAGCCAACGAGCACGCGTCATCTTTCCCAGCTGAGCTGCAGCGGAACAGTAGGTGGCATTTCATTCCACACACCCGGGGAGCGGCTATTATTAGACTTTTGTGCTAAACTACCAACAGTTAGCGGGTGGGGGGGCGAGGGGGCACAAAGGGTTTCTAGATGCAAACGCAGATAGAAGTGAAGAAAAGAACGACGGGGCAAAAGACGTGCGGAGCAGCACGTTGCCGCTCTGTGTTTGTTTGCATAATTAGTGAGGAGGTTACTGCCGGGCACGCTGGGCCATGAAAGCTACTGGCCTGAAGGAATAATTAAGTCGCCGTCTTATCCCAGGCATCTTCAGACAGCAAAAGAAGCCAGGGAGCGATCTAAGCGAGCGCACGGGCCAAAACACAAGCTGCTGCGTTCTGAATGGGAGCGACGTCGTCTTCTAAGAACGCCCGATGCATGATTTACGTTCAGTGGCACCCTGACGACGAGACTGAGAGAGACCCCCCCAGCGCCATCTCTCTCTCTCTCACACACACACACACACACACACACACACAACATTTTATTTATTCAAAGGAGGTTTGCTGAGCACGCAAACTTCTGCTTCGCATTCACACACGTTCACATCTGGGAGCAGCCAAGTGCAGCTCCAGGCTTCTGGAGTTGCCTCCAGACGTGCAGCAGCCGGGCAACCACAGTATTCCAAGCAGACGCGCCGCGCCGACGTCAATGCACCGGGACGCGCTACATGCAGCTACAGAAACGGAGGCGGTGTGTCCTCCAACGTTATCTCCACATAGACGGAGATGGGTGAAGCCAGATGTTTGTGGCGCCACTCAAGCATCACCTTAAACCTTTTTCTGGCACAAATCAGTGGAATAATGCAGCAGAAGTCATCATTGTTCTCACAAAACGTCTTTCACCTGAATGATGATGAATTAACGGCAAACTTGGGCGATCGAGTGGATAATTTAACTGCCCTATAATTTATTACTCATTAAATTACTTTTACTACTAATTGACTTTACCAACTCCTGAGAGAGTCGTGCCTCCATAAATCCTTTGAATGTTTGAGTAGCTGCCTCATGTTTAACCGGGGGTTCGGTTTAAGGATGAATGTGTGGTTGCTGACCACAGGGTGCATGCTGGGAAAGCTAGAAACGGAGCGTGGCCGCCTAACGCCCGAGCTCCCTGACCTCTCTGCACCGTGCTCAGCCCACAGTCCACATGAAGCTATAATCCTGGTTCTACCTGCTCAACCTCAGTCTAACGCACACGTGAGAAAGGCTTCAAATATGTCACCCTGAGGACTGGTCGTCACCATGAGGACTGGTCGTCACCATGAGGACTGGTCGTCACCATGAGGACTGGTCGTCACCCTCCACTGGGCTGATGAACGAATGAACCCAGCGTGCATCAGTTCACAAAGCTCCTGTTCAGCTGCTGGAACCATCAGTCCGCTCTGAATCGATTTGCGGGTGATAAAGTCCTGAGGTGGCGACTGGCTTTGATGTCTGATGCTCTGCGTGCAGCTTCTACACCGTGAACAAGCGTCTGCATCAGATCTTTCAAGTCTCACGGTTCACACGAGTTCACACTGACTTTAGGACGCGCGGACAGGCTCGTCTCTGCTTCAGCAGACGGCCTCGGTTTCCTGCGTGTAGTCTTTACACATCTACACAGTTGTTTGTCGAGCGTGGATGAACATGGAGCTGGAGCTTCACCTGTTAACACTTCCTCTGTCGCTCTCGCTCTGCTTGTTTACACCAACAACAGAGTCGACGTTCACACGCACTGATGCATTGACTAATGAGGGAGTGTTGGTACGAGCTCGTTTCCACCCTGTCCCCCTGCCTTCCTGGACAGAGGTGGCTTCACGTGGATGACTGCCCCCTCCACCCATCCCTCCACCCAGTTCAGTCCAACACGAACTCAGAGCTGCTTCAGCAAAGCGAGCATGTAACCAGCTGAGAGACAAACCTTTACAGAGCAAACACACACGGATATCAATCGATAGAAGGCGTCTGCAGCGACTAATTGATGAATGACCATTTCTCCGTCTCTGGCTCCGCCCGACATTTCCAGCAGGTCAAACCGTGGAATAAACCAGGACAACAGAGACCAGCTGAAGGAGAACATGCACGATTCTGCAGCTAACTGTGTAACTGATCCGATGCTGTCCCGACCCAGCAGACTTTAGCCTGGCGGGACGAGCCTGAGGACACGGGACAGTAAAGTCTTACCTATTGTGCGTGGCATCAGGCCCTGTCGCGGCATCAAGTTATCATCAAGACCCTCGAGGCCTCCGTAGAGCGAGTGGGAGATGCGGCGCTCGTGGTTGTCCAGAGAGGTGTTCAGGGTTTGCTGGGGTCCCATCGGGCTCCCGGGTGTCTCCTAAGGAAGAGGACGGTGGGATTAGAACAGAACTGGCTCTCTGGTGCTTTATGACCGTGCTAAAAAATGTTTGTAGATTTAAAAACCTCCGGACTCTTCCTCTTAAGTGAGGAGAGGTTTGGGAGGGTCGTAGAAACGAAGCACAGAGGAAAACGACACGTACTCAAATGTTCTTAATAGTCCTGGGTGGACAAAGGACAGCTGTCCGTGCTAATGCTGCTGGTGTAACTACCAGGGAAATAAGCATGGATTTCCAATAGTCTGTTGAGCGCTCCCCCATCGGGCGTGTTAGCTTACCAGCGTCTCTACACGTCCCTCAGGACCGGCGAGGACACTCTCCTGTTTGCTGGACAAATAGACGCATAAACACACGTTCACAGAACCAGAGGTGTGTGTTGGACCTCGCCGTTTGTCCATCAGATCGCTGCGCATTGATTCGCTTTGTTTTCTGCATTTAACGCTGAAGGTGACGACTGCTCCCGCCATGAAGAGCGCCATCGTGGCCGGCGTCGCATGGCGAGCGATAACGCGAGTCGATGGCGGAGCCAGACTGCCCCACTCATCGACCGTAAGCCGCGGGGGAGAAGGTCTTTGCCCGGCGATGCTTTGAGCTCACTAAACGGTTCAGGAGCTGTAAAAACAACCGCTGAACGGATTATGATGCAAACACAGCGAGTGTGAGAGGAACAGAAGCACAGAGACGAAGACGCAGCAACAACAATGCAGCTTTCTTCTGGAGTTTCATTAGGTCAAGGGTCACAGCGCTGCAAGCAAAGGTTTTACGACAGCTGTGAGGATACGATCTGTAGAGTTACAGACAGGTTTTCATGGTTGTTAGTGGTTTTTAATGGACACGGGAACGGGTGAGCGCAGTGATCAGAGATGGCGCGGACTGTGACTCGCCTCTAAGAAGTCAAACGAGGGCGCACCGAAGTAATAAGCACACAGATCACAGTAAGAAATAGGACTGTCACAGTCCAACAGGACCAATCAGAGGATCCTCCCCCTACAGGGGAACTAAATCAGGCATTTCCAGGTAACAAACCCACACATCCACAGGAACAAACTCATTTCTAGGGGCGCCATATGCTGCTGGCACGTGCCTGCTCTCGCCTTTAAATGAGACGGCTAATGAATCGGCCAGCTCAGGGGTGACGCCGCAGTAATAGCCGAGGGGCTCCGCCGCGGCGAGGGTGCAGCCCACTGCATATTCAGCCTGATAATTGAGCTCTGAGAAGGTAGCGGCGGCGATGAGGAAGTCCGCTGCTCGGGGTCCGCCGCGCTGCTGTGGGGGCGGAGGGCGGAGCAGGAGCAGTCGGGCTGCTGATTTATGTGAGATTGATTTGAAATGTGGTCGCCAGGGGACGGAGACACAGGGAGGAAGGTAAACATGGGACTATTTGATCCCGTGTGTCAGTAAATGTCAGTAATTAGGTTTGATCTCAGCTGCTATCTGACGGACAGTGGCGGTGAGATCTGTAAATCCCCCGCCTCCACGTTCTTAAGCAGCTTCTCGTTTCTATGACGTGAGCCGTGTTACTCACAGAAGTCCATTCTAACCAGGTTATGTAAGTGCATGCGCGCACACACACCGGCCAGTGTATTAAATTGTTGTTTTCCTCCTCTCCCCGGCGCCCTGGACAGTATTTCTTATAAACAGCCCGACAGCCTCAGGCCGTGCCTCCAGCTCCGCGTGTGAAGCCCAGATTGATGAGACTCCCAGCGCTCGTCTCTTATTCATGCACCATGCTTTCTGTGTTCCACTGCCCCGACATGTCCGCGCAACACACGCACACACACACGCACACACACACACACACACAGCGTAGCTGCAAAATAACACACAGAAAGATCCTTTAAATAAATGCATATGCGCATAAGCAAGAAGTATAAAAATAAAGTCTTTTCATGGAGACACACACACAACGATGTGTACAAGTACACACATGGAGACACACGAGCACAAAACACACCTCCAGGCTTAGCCTCTGTTTTCAATTACCAGACAGGCCGAGGGGGAAATCAAAACTTTGACACACCAGGTTGGAAAAGGAGAGCAGGGAAGCTCGGCTGTGCCAGAGGCGTTCACAGAGACACACGCACACACAGACACACACAGACAGAGCGGAGACACACACACAGACAGAGCAGAGACACACACAGACACACACACACACAGAGCAGCCCGGCGTTCCAGCGACAGGCCAAGGTGTACAGAGAATGTTAAAACATGACATTGAGAGAAGGGAAGAAAAGTTGTGTAGCTCAGTTCGCAGCCGTGTTTTTTCTTCTTCTTTGCTCCGACTGCCTCGGGGGAGGCGAGCGAGTGTGGGAGGGGTTGGTGAACTGCTTTCTTTTTGCTGCTCCTGAGGGTATTTCCCAGAGCTGTGTCGTACATTTATCACAGAAAGGACCTGATGGAGGTGGCAGCCTCACAAATGTTCCCTGTCACAGGTCGATTCCTAACTGCACCCACTCCACCTTCACACGGTGCAGGACTCCTACAGGTTTTCCTGGTTCCCACCTGAACCTTTGCTCGTCTGGAATCTGTAAGTTAAACAGGTAAGTATGAACCCCTACCTCGGTTCTTTTGGACACCCGTCGGGCCACAATGAGCTGGATCATCCCGCGCTTGTTGCCCTCTGTTGACATGGACTTGCGCAGCGTCTCCATGGCGTCTTGGTTGGTTTTGCCCAGTAGCGACTCCCCGTTGACGGCTATCAGCTGGTCGTTGACGTGAAGACGCCCGTCCTGTCGGCGGATCACAGATAAATAACGTGTCAATCGTCAGGTTGTTTCTTCAGCCTGACGATGACATTCATCTACAACTCCAGCGCTAACAGGGAAACGTGCAGCTGTCAGCACGGCGCAGTGTTTGCACAAAGAACTGGTGAGATTAAAGACTCGTGAAATCGACTGCAGCAGAAAACACGACCCTCTGTGCGCTCCGATGCATCACAGATGAGGGTTTTCTCATTAGCAGGAGAAACCGCTGCAGGAGGCATGAACATGGAGGAACAGACACCGCTTTCTTTATTTAGTCTACGAATGGCCAAGTGTGCACAGGTAGAGCCAACAAGTCTGAACGTGCAGGAAGCGGCGCTGCTCGGGGAACAAACGCGCACAACCAGACGCGCAGACGTGAGCTGGATGTGTTGGCCCCGCTCTGAGCCCCGCTCTGAACCCCGCTCTGAGCCCCGCTCTGAACCCCGCTCTGAGCCCCGCTCTGAACCCCGCTCTGAACCCGCTCTGAGCCCCGCTCTGAGCCCCGCTCTGAGCCTCGCTCTGAACCCCGCTCTGAGCCCTCTCTGAGCCCCGCTCTGAACCCGCTCTGAACCCCGCTCTGAGCCCCGCTCTGAACCCGCTCTGAACCCCGCTCTGAGCCCGCCTCAGCTGCGTACCTTGCAGGCTGCGCCTCCGTTAATGATGGACTTGACGAAGATACCCAGGTCGGCGTGGTTCTCCTTGGAGCGGTTGCCTTTGACGCTGACGCCCAAACCTGCCGATCCCGAGTCGCTGAGGGGGATCTCAAAGGTCAGGAACTCTCTGGTCCCATCCGGAGTCAGGACCAGGTCGTCCTCCTCTGCCTTCTGTACGAGAGAGAAGAGAGAGAGACGGCGCTAATGTGTCACTGCAAACCACACGCTTCCCACCTGAAAACGGCACCAGCCCTGGATGCGTGAAGCCAGCAGAGGCCCGAGGACTGCGCTCAGGTTAGAGTACAGTTATACGCATATTTAATTACACAAAATGACATTTATTCAAGCCTTCAGCCTCGCAGTGCTGGTCCAAAGGTAAAGGACGTTCCTCTGGCCACTCGAGGTTAATGACAAGTACTTGGTGAGGCAGATAGCAGGAGGTGCAGCTCATTAGCTCCATCAGATATGCTGTGTGAGACAGACCAGTGGTCCTCAGTGTTAAATCAGGCACTTAGTACAAACAGGTGGAGACCCGTGCTCCTACATCAGGGAACGCCGCTCAGCTCCACCTGTACTGAAGCACGGTAGAAGGTAGGAACAGAACAAAACTTTTATTCTGAAGGGCACACTGAACTATGATTATTCCACGCCACCACGGGACAAAGCTGCGTCTCCACACGGGAGCCTGCTGCTGTTTGTGTGGCTGCAAATTCCTATCATGACGGGTTCATTTAGAGAAATACCAGAACATTCAAACCACGGTGCTCCTGAAAAAGAGCGTTTTCAGGATTCTGCCTTCTAACGAACTCACTCACACACGATGCACCTGCTCGTGATGCCGAGACTTTAGCAGGCAGCAAACTTCCCAGTCACCCCGCACTGCAGCCGCCTAATTGACATGCCGAGTGCTCGCTCGCTCGCTCTTCCCCTCCACAACAGGTGCTCCCCCCCCCTCCTCCAGCTAAACAATAAAAAGCTATTCTCTCCTGCTTGTTATTTGACAGCTGTCCTCTGAATAGATGGGTGCTTGCACGCTCGCGCCTGGCAATTATTGTGCACGCCTGATGAATTCAATCATCAGGCTCGGTGTCAGCATGTCATTAGCTCCCTTTGTTTGCTGGGAGAGAGATGGAATTACTCCGGGAGGAAAGTGGAGGATGCACGGAGGGAAGAAGCAGAGGGAGCAGAAGGAAGGAAGGCGGAAGACAAAGGGCAGGCAAACACGCAGAGCTCTGTCAAAGGGTCTGCAGGTCCCAGGGAGACAAAGACGCAGCAGCTACGAGACGTCTGAGACCAAATTAAAAACAGCTGAGCTGAGAAATCACACAAA
This sequence comes from Microctenopoma steveboyesi, assembly GCA_032359275.1. Lineage (NCBI taxonomy): Eukaryota > Metazoa > Chordata > Actinopteri > Anabantiformes > Anabantidae > Microctenopoma > Microctenopoma steveboyesi. Next base: position 17,411,552 of record JAUMHF010000009.1, on the reverse strand, counting down.
ACAAGAGGAACTTAATTATTTTTTGGGACCTTGGAATTAAATTTAAACTAATTAAACATACAAAAAGTGATTTAATCCGCTTAAACTGCATGAGCAGAGGAGGGAAACAGAAAGCAGGAAACCCAGTGTTATAAAACGAGACATGCACAGACTAATAAAGTTGTTAATGGAGCAGGAGACTCCTGCCGTTACATCTGGAAAGAGTCAGATCCAGGTATGACGGGACGTTCGCTGCATGTCTGAGCCGGTGTGGAAAGGTTACAGGCAGCTGCTGGTTCACCAGGCTGTGGGGCTGCTTAGCGCCTGTGGATGAGGCGAACGACGGTTTAAACCCAGAAACATTAACATGAAACCAGCTGGAGAAACACCAGGAAAGAATCAGACACGGGATCGAGCAGTCTGAGATTTCCTGTTGGAGAAGAAGGTATAAAGCGAGCCGAGCTGAGTGAAGGTGAGAGAGAGCGAGAGAGAGCGAGAGAGTGAAGAGGCCGACAGAAAGAGATGAATCCATGTGGAACACAAAGGAAGAGAGACGCCGCCTCTCTCTCTGCACGTCAGTGTCTCTCTCCCTTCCTCCCACCTTTTGTCACCTGTCTCTTTATACTTTGCTCTTTTTTTCCTCCTGTGCTCGTTTCCTTTCCCCCCCGTGCCGCCTCCACCCTCTAGCCCTCGCTTCTCCCTCTGCCTCTTTCTTCTTCCCACCATTTGTTGCCGGGTCTGCTCGCACTGAACCAGCATTAATCATTGTTCTGGCTGCGACGCCACGGCGGGGACAGAGGGAGGTAGATGAAGGCTCTGGTGGAACTCTTGGAACTCTGCCTGTTCCTTTCTCACCCACTTGTTTTCTCTGACTTCCCTTTGGCTCGTTCCCCCCTCTCACCCAGA
>JAUMHF010000009.1:17397996-17410567 GCA_032359275.1 Microctenopoma steveboyesi | reverse complement strand
TGGAACTCTGCCTGTTCCTTTCTCACCCACTTGTTTTCTCTGACTTCCCTTTGGCTCGTTCCCCCCTCTCACCCAGAACCTCTCCTGTTCTGCACACGTGATGCGGGCCCACGCACGCTGTGACTCGACTGGAGGTGAAGAAGACCAACTCCATCCTTCCTTCCCTCCCTCTCTCTCTCTCTCTCTCTCTGTGCAGCGGCTGAACGATTAGCAGGCTCAGCCCTGGCCACACAAACCTGTCGATTTGATGGCACCTGGAAAACTCGCTTGAAGGGGTGAGGGAGGCAGAGAGAGAGAGAGATGGGTGAGGAGGAGGAGGCACTGAAGGGTGTAATTGGTCAAGGGAAGCCAGGCGCGGAGAGCTTTGTTGGCTGCCCACTGTAGCCATCTCTTCTCTCTTCCATCTCTTTATATTCCTGCTGTGCCTCTCTCTCTCTCTCTCTCGCTCTCTCTCCTAATCTTGCCTCACCTTTGCCACTCCCACTCTCACCCCTCCTTCATCTAACTCCCCCATGTGCCATCTACAGCACAGCACGCAGCCGGAGGCATGTGAACACACCTTGAGGAAATTCAACAATCCTTTGTTGCAGTGAGGGAAACTCATCCTTCCACCACCTCCTCCCCCCTGCCCTCCCTCATTTCCACCATCACGTCTCTTTCTTCCCCCTCCGTCTTTTTTTCTCCCCCCTCACCCGTTCCCTCTCACTCCTCACTGTAGCTCCGCGCTGATGGATCATGAATATCAAATACCTGTGCGGTCGACGGAGCCGAGGCTGGCACAGCATGCGGGACGAGAGGGAGGCGAGTGTGTGTGTCTGCGCGTGTGACGGCGTGAGACAGGAGCAGAGACAGAGACACAAGCGTGTGTCTGTGGACGGATACGTCTCAGCACACACACGCACACGCGCACACACACGCGCACACACACACACAGACACACACACACGCACACTCTCCTCCTCGGACACAACTCGCCAGCTCCCTCTTTAAAACTCCACAACCCTCTAAATTATAACCTCATCCAACCCGAAGCAATTACACCAGCAGCTGCTCCCAGTCACTTCATGTATGTCCCAGCTAGTGGGACCGTCAGTGTCCAGTGGTGTGTGTGTGTGTGTGTGTGTGTCTGTGCGTGTGCGCGAGCCAGGTGGCAGCTTGAAACATCGCTTTCATAAAGCCTGAGAGCCTGTTCTCTTCTGGAACGACCCTTCTGACTCGCACGTGTCGCCAGCAGGTTGCTACAGAACAGAGGCAGCAAGGAGCTGCAGCCATTAATCACTGCCCCTCACACAACGTTACGTAACTGGAGAAACGCTCAAGACGGATATAAGATGAGCAGCGGCGCCACCACAGTGGTCTGTTGTCTCCGTGCGTGCGTTGCAGGCTTTAGAGGACGCAGGTGGTGTGGAACCCACACTGCACATGAGAAACTACCTGTTGAATTAGAGATGCACACGTGACGAAGGTTGTTTCTAATGAAATGCACTGTAAAGGCCTCGTGCAGCATAAGCTGGAAATATTCTGCTACAAGAAGAAGAAGAAGCTGCATCTTGTGCAGAACAGACTCACATGTTGTGATTTGGGAGAAGATTCTCATAATGACATAAACTCGGCCTTCGTCTAATACGACAGGTAATTTAATCACATTTTATTATGGACTACGGGGGGTGGGGGGTGCACTCATCAGCATCTACCTCAGATATTTCAACGCTTTCCATTTCACAAAAAGCTTTGTGCGCTGAAGGAGACGCGCATGTGCAACAGACTGATAGCATCTTGGCTCAGTGCATAACTGATGGAGGCTTTTCAATACAGCGCAGCGCAGCGATTTTCCATAAGACTGTGTGACTAATGGCGTAAACAATGGAGCAGAGCGTTCACGTTATGGGCCCATTATGGAACTATCAGGACGGGCATGTAAAGACGGATGTCTTTGATCAGCGCTCTATTGTAGGATCCAGGTGCAGGGAAGAGGACTGACATCTCAACGTGTGTGTGTGTGTGAGAGAGAGAGAGAGAGAGAGCGGCGGGGGAGCAGAGGAAGCACGGGGTGTAATAAAGAGTTGAAGAGGTGCTGTAACAAATACAGCAACAACATAAGTATAATGAAAATCCAGGGGAAGGTAGGAGCTGCAGAAAACCCAGCAGAGCGCTTTGTTTTACCGAGCACCACCCAAAGTGCTACAGCAGCACTGACCCAAGCTGGCGGAGTCATGCAGCAGTTACCTCAATCAGCCAGTGGGGCTTCCCGGCGGGCGCAGGCTGCCTCGGATGCTGAAGGGAGCAGTCAGAGTCCACAGGTTAGACACAACTTTCTGAAAACCCAAACGGGAACGTGGCCTCGCCACGGCGCGTGTGAATCGGCTGGTGCACGCCAGAGAGCTGAACACGTGAAACCAAAGTGTCACCACACCGATGACAGCTTCCAGTGGTTCGCTCTTTTTGGGTCATTGGACCAATTTCAGGAATCGAGTTCTTTTTCCACTTGAGCTGTTGCATTTTGCCTGCTGTGTAACGGTCCCTCGCTCGCTCGCCCTCCCTCTCTCTCCCACACACACACAGGATGAGTCCCACCATGGCAGCGCACCTGTGCGTCTGAAAACTCTCAACATGTTGGTTTTATTCTCTTCTGTAAGACTTTTCATACGTTATGTGTGAAAAGCGCGAAGACGATGCGTCCCGTGGTCACGGAGCATTTCTCTGCTAAACGCATTAATAAGGTCACATGATCTGTTCATGTTCATCGTAACTAATCTAAATAAATGTTCTAATCACCTGTGAACAAGTCTACTGGAAAGATGCGTGTTTCCAGCAGAAACACAGCCTGAAGCTGCGTCTGAAGCCGCTGCTGCAGCAGCGAGATGTTAAAATGAGCCTGACAACAGATAACATCTGAAAAGGCACCGAATCCATTATGGCGGTTGATGTTTCCGGGAATGGGCGAGGAGCAGAGAGGCCCATCTGGAGGTTTGTGTTGGAAAGGCAGGAAACGCAGGAGGCGAGAGGGAGAGGAGACGGCGTGACCGCGGTGCACTTCCCTCCATCCACCCGTCTCCTGTCTGAGTGGTGGGATTGATTTTTAGGGAGGTAAATGTCCAAATCTGAACTGCACTCAAACAAAAACAGCAACTAGCAGCTGCTCATCACTTAGTTTTATGACACAGGCAGGTGCCTCTCCCTGCTTCTTTCCTTTATGAAACTACCTGACTCGTCTCATCCATACGGAGTGACGCGCGCTGACATGAGGCGCGCCAGCTGCAGTGCTGATAACCGCCATAACGCTGCCTCATGACGAGCGCCGTCTCTGCAGCCGGCAGGTACGACCGCCCATCAAATTAAACGGCCAATTACTTCAAATGCGCCGCGCCAAACGTAACCAATTACCTGCGCTCGGCCAGATGTAGCCTGAGGGCGCGGCCAGATGTTTGGGATTCCAGTGTTGGTGTGTGATCGGTAGCTGCAGTAACAGCTGTGGTGAAGAACCCGTTCAGCGTTCAGGATCCTACGAAGGATGCTACGTGAGTGTCGGCGTGCTGCAGGCTCGCAGACTCACGCCGCGCCTCTGTCTGACTTCTTCCGCAGTAAAAAGGAAAACAAAGCGTGTTTGTTATGCAGCTCACGCGCCAGAGTCAGACTGACAACCTTATCCACAGCTGACAAATAAAGCAAACTCCGGCGTGTTTGCACCTTCACCGACAAACGCGGCTCTGACGGGGGTGTGATGGAGCGAGTTGTTCTGCAGCACAGCTGGAGCCGTCCATACTGACGAACCGTGAAATTGTGGTTTGTTAGAGCAACGCTGGGAGGGGATTAAAACTTGTATTCCTCCATTTCCCTGCATGACTGGTGACTTACACTTTGATTAACCAGCTAGTTCACCGCTGGACCCCGGGAGCTCACACGTGGGTGATAACACTCTGTTTGCTCTCAGCAGATATTAATGACTTCCATGCAGGGGGGGGGGTTAAACTGACTAAACAGAGGAGTCAGAGTGAAGGAGGCAGCTTTGGGAGGTGGGGTTTGATTTGTAGGCCGGTGTCGGGGTGGAGTCTTACCAAGTCTCTGGGGCCCTGCATCTGAGGCTCGGCGTTCTAGAGGACGGGGGGGAAACAGAAGAACCAAAAATAATCAAGCAAAACCATTTATCAACAAAGGAGCAGAGAAAATCTGTGGCGGTTGAATCGATGCATGCAGGGTATGAAGATGATAAATCAGCAGAGAGAGGGGTCGTTCCTGCTGTCGCAGTGAGACGCAGACAGAAAACACCGTAAACCCTGAGTGAGACAGAACAAATCTGACTGGTTCAGATGTAAGTCTTACACGCTGAAGTACAACACGGCCTGAGCAGCTGATGCCTACATCGGCTTTACTGCGCACTGGGCACTTTTACAGTGACACACGCCGTGCTGGATGGTCACGCGTTTGCTAACCTGACAGGCTGATTGGCCTCTCCTATCTCTGAAGCCCACGTGGAGCTCGGCCAACAACTCTAGATAAAGACCGGAGCTCCTCAATCTGTGCGCCGGACCCTGAAATTCCATCTCCAACACTTTCACACAGCCTCTCTCTTTTTCTGCCTGCAGCTGATAACGCCGCATCAAATGAATCCCTCCATCTAACTAACTACCAGCGACGCTCTAATCTGAAGATGAGTATCGACCCACGCGGCGCTTCCTCTTATCCAACTCCACCCGTGGCTACAGCCAGCGAGTGCCTGGTCTGATGACAGTCACCAATCAGCCGTTTGATTGACACTACTCGCTGCTGAATGGATGCTCGAGCCTCTAACGGCCCCAGTGACTGCTGATGGTGCTCGAACAGACCATTTTCATAACAGAGGGGGTTGGAGGGGGCGGTTTGGTGCCATAACTCATGCGAGTGCTCGATAAGGCTTGTGCTAAAACCAGCTAGCGGAGCTGGAGAGATAGCAGAGAGTCATCGACTGCCACCGTGGAGTAAACAGCGGCGTGATTTAAAGCTCCACTTCTCCATCTCTGAGATGCCTCTAAACGTGCAGCACACGCAGCCTTACTTCGCCATAATTGAGCAGAACATCTGGCGGTGTGTTAAAAACACGACCTTGGAGAAAGAAAGCAGTCGTAACAAACGTAACAACTCAATTAGCACCATTTGGGATGAATCATTGAAGTTGCAAGCTGTGAGTGGCATCTGCCCAGACTCAGCGACAGCAGCAGCATCCAAAAAAAGAGAAAAGAAGCCGGCGCAGATCTGTGCAGCTTTCGCTCTGCCTGCTACTTTCCCCGCGTCTGTTCATCCCCACCATCAACCGTCCATCAACCCAGCAAGTCAGCTGGGAGGCCAGTGGCGGAGCTAGGATTTCTCCAAGTAAGGGGCTGCAAGGGGCCACGACGTTCATAGAGGGGCCGCAACGTTCATAGAGGGGCCGCAACGTTCCTAGAGGGGCCGCAACGTTCATAGAGGGGCCGCAACGTTCCTAGAGGGGCCACAACGTTCATAGAGGGGCAGAGTATTTGTCTCTCTGTACCAATTTTATCTGCATATTTAGATCAAATACCCACAAACACAAATGCAGATTTTTATTCATTTTTTAAAACCTTTTTTTTTTTTTTTTAACTTTTCTTCTTCTCTAGTTTTATTGGCGCTTGACTTTCCTATTCGCCTCATTAACACCACTAGTGTTTGGTCTTGTGATTGCATCCATCTAAACACACCAGTGACAGGACAGGGGCACCTTAGGGGCCAATCAGATTGCAGCTGGGGCCAATGCCCCTGTGGCCCCGCCTCTAGAACCGCCACTGTAAGAGAGGGCGGAGGGTTACCCCACAACGGGAGAGGATAGGAGAGACGTACTGAACTGGAATGAAAGAAGCCAGATGAAGAGCAACAGAGATGAGAGGAAGAGAGAGAGTGAACTAGCCACAGCTCGCTAACAGGACAATGCGGGACAATGAATCTGCATGCTGGGTTGGCTGGGAAAGGAGAGGACGACACGGCACTGCAGGGATTAATGCCGCTCGTGACGGTGCCGGACACACAAAGAGATTCATGCACAAAGGTGACGTGTAGCCTGTAACAGGGTGAGGGAGGGTCAAACGTACCACTTCCCTGGGAAGGAAAGCATCTTCCTGGCGTAGGACCAGCAACCCCACAGCCCCGCCCATAGGCGTGGCTCTGAGCAGAGACACCACCTCCTCCTGGGTCCGTCCGTTCAGGTCGACCCCGCTCACCTAAACAGAAGACACAGCGACAGGATTCAGAGCTGAGCCGGCTCCAGGAACGCCAGGCGAGATCCTGGAATCAGCTCAGCTGTGAGTTCTGGCATGGGGTTAGAAAAAGGTCCAGATCAAAGCGGCTGGATCAGACTGGGCTGGGCAGACAGAGGTGATGTTTATTTATTCATATTCATGTTGAGCTCTAGCTTCAGTTCAGTTAAGTAGGACATTTCCTTCTCCTTCATTTCATTCCAGGATGTTTCATTTCACTGCTGCAGCACACGGCGCATTCAAAATACCAAGCTCCTGCATGATGGATCTACAGGCCAGACTACACAGGACGAAGACGGTCTCACCTCCAGCAACCTGTCTCCTGCCTTCAGGCGGCCATCTTGGATTGCAGCCCCCCGGGGCAGGATGTTCTTCACGTAGATGGGTGCGGAGCCCCCGATGGGAACATCCCGGGAGGTTATACTGAAGCCGAGTCCCTCGGGGCCTGTGGGAAAAAGGTTGAGGAGTTACTGCTGCGTGCAGATTGATCTGCAGCCAACACGCCGAGTCGCAGACTTACTCCTCCGATCAATGACGGCACGTATAGACTTCAGAGAGCTTTGTGAGCTAAGTGATGCCGCCTGCGTTGACTGTAAGACAAAGTTAACACGAGAACAACGACGAGCATCGGCGCCGTGTCACAGACGTGGGTTTAATCCTCACCGAGCTGATGCAAAGAACGACAGCTTCGCATCCTCCACCTAATCCCCTACACTGATGAGCCAATCAACTTCCCACAGGCAGGCGAGGCGCAGCGCTCCGCTCGCCGCTGAACGCCTGTAGCGCTCCGGCTTTAAACAGGGAGGAGGATCTTTAAAACTCCCATTAGCTTGATTAAGACAAACCTAAGCAATTTCCTGCAGAATGGGATTCTCTGATTGATGGTGACGCTCCCCGGGACTCGTGAGAAGTCTGGGGTCTGATTCCAGCACGTAAACAATGCGGGAGGTTTAATTTGCGCTCAGAGCAGCGGGCTTAAGCCGGCACTCAAAACAAACGGCCTCTCGGGAATCACTGGTAATCCCCCTCAGAGTGTCTGCTCCGACAGCAGCAAACAAAGAGGCGGGACGAGAAAAGACAACATCTCTGAGTGAGAACGCGCAGCAGAGCTCCTGGCGTTTCCCTGCACATCGTCAGGAAGCAGCTACCAGCAGAGACGGAAGAAGCGAAAGGCAGCTGCTGCGCGTTGATTCCAGACCCGTGAGAGCGAAAACATCGACAGGCTGCAGCCGGCGGCACACGGGGACCGGCGGCTGCTTAGCAACACGCTCTCCGGCCCCGAGACCTGGCACCCTCCCTGGCTTCCTGTTGGCAGAGGTCCACCCCACCTGAGCCAGGTGTCCATCAAAGTCAACAGCCTGGATGTTCTGAAGCCTTTCACGGGCCTGCTGCCGTTTTCTTTTCTCAGTTACAAAGTAACATCCCCCAGAATGCAACGCGTTCACAGACCCTCTGTCTGTGGAGCAGATCACTACTTTAGTTTCATCTCACCTTTCTTCAGCTGGATGTTGAGCCTCCTCCCGATTTTCTTGGTATAGCCTGGGGTCGGGGTGGAGTTCAGCCCCCTCTGAGGCGACTGGGCCTGACCCGTCGGGGGCTTGGCTGCGGACACCGTCAGGTGGGGCAGAGGGCTGTAGCCGTCGCTCAGCTCTGCGTGGGCCTGTGGATGAGCGCCGTGTCGCGACATCCTCTGCGGCGCGTGGTCCATGCTGGAGAAGGTGCTGCCGGTCAGAGAGTCGGGGCTCAGGCGGCCCGAGGCGTAGGCTGGGTTCCTCTCGGCGTGGGACAGCTGCTCGTAGTGGCCCTTCATGGACGACGGCACCACGTGGAACATGATGACTGGAGAGCGCATGGCCTGACGGAACATGTTCTGGGCTCTAGAGACGTTCAGGCGGAGGAAAGTTTAGGTACAGCAGATACAACATGTCCACACACACACACACACACAGAGACACACACACACCTGAACATTCTGACATGGTAATTAACACTTCGTGGGCTTTAAAAAGAACCCTCCGCTGCAGAGAGAGGAGACTTTTAAACTCGTGTACAGACGGTGTGAGGGGGAACTTCTGTTGGCTGTCAGCACCACCTGTTTTAATAAAGCAGACTGTGCTGTGGCTCTTCCCTCCCTGCAGCTAAACCCTGGACCCCCTGAAGAACTAGAGGAATTCCCAGCTCATACTTTCCCAGCCTCTGATAAACGGTGGGGGGGGGTGGAGCGTGGAGGAGACGGACTCATAAACGTTGTTAAATATCAACAACTCTTGGTGCAGACTCGGTGGAAACAGCAGCTGGTGACACTCACCAGCAAAGTCTCCACCAGATCAGATGCTTTGGTAGATACTGCGCGCGTGTGTGTGTGTGTGTGTGTGTGTGTGGGGGGGGGGGTCACTTTAGTTGTAACTGAACATCACCAATGAAATCTATACAGCAGCTGAACACATGGACGTAACACGGAGCAAACACACGCATGCGTCACTGCATTTCTGAATCACACACACACACACGAAGGGGAGGTTAGCTCCTGGGTCTGGTTACACAGGAACAGAAAGCGGGATTGAGACGGAGCCTTATTCCCGTCCACTGGAAGGAAAGAGGAGAGTGAACGGAGCGGTTAGTGACACAGAGGAGTGAGAGCGTCTGACCTACGGGATGTAAATCCGTAAAGGTTAGCTCAGCACCGCACCGACAGACAGAGAGGAGGTTAAACGGGCACGGGAGCAAGAAGAGGGGCGTAAGCCAGGAAAGCAAATCACACGAGACGGAGCTCAGCGGCGGCTCCTGCAGGCTGCTGTCTTACTGTTCAAAGCGGATGTTTCTCAGGTCCCCGTTATTGATACGGACGATGCAGTCGTTCTCCTGGAAGAGGGCGTGCTGCTCCGCCTTCCCTCCTCTTTCCAGACGCTTGACCAACAGGCCAAGAGTTCTGAAATGTTCAAAACCTCGTGTCAACAAGATGCAAGCTGAGGCCTGAACACAGTGGAGCAGCAGGAAACACAGTTCTTACACAGCATGTTCCCAGCAAAGGGTTAGACTTAAGGTCTGAAACACGGATAGAATGATCCTGTGGTGCTCATGACATCATCACACATCTGGGTGCAGCAGAGGCAGTGTGTGTGTGTCTGTGCGTGTGTGTGTGTGTGTGTCTGTGTGTGTGCGCGCGTGTGTGTCTGTGTGTGCGCGCGCGTGTGTCTGTGTGTGCGCGCGTGTGTGTCTGTGTGTGTGCGCGCGCGTGTGTCTGTGCGTGTGTCTGTGCGTATGTGTGCGAGCGCCACGGTCCATGTTTTCTGAGATAAAAACCAAACTTTCAGACATGACCCAGTGCGGGGAGGCTGCTTCCTCACTCTGCAGCTCTGCGGTCATCGCCCTGTAATCCGCTGTGGCTAACAGGCGTACGCCTCCCGCAGCCACAGCACGAGGCTCACTTCACCTGAAAGGGCGCTTTGTGGATCACACGGGCGAGTGCGAGGAGGACAATCAGGGAGGACGATGCACAGCCTCCGCCGGAGTGTGGAGGCTTCGTTTGATAAACTTCAGCTACACTGGGTGGATTTCAGGCTTTGGTGCTCGCCCTCGCCCGGGGCTTCTAACTCGATCTGAATGGGAATGTGATTACAGAGCGGTCAGAGGCGATTCCACTGATTAAATTTGAGTGAGCAGCCGATGTGATTTGCTGGGGGAGGGGCCGTCCTCTGATGAGAGCCGGACATTAAACACCCACTCTGACATTTCCCCCAATAAAGGAAAGCGACTTAGGAAAGTGCTTTTACGTTGATTAAGTTCAACAAGTCATAGTAGTCGTCCTTCATCGTGTGCGAGTCCGGGGGTGGGGGTGGGGGGCACAGGAAGCTGCTCAGCGCCCCACTGAGCAGCTAAACTTCTTCGCCGTCACTGCGACTGCTTCGTGCTTCCAGGCTGATCTCTGCGTACATTCAATCCAGATGTGGAATCCCTGGAATTCCTTGGCAGCTCGGCCCCAGCTGTGCACACGTGGTTCTGGACGCGCTGCTCAGCGTAGACTTTGAGTCACGCAGAGCAGATGCGACACGCGCGACGGTCACCTGCAGTCGTGATTGATCACAGCGACCTGGCAAATGGCTTAATGATGCCGACGCCACTGCAGCTGGAGGGATGTGCTGGGGAACTCCAGAGTGTGTGTGCACGATGGAAGGGGGGGGGGGTCTACGATAAAGCTGACAAAGCATCAACGAACGCAGGGAATTGGGCAATTTTCTTCTTCCTTAAAAGTCTGTGAGCCGTCAGCTGTGTAGATAAAACCGTTTAACTTCATGTGAACGCGCTGTGTCTGAAGTAAAGAACTTATTGAGGTCCATCTGGACGCGGCGCCTGCCTGCTCCTCCTCCCACCTCCTCTTGGCAGTTTGAAAAGCAGCGGCTGGGTTTTTACCTGCGGTCCCTGCCACTGAAAGGCACCACATGGATTCCCAGGGGCCCGCCGTCGTTTGACACCTCCACCAGCCTGACAATGTCTCTGGGAGACGGTGATGGATGGAAGACAGCGGAGACAGGGGAGGGGGAGGGGTGGGGAGGAGAGGGGTGACAGCATATGGACAAAAATAGAAAACAAGATGTGATGAAAGATCATAACATAATCAACGTGTGAATAAAGAGAAAACAGAGGACAGAAAAAAGACGGAGACAATAAGACATGAAAAAACAGAGCGGAGCGATTCCTGCTGAACCTGCAGGCACATCGTTTGGACACGCACACACACGCGCACGCACACACACAGAGACACAGACACACAGAGACACAGACACACACTGATGTGACCCTTTCAGCCTTCAGAAGCTTCGTTCACTCGTTCAGTTACATTTCACACGATGCCAAATCTCATCCACTCACAGCTTTGACACAATGACCATAATTAGCAGAGCGACAACGGGCCCCATGTTGACAACTAAGTCTCTTAGTGTCTCTGGAAAAATACAAATCAGAGGAATAATGACAATAGCGTACCTGCATATTAAACTGGAAGCAGGCGAACAAAACAAAACAAAACACAGTTGTTAATAACAGGAGCTGAGGGGCTGGTGCGTGGGAGAGCGCCGGTGGCGAGACCAGGATCGTTTCGCTCCCACAGAAGAGAATTATGTAAATGAGGATGCAGGGCTGAAATGGAAAGATCTTCTACAAACAAACAGCAGCACAGAAGCTTCTAAGCGGAGAGAGCAGGAGCTGAAGGAGGCACGTTAGGAGGGAGAAGACCAGGTGACGGAACAACAACCCTCTAAGAGTGCAGAAACCGTGTTTACTGAGCCCAGAGCTGAGCGAGCTCCTGCTCCTTACACATGCAGAAAGACTTACTCCAGTGATCTCACAGGGGTGTGGTCCAGGTAGACTTCAGCTCGGCCGACCGGGTCGATCCTGCCGTTCTCCTCTTCTCTGGCATCGTCCTCCTAAAACAAAGCACAAACAAAGGCTGTGAGCGCCGTTCACAGGTGGGTCTGGAGCTTAACCGCCAGCTTTCACAGGTAAGAGACCCATCTGGGAACGACGACGTGTCACGTGAGCGTTAGCAAAAAGTTTAGCTGACCCGGCGGTGCCAGGAGGAGCAGACCGGAGGAGGCTTTCCACAGGTGTAAAAATACATGAATGGCCTGCACACTGACGTCGCCTTTCTTCTGTCCCTGTGTTAACTGTCTGTCTGAATCCTGAGGCTGAGACGCATGACATGTACACACACACACACGCACACACACACACACACACACACACGCACGCACGCACACACAGAGAGCGAGGAGGAGAAAAATAAGAAGCAGAAAAAGGAGGTCATTAAAATTTCAGGGCGACACTGGAGAGGAGAGACGAGCGAGGAGCAGCAGCAGCAGAGCAGGCCTCCACGGCAACCGGCCGCCTCATCAGTATGAAAATGAGCCTGCCGCTACCGTGGCTGCCGTGCGGTTGCCATGACACTTCGGGTGCCTGGAGGACATGCAGCTACAGGGCAGCGCGTGCGTGTGCGCGTGTGAGAGACGCACTGTGCAGAGACATCTGACTGCTGTCGCTTCATTTAGGAAGAGCCAAGAGGTTCGTGCATCCTACCAGTAGACACGGCGAGGTTTTAACTCCACCATATACGTTCTGTACTAGCTCTGTCTGCTGCGGACATTTCTCTGCAGATGATCACAGAGAAGCAGACACAACCACACAGAGGTGAGAGAAACAACAGCAGCACATCAAACGCTCCTTCATCAGGACATGAGAAATTCAAGTGGAAACGACAGACAGAGAGAGAGAGAGAGAGAGAGAGAGAGAGAGAGAGAGAGAGAGAGAGAGAGAGAGAGAGAGAGAGAGAG
>JAUMHF010000009.1:17373593-17383818 GCA_032359275.1 Microctenopoma steveboyesi | reverse complement strand
TGACAGACCTCTGTCACAGTTTGCTTGGGGTCCACTTTTCTTCCAACACTCCACGGAGTGGAAGCCGCGGGTTCTTTGGGACCACAGGAGCTCGTGTTGGCCAACATTTCATTAAGTGCTGTGCAAGCTAATCTTCCTCCTGGGCTTCAAACCTAATTACGCGTTGCACAATGTTAAACCGCCAGACAACAAACGCATTGTTGTGCCAGTTTCCTAAGAACAACTGCTGGGAGACGTGCACTGCTCTCTGCTGTCATAATAAAGGAAAAGCGTTTCACTTCAGCGAGCGGAAGCTGAAATCGTGCTGAAGTGGCCACGGAGACCAAGTTTCCACGTGTCCGGCCACCTTCTTTAAAATGTATAACGCCACTTAATTCTCCACTTTCTCCCTCCCAGGGCCGATACTTTGCCCGATCATTAAGAGAAAATAAAGTGCATCATCCCGCAGCCTGCAGAGCACTGCTGATCCTAAGAGACATCTATACTTATCGGAGCACCAGGGGAACAGGAGAGTGGGCTACGCCAGCCTTGTTGTTGAAATAAGCACTTTTACTCTCGCACAGACTGCAGAAATCTGACAACGGTACCTTACACAATGGGCGCTGTGAAGGAGGAGCAAGGAGAGCCAATTTGCTGTGTGAACAAAAGGAGGTGTGCGGCGACACATTCCTGTCGCATTAGGGACAGAGAAAGGTTTAGAGACGTGCGTGTTGGCAGAAGAACAAAATAATGCATTTATTCTTCATTAAAGTTGAAGAAACGCTAGAACCACAGTCTGGAGAGCTGCCCTGTGGGAACGTCAGCCGTTCCTACAGGAGGCAACCAGGGGAGGCGTCCTATTTCAGCAGATGCAGATGTTTGCGGCGATGGTCCCTCAAACATAGCCCTGTTGTCTAAGATCTGCTGTCTCTATTCTGATCACATGTAATATCCACGTCTATTCTGTTCTGGTGCAACTCGTCTCCGTCCCATAAATGTTCTGGAAGTTTAGTTGCAGAGCACGACGACCCGAGCAGGCAGCCCCCAGTTTGATAAATGATGTACACTGCAGGAGCAAAATAGGGAACTTGGTTTGGGAGGAACTATGAAAAATAAGTTATGCATTATGTATTTATTCTGGTTCCGTGCTGTGGATGGTCCCAGGAAGTTTGCTAAAGAACTAAATGAACAATTTTTCAAATAAATATGCTTTTGGAGGCGACAGGAACCAGAGCAGGGTTTCACGTTTAGATGAAGCATAACAGGTCTCACCCATAGAGGGGACGGACATGAAGACGGAACATATCACGGCCCGACAGGAAACATGTTCCCCACAGATTCCTCTGCAAACACGCGTGTCTCCTGGTCTGGGCTGGCTGCAGCAGCTCCTCGCCGCTCTCATCCCAGCTCTCTTTAAAACACAACCGAGTTCAGAATACCCCCCCACCCCCACCCCTATTACAGCCATTATGAAATAATTGCATCAGTACATGACACTGTAAGAGGCTTTTTCTTTGGCTGAACCCAGACAGATCTGTCAGAGTTCAGCCTTTTCCCTCTTTGCCTAAATCAGACGCAAAGAAAACAAGGTGGACGAGATGGACACGGAGACAAAGAGACAGAGCTCTTTATGGTCTGGGTTCAAAGCCGGCTGAGCACCGGCTCTGTTTCAACGTTAACTGCACCAAACGGACAACAAGTGCAGCTCCGCTTCTCTGGGCAATTAATCTTCCCCGAGCCAAGCGAGGAGAGATTTCAGAGAAGGCTAAATAAGTCTGCATAATTTCTCGGAGCCAATTACCATGACAAGAAGAGGAGGAGAGGGGGTGGAGGAGAAAGATGGACAGAACCCCAGCGAGGGAGGAGGCTGAGAGGAAGGAAGACAGGGGGGGGGGGGACTCACAAGAAGCTCGATTCAGGTCAAATCTCTGATCACGCAGAGGAATCGAGAGTGAAAGACGAGACAACAGAACTATTTTCTATTTCACAACACAGAAAGCGGCCGAGAGGAAACAGGAATCACTACGAGGGACGGAGGGGGGCGAGTGATGCACTGACAGATTCCCAACATCACGCAGGCTGATTCTGACAGCTGGTGCCGAGATCCTTTAACGGACGTGTTGTGTGTCACCGGCTCGTCCAACTGGCAGAACTCTTTTCTTATTTCAGTGCATCAGCGGGTGTTTGGTGTTGGTGTGAGTCGCTGTCTGCTCTCTCCCACAGATTGCAGGGGTTATTTCATAAAGGTCCATCTCCAGACCTGCCTCAGACCCAATCATCCCCCCAGCAAATCTCATTTACGCCAAACCCCGGGGACACTGCGGCCATTTGTGCTACCGACTCTCTGCTGCACCAGCCTCACTGCAGGCTGGTGCAGCAGCAAACACACATTAGTGGTCGTCCCCATCACATGAAATCTTATCAGAACGTGGGTCGGTGTGCATGATGTGTTTGGGCCACCCAGACCATCCTGTAATGGATGGAACGGCGGAAACCAGCACGTCCTCACTTTGTAGTGAAAATAAGTGTGATTTCCCCCCTGCTACAAACCCCACCCACCTCCACGCAGGTCACCTAAACCTGGAGACGGAATGCTAATACTGCAGGTATCTGCTGCGAGCATCCTCCTCAGATTCACTCCTGTCCTGTGCTTCATGCTAATCCGGTACAAGAGAGTGATTAAAGACGCGCTGCTCACTTTAGATGCTGTAATTACCATATGTTTCTGCGCTGTAAGGAGCGAGGGGGGTCACGGCTGCGCATCTGATAACGAGGGTGGTGTCTCGACCAGCGGAATCCTCTGTGGGCGCAGGCTGTTTGCCTGCTCGCATCACGCAACGGGTCGGACTCGTCAGTCTCTGCTACGACCACGGCGCTTGTTGATCTCTGTTGTGGTTTCTACAACCTGTGCGTGTGTGAGCAGAGGTGTTCGACGTCAGAACGACCGCAGCGACTTTCAGGGGCAGGACTCTAAAAATGTTTCCAAAGGTTTCGGAGAACATTAGCATCACTTCATGGACGCACATCTGGAAATCTTCTGTTTCCCACAGAAACCCCTGTTGCTCCCTCCTGCATGGTCTGAAGGAAGGAAGGCAGCTTTGGTAGCGACATGGTAGCTTTGCAGTGGCGGATCTAAGACTTTTCTGAGTAAGGGGGCATCAAGGGGCCACAATCTTCATAGAGGGGCCGAGTATATGGTAAAATCTCCGTACTTATTTTATAAAACTCAAACACACGCAGCATGTGAGAAAATCCAGCTTTTTATTCATTTTTTAAACCTTTTTTAACATTTGATCTTCTTCTTCTGTAGTTTTATTGACTTTCCTCTTCGCCTCATTAGCACCACTAGTGTTTGGACTTGGGATTGCATCCATCTTATCGTTCTCATAGAAACGGACTTAGTGACAGGACGGGGGCACCTCAGGGGACCAGTCAGATTTCAATGCCCCTGTGGCCCCGCCCCTAGAATCGGCCCTGTAGCTATGAAATCAAACCAGCTGTACCACACACACACACACACACACACACACACGTCATAATGGATCTAACAAGTTTTTGGAGCGGAGAGGTGCCAGACTTCCTCCCCACAGGTCAGTCAGCAATTGACTGAATGACAGGAAATCCGGACGCTCCATCACATCCGGCAGCCCTTCACCCTGCCGCTCCAGATAGTGCTGCTATCTGTTTACCCTGCCTATCACACGGAAAGGCTGCTCTCACCCTGCGCTGTGAAAAGTCCATTGACAGCAGTAAATATGTGAGAAGACTCCGAGTGACCCGCCCGACTGCACAGAACCCGATCGGCCACATAACGAAGCGCCACCTTTATCCTGATAAAGAAATATTGGCCCGCGTTTCATCGTTTGGCGATGTGTAAGAGATGACATCACGGACGGTGGACGGCAGTGAGCACATCACAGCACAACAGCTGTTATTCCTCACTTCCTGCCTGCTTCCCAGCCACTTCCTGCAGGAGGAATTTAGATCTATGGACGGAGGCTGCACCATCAGGCAGATGCTTTCTCTGGCCCACAGCATCATGACGTTTAAAGCTGTGTGTAAATCCCCTCCTTCCTGCCTTTCCTCACAACAACCTCCTGCAAGCAGCGTAACAGTAACTACAGTCCCAGCGGTGGTGGGGGGGGGGGGGGGGGGGGCGTGGGTGTCAGACCTCAGAGCTTCAACCAGACAGACCGCAGCCTCCCTTAAACCTGAAGCCACACTGGCCCCTGGTGGTAACAAGGCGGCGGTGACTTCAGAGTGATTTGACAACTGAACGGAGTCGGAGAGCTTGGATTCATCACCATGGCAACCATGGTTTGCCCGCTGTTGTTGGTTAACGTCAGAACAGAACCTATAACCCGTTAACACTGTAGACTTTCTGTTTTTTTCCCCACTTCAACAGTAAAGGAATCAGTTTAAGTTTAACATGTAAATCAATCCGTCGCCGCTCACACACACACAGCTCAGCCCAGGAGGAGCGCTGCGTGACCACCTGCGCACCCCACACACACAGAAACAGACAAACAACTTCCTTCCTGTGCCGACTATTCCCACAGACCTCGGCTGGCTTGGCTGAGTCACTGTGGCGAGAAAACATCTAGCAGCGTGTGTGTGTGTGACTGTGTGTGTGTGAAAGAATGAGTAAAAACAAACACGACCACGACTTTGTTTTCTGGAATATTTTGTCAGAAAGAAGGTTTTTTACAACAAAGACATTTTAATTGAATAATATAAACCACAATAAAAACCAATCGACTGCTTTTCTTGTTGCTGGAGGACGACGGCACAGCCGCGAGTGTGAGCTCACACACCAGAAACGTCATCAGTGGTCATCGCTCCAGCCCCCAGCACCAGACCCCGACCAACAAAATGAACCAGGAGACGTCCCCCGCTGGCGGAGACAGCCGGGCTGCGCCGCCTGCGCTCGTCTCGGTGGGTCAGAAGCTGACTGGCAGCGCGCTCCTCTGACAGCATGGGATGAAACGGCGAAGCATCTCATCAGCTCGGTATCAGTGCTGGGCTCAGATTAGAGCTCACGAAGCACCTGAAGTGGGCAGCAAGGAGGAGTCGGCATGTTTGGATGAAGGAGAAAAGAAGAAAAACTTTCTGAATAACAGCGAGCTGGGACGAAGAGGAGGCACCGACACAACCACGCCACAAGAGGGCAGCAGAGTTCCTTCCTTTACTCTCAGGGTGGTCAAAGCCTTCATCGTGTGTCAGTGACAGACGCGCACTCACATCCAGACAGTGCAGAGATCCGTGACTCGACAGAAGCTTCAGCGTGAGAACGAGGAAGAAAAATCTGAGACGCAACAAAAGGAGGACGTCACGGATGAGGGACGAGAGGAGAGAACGGATAAATGAGCGGAGGGGGGGGGGGCCTAATCTCATTACACACACACACACACACACACACAGACACACACACCTCCTTTCTCTCCTGCTGCCACCTTTCCCACCATAATTAAGACAAAACCTCTGAAGACGTCCTGCTCCAGCTTTCAGGACGACTGGAACATCAGCTGCCGTCTTTGTTCCAGAACTTTTTCAGGCTGTTTTTTTTTTTGATGGGTCCATGTTTAGTTGTCGTGCTGACAGCTCCTGGCGCCGTTGGTACGCAGCATGAGGTGTGGGTCACCTGACACCAAGTAAACCTTAACAGAGCTGTGGGTTTGTGGTTGAACTCTCGGCTTGTCCATGTAAGGTGCCGTCGAGCTCTGGGCTGCTGTGTTGTGGATTTCTCTAGCTGCTGAGCCCTGACCGCAGCGGTGGGGGGGCAGAGCAGAACACTTACCACAGAAGGAGACGAGAGCCTGCGCTGCTCACCTGCGTGTCCGTGCGCCAAGACGCCCGTTCATCTCCTACACCCCCACTGACTGATTCACTCAACACAGCATGCAGAAAAAGAAAGGTGTGTGCCAGCGGGTCACCTTTTCCCCGGAGGCCTCACCCTCATCGGGTGGGCGAGTGGAGCCTCCGTCTTTAAGCAGACAGACGAACGTGAAATGATTTCTGTGAGGTAGGAGTGGAAGGGCTTGTACGGACACAACCGGAAAGATTCTGTTTGATGGAGGCAATTACACGCCGCGTAATTTACCTGCAAACAGCTCGTTTAGTGAAGACACACTGCCAAGTGCCCCGCAGACAGAGAAGTGAGAGCTTGTTGGTAGATGTTAGAACCCATTGTTGTTACAAGACAAAGTCACACGCCGAGGAATTTCATTTACAGCGCTCCGGGGGGGTGATCCAAACTAAATATGAACATGCCATCCATTTCATTTCATCAGAACCTAGAGGGAGACACACATTTCTGATGGTCCCTCCACCGTCAGAGGGAGAATCTGTGTCGCCCGGCCGAGTCTCGCACGAAGCTGTCATCTTGTTCTCATTAGGGGGCTGGAGAGAGGGAAGGAGGAAGGAATGAGGAGGGAGGGAGCGAGCGAGGGCCAGCCTGGAATAAATGAGGTCACCGCTAACACTCTGCTGGAGGAGGAGTGCGGGCGTGGTGAGGACACGGAGGAGTTTCTCTTCACGGCAGCAGCCTCAGCTGAAAACGACCATTCTCAAATAAACACGGGCTGCAGGACGACTTTCCTCCACCGAGGAGGAGGAGCCGCACACGGACACCGGTCCAGAACAAAATCCTACTCACAACATCCCAGAGGTGCCGACCGCAGCTTCAACAATGTGTGTGTGTGTGTCTCTGTGTGTGTGTCCACAAATCAATAATAACAGACACAACAAACAGAGACACCGGATCAATACGTGTTAACACCTCAGTGCTTCTACAGGACACCGGCTGAAACAGACTCCGTGCTGAAGATGAGGAGGAGGAAGGTCGCTTCCATTCATGCCGACACCCAGTGCATGCTGGGAGACGCCCACGCCCACCGCGACCCTCAGCTTAAGAAGTGATGGATGGAACACATGTTTTTCCATCACTACTATTTTCTTCACTGCTTGAATTTAAATCCGTTTGAAAACACAGAGAAATAAACAAAGTGCTGGAGGTTTTTCTCTGACACGGTCATTTCACTGCTAATGTTAGATGTTCAACTGTTTCAGTCACTGGTCTGACTTTGAACAGACGTCCAGGGATCAAATCGCTGCAGCTTAAAGGACATGCACGTAGAAATATGTGGCTGAGAGTCGGCTTGTCTGTTGAGGGTCGTCCTCTGGGTTTATTTAACCCCGCGGCCCCTCCTGTCTGTCTCCAGCACAGAGAGAAGCTTCACTATATTCAGCTCAGACACACACACACACACACACACACACACACACACACACACACACACACACACACACACACACCTCCACCGCCCAGCAACAAAGCACATCACATTTAAATGGAGCAGATGGAAAATAGCTGAAGATAAAAGCGTGTGTTCGCGGTGTCGCCGATGAACACGACGCACCAAACATCATCAGCTAATAAACACAGACGAAGCTGAAAAGGTTTGAGCGCACAGGAATGTCGGCGCGGCCCAGGTGCCGTCGCTGCAGAACAGTGCTCAGGGACAACATGTCACCGGAGACCTGGGGGGGGCAGCTCGTACTAACCTTCGCCTCACTCCCTTAAAGTGAGGCACTTAAAGTCGTTTCTCCAGCAAACGTAGAGTTGATTTGAAAACGTAAAATTTGCTTTGATCAGGAATAAGACTCAGAAACAGACAGAGCGACAGACGAGTTTATGCACCTCCGAGTGCTGACCGAGTGGGAAGAAGGGGAAGGAAGTACGATGAACGGATGGAAAGATGGCATCTGGAAAAACATTCACAGAGCGAGGCCAAGCTTTCCTGGCGCGGGGGGGACAGATCTGCACAGAAAGCACAGACACCCTACGACGTCCTAAAACACGCAGTGTTTATTCTCCAGAGACCAGCCTCGTGTTCCAGTCCAGCGTAAGCTAATAAAAAGTGTCCTTGTTCCGTCCAGCCTTTAAAAAGCTTGGAGATGAGGCACAGCTGCCAGGAGACCACCGGTCATGTTTAACTCATCACACCAGAGACATCAGTCACCGTCGGTAACAACAACAGGTCCGACATCGATCACACGAATCTGTCCCCACAACAAACCAAAAGCCGACGTAATTCAGTTACCCTGCAACAGCTGCTGAGCTCAGACCAACGACACGACGGGGGCAGAGTGTTGCCCTGAGGTCAGAGGTCGCCTCACACACACACTCAGCTGTGCTTCCAGCAGGCACCAGTGTGTTTGTGTGAGTGAAGCTGGGCAGTTTGAGCCCTAAGACGAGTCTGTGAGGCATCTCATTCATCGTGCAAAACAACCAATATAAAGACATCACAGTGAGCTCGCACATCATTACTAACACACTTCAAACAAGTGTAAAGTCAAACTTTAAAAAGAGACCTGCAAACAAAACACACGCCGAGTGCCAGTGCCTCTGGTGTCAGAATCCGACACATTCTCCTCAGAGCGAAACACCTGTAAGGGACGGCTCACGCACGCACGCACGCACGCACGCACGCACGCACGCACGCACGCACGCACGCACGCACGCACGCACGCACGCACGCGCACACACACACACACACCTGGAGGCCTGTAAACATGACATTTACACAGCTGTGAAATGTGTCCACCACCAGCACTGAAAGGAAGGCAGAGGTCAAACAGGTCTGAACGCACTCATAATCTTATTTGAAGAGTTAGATTCCACTTTAAGGAGCTGAAGGCTTCCTCTGAAAACCTCCATCCAGCCGTAGAGCCGAGTTTTCAACCGACCAACTACCAGAGAGACTAACTGCACGGTGTAAACTACTCGTGTAGCAGCGTAGCCGTGACGACTGGAACCTGCATCACGCCGCTGTTGGCCCGTGACCACAATAAAGACTTCAGAGAATTTCAACACGCAGCCAAGATCAAGCAGCAAACTGTGAACTGGTTTATTACTGAGAGGCCAGAAACAGATGAGAACGCGGCTCTGATCCGACTTCCTCTTCCTCCGAACACAAAGCTGTAAAAGCACACGCGGGTTTCAGTAGATCGCGTCTGACTGCAGCACGTAGGAGAGACGCGTCACCGCGGTGTGATGCACGTTAACGGCACCAGTCAGAGGGCGCCACTTAAAACAACTGGACGTTCTTGAATAGTTACTAAACTACTGGAAGCTGGAATCAGAAACGATGCATCATCTGGCATCTTCAACACGTCTCATTCACGCCACTCACCCGGTCTTTGTCGTCGGCCACATCGCAGAGCACATCGTCCAGGTCGAGGATGCCGCCGTCGCCGTGCTCCAGCCGGTGAACCTGCAGCCAGTAACTAGCGTCCTGAGGCAGAGGAGAAGAGAGAGAGACTGTTAAAGCGGCGTACAGACACAAAAAGGTAAGACGCTGTCAAAGCAAACGTTCAGATTTGTCTGGGCCTGAAGGAAACGTGGAGCCACACCTGCCAAGTCATTTACTCGTTATTATCATCGCTTCTAAAGATGTTTCACCGTAAAAAACAAGCAAAAGGTTGCACTAGATTATCACAAGAGAATGTGTAGAAGAAGTAAAGTATGTACACCGTTAGTGTGCGTGTTTAGAAGAAGTCCTGAGAGGCCGATTCTGTCACTCAACATGACACAGATACGTGAGCGAGCGAGACAGAGCAAGAGAGAGAGAGATGGTGACACAACTTGGACAGAGACGGGTGCAGTTACTGTCTTTCTGTGGACTCTACTGGGGGAAAAACACAAATTACCTTTCGCTTTAGGTACAATAATAATAATCAAAGCTGAGCTGTGAAAGAAAATTCCAGGAAGTCTGCAGCACGAAGTGTAAACATGTTCCTGTTGCTTGTTCCTGTCGGTATCTGTCACTTTCTCCTTTCCTGACCGTGACTTAAAAATGTGGACGAACACGCTGAAGCTGGACGCCTCCACTAAACACTGCTGTGTGTGCGTGCGCTTGCGTCATTCTGCTGCCAAGTTCATCTGATAAAAATAGTTCACAGCGCTGAACTTCAGACGGGGCCGATCCCACAGTAAACACGGTTTTAGCAGGAACAGATTGACAACAACACGCAAAGCGCTCTGATGTGGGCAACGCCGCTACAGATGCATACACGCCATCCTTCAGGCTCACACACTCGACCTAACTGTGGCTCCCATGACGTTAATCCCACAGGCTGCAGAAAAACTCTGGGCCCATTTGGAGTCGGATCAAAGCAGAGGCCTCACCTGCTGCAGACCTCATCGGTGCAGCAGGCCAAGGCCGGCGCGATGGAGGGAAGCGGC
>JAUMHF010000009.1:17344097-17361890 GCA_032359275.1 Microctenopoma steveboyesi | reverse complement strand
GCCTTAGTCTCCGACGTCTCTAGCCTTAGTCTCCGACGTCTCTAGCCTTAGTCTCCGACGTCTCTAGCCTTAGTCTCCGACGTCTCTAGCCTTAGTCTCGAGCCTACACTAACATGACAGCTTTCAAATCGGTGTTGTCCCAGATCCGTTATTCAACCACCTGCAGGAGGATACTGCATGTCAGCAGGAACCGGAACTAACCCCAGACAAATAGGGTACATTCTGGACCGGTACATTCTGGACCGGTGGCCTGCCTGTTACCGGACGAGCTCAAGAAAGGCGGCTCACTTATGTACATCTATCGCAGGGAAGCAGAACTATTTTAAAGAGGCAATGAAGCTGTAATGACTGGCTGCGCTCATCTTTAAGTTCACAGCCTTTATTACCAACCCAACTGACCTACGAGGAGCAGTATGTTATTATTTAAAGCATATATGAGGAGGCACAATATTTCTTCCACGCAGAGAGACACACGTGGCTGAACTTCTTCGGCTCGTCGTGCCTCGTCGGTGACCGACTCCTTTAGGAAACTGAATGCAGTGCCGGGTCGTGTTGTAGGGCATTTTTCACAGTAGTTTTGTCAAGGGCAAAGTCAGCGGCCTGGGGATCATCAGTGAAGCTTTTAATCCCCCACTGTGCTCGTTTTGGATGCAGGAACCCCTGGCTGGCACAGCCTGGTGACAGATGAACTGTAAAATGATTCAGGGCTTATGACCCGATATGAAACAGATCAAGCGCACCTACATGGTACAATAACACTTTGACCCAAATTACAATGAGAAATGACTCAAAATTATCTTGATTACTTGACCCGGTTTGATATGCCAGACACTCTGTGAGTGAAGAAGCTGTTTGGTGCCGATGCCGAGTGTTGGTTTGGGCAATGTCTCCTTCTGGGATGTGATGAGTCTAAACTGACACATTGTGATAGTCAGGGAGGTGTGAGGGAGACTGTGTGCCTCCTTTCAGCCCCACCATCTGCGTGGACGGGTGGAGGCATGGGTCAGAGCGCTTTAAGTCATTAAGCACGCCGGCGTGCTGCTGTGGACTAAACACCAGGGATCGTTTCTCACACCTAAACTTTCTAATCCTCAGCTGACCGGCACCGGTAAACATTACTGGGTTAAGATAAAGTGCACCGGCCACTCACTGAACAATGGAGGTACTGTAATCTGACCCAACAGAACAACCTTGACTAAGCAGGTAAGTACGTGGGAAGTCCCGGCACGGTGACACCATCAGCGCCTCTCATAGGGCAAAGCAACAGCGTGGTCTCTCCCTCATCGTGCCCTGTTCATGCACAGTTAAGTGTCTCTTAACAAAAGGGGACCGGCTCCTCATGTTGGTGCTTTCCCTGTGAAAATGTGGCTCATTGTGACAGCAGCAGTTTAACTTGCACGGCATGCAGGCCCGAGCGTCTCCAGGCCCTGTGCACCGCCATTAATGGCTGCCGCCGTTTGTCTAACGAGTAACGGAGCAGATTCCAAATAGAAAAAGAAACCGGCTGACAGAATGGAGTCAGTTGTTCACTGCTCTGCTCAAATGTGATGGTTTCGTGAGACAGAATATCTGTAGAGCGCAGCGTCTAAAGAGACCAAGAACTCAGAACATGTCTCGTGGTACCGAGGATCGTCAGGAAAGTCTGGCAACATCAGTAAAAGTGGCATCAGCCTCGGCCCGACACGATTAGATCATCATTTGTCTTCTCCGTTTATTCAATTCATCGACCAAAAGGAAAAATCACATGTTCTAAGAGCTGCTCCTGTCGTCCGGAGCGAGTCGAGTTAAACACGAGTGCTTTGGTTGGGAAGAACGAACACCACAGGGCAGACCCGTCGGGCTGAGAATAGGAATTCACTGCATGCTGCGGTGTGTGTGACAGTCCAGACCCCTGATCTCCCCCAGGACGATCCGGAGGATTAGGAACTGTCAAAAAACCCACATGCGTCGTCTGATGAGCCAACGCTCGCATCACCGGAGCTTTAAACCACCACAGGCTTTTAGTCATGGGCGACATTTCTCCCGTTTGCCATCATCTACTGTGAACATGCAGAGATTTGGATGCTCAGAAAACTCAGGTCCAGACACACACTCATCGTTCTAACACACAGTTATGAGCTTAGCTTAGCGCCTCACATGTGGAGTGCAGGAAGCATTCCTCTGTAATGACAGGGGAAGTCAGAAGAAGGTCCATACAAACACCGAGCAGGAGAAAACACCCAAACCAAAGACGGGCCTCTTATTAAGGAGAGAAACAGAGAAGCTGTGATCTCCAACACGACGTCCAAGTGCAAAACACTTGTACTGGGACGTTTGTGCTCGGCGGTCAGATGAAACGCAGGCTGGGTGGGAACCGGAGCCCTAAACGCAGATATGAGATCATCACATGACGCACATAACGAGACGTTCCTCCGGAGAAAAGCCCCAGGAACCGGCCGCCGGGAGAGGTCTCTGTGCTTTAAACAGGACCGTGCCAGCGTGCAGAGGATCCAGTGTTTGGACCATTATCATGTTTTCTATGACGTGTGCTCAACACAAAGTCACACATGGTGCTGTGACAGTGAACTGCACACTCTGACTAAAGGGACAACACGTGTGGTGTACTGTGAGAGAACCAACTATCTGACTCCTCGGCTCCTTAACAACATTAATCTGC
This sequence comes from Microctenopoma steveboyesi, assembly GCA_032359275.1. Classification (NCBI taxonomy): domain Eukaryota; kingdom Metazoa; phylum Chordata; class Actinopteri; order Anabantiformes; family Anabantidae; genus Microctenopoma; species Microctenopoma steveboyesi. The sequence goes on along the minus strand of JAUMHF010000009.1, from coordinate 17,359,234 downwards.
ATTATGGTTCCTTTGAAACCAGAACAGACGTGCAGGTCAGAGAGTTGTTCTCTGCTCAGGCTGAATAATAAAAGAACCACTTCACGATCAGCTGTTTGTTATGCATGACGTCAGGGGTGGCCCGTAAATCTCTGAGATCCGTTGGACCTACTGGTCTCAGCGGATCCACGCAAACAAAAGAACCAGGAGTTTATTCCGGTATCACCCACGTGTGCAGGAGAAAACCTGCAAAGCTCCAAAGCTGTGGCACTGGGGGCTCCACTGGACCAGGAGGGTCCCAGCTGCAGGTCAGCGGTTCTACCTGCTGCTGCTCCAACATCTGTAGCGTCCTTTCATCTCAGAGGAGCTACAGAAGCCCCCCCATCACCATAAACTCAACATGATCCGAACAGAACCAGCTTTCCCCGCACACGCATCGCTGCAGGTCTCTGCACCGCAGCCCGCGGGCTAGCTGCTCCGCTAGCAGCTAATCTCTGCTGCCAACTTTCGAAGCCACGAACTCTCGAACCGTCTTCAAACTGGACCGAGTCTTCGGACGCGCGCTCGGCGCGTCAACGTGGTTCGGAACCCGCGTTTTGCGGCCGAAGCGCGACGCTGAGCGCGCGGGGCCACAGTCCCGAGTCCCGCGGGGAAGTTTTGCGGGTTTGCAAACACAGGAGCCACAATGGCGGCGCCTTTCTTCCAAAGTAGCAGCGCGCGGCCGGAGACGCCTGCGTGCCGCCTGCCCGCGCCGACACAGCGGACCGAGCTGCGGGACGAGCTCCGCGCCGCGGAGAGCGGACACTTCCCACGCGTCCTCTTTGCGTTTGTTCCAAGTTTGCGCCATATTGCGCCCGCAGAGAGCCCCCGCTGCCCGTTTCCAGGAAAACAAAGCCGCCAGGAAACGCCGCTTACCTTGGCGATGGCCTTCTTGTACCGCATGACAGCCTGCTGGATGAGCGCGTGGACCTTCATGTTCCCGTCCCCGCACGGCACCACCACCCGCGTCCTGCCGAAGCACACCGTCACTTTCATGGTTCGGTCTCCGTGCCCTCGCCGAGACTCGGCGGAAAAGCGAGCGGAGGAGGAGGAGGAGGATACGAGGAGGACTCCGCGTGGGGGGGAAGCGGGAGCATGGGTTTGGGTGTCCTTCACCGACGCGGGGACTACGGCTCGTCCCGCTGCTCCGCGCCGGAAGACATCGTGCTCTGTGCTCCGCGACCACCTGTTTAGCTTCTCCCTCTCCTTCCCTCCCTCCCTCCCTCCCTCCCTCGATCCCTGTCTCGCTCCCCCCCTCCCTCTCTCTTCCTCCCTGCTGAGCTAATGCTTGGTCATGTGTTGCGTTCAGGGACTTTGGGGAATGTTGGCATTGCACTCAGCGTCTGGCTTCACGTTGGAGACAATAAACAGCGAGTGTTCGTTTTATTGAATTAATATTAATAATGATAAGTTTTTAATGGGGGGGGGCCGTAGCTAAAGGCGTCAGGGAACCTGCCCCCCCCCTCTGTGGCGGCGCATCAGGTGCCAGATCATTGTCAAGGACAGAGTGCCAGGTGTGTGTGTGTGTGTGTGTGTGTGTGTGTGTGTGTGAGTGAGGTTTGTGCGGGCACTGGGTAACACGGATCTCTCTCTCTTTGTGCCAACATGCTGCTGAGAGGATATTTTAACTCCTAACACAGCTGGAGCAGTAACAGGCCACCAGCCGCAGCCTCGCCAGCTGTCACAGCCGGAGCTCTGGGGAACAGGAGCACTTGTTCAGGGGAGAGTTTTCAGGAGCAGCTCCACGTTTTGGGTACTAAACATTTTAAACTACTTTCCAAAGAAGTCTGGACACACTCAGGTGTGACCCTGATCTGATGGACGTACAGAGAAACCCCGAACAGGTCACATTCAGGGTTTGGTGTCTCACCACACTGATATTGACTGATTGAATATGAGTTGGCAGAAAACCACAGCTGAACTCTGAGCTGACACAGAGCATGTGAATGTTCAGCTGTCAGATGTGACTCCAGTGTTTGAATCAGTGCTGACCTCCGGTGGTGCTCAGCACACGGTTCAAACACCGGAGGAGCAAGTAATGGGATGTTCCTTCATAACCACATGGTTTAAAAAGAGTCGGTGTAATTCTGATTTCTGGAGGAAATGATCTCTACCACTTCATTAAGCTTCAGACGGTGTCTCTCTGGACGTCGTGGGACGATGTGAGATGGGAAAGACAACAAGAGGAGAGAGACAGAGTGGTGGATGGAGATGGGACAGCACGGGAATGCAGAGCGGTGCTGAGGAAATGCTGTGCAGGTAAGAAATGTGAGGGGAACGGACTCAGCAGTCCTTTCTTCCAGCGGCCTTGTGTGTCCTGACTGAGAGGTGGGTGAGAGGAACCTCTCCACCACCCACCTTCCTAAACAACCCCTCGTACACACAGAGATTCCTTCTTGCTCTCAGTGATGCTGATGGTTCTACCAGCGTGTAATTGTGTTGCGCGTCCATCCCAGGCTAATTTTGTGCTAAAACGCTGTCTTGGCTTGGGTCATATGTGGCTCCCTGCTGTCAGGCCTTTGTGACCCCCCCCAAGGGTCTCCCTTCTGCTGCCGAACTCGACCATCTGGAGCCTCCAACTTCTCGCCACAGGTCACGCAGACGGGACGAAGTAGAAGGTAGAAGTGGAGGAAGCAGGGGGGGGGGCAGAATGATATTTGAAAAATGCAAAGACTGGTCAGAAATACTGACACAGACTCAATGAGAAAAACTGAATGTTTTATGGTCACGCTGTCAGAGATTAGGTTGGGGGGGGGGTGATTTCAGGAGCAGGGACAGTGTTTGAACAGTACGACCTCTCCTGGCACGCGGGAGGACAGATGGTGGCTCTGAGTTCAGCCAGACCTGGATCTAAATAAAGGTAGAACAGCACAGTGTACACACACACACACACACACACATCTCAGTAAACACACAAACTACATATGATCTTTAGTCACTATTTATGGTGCTCATGCTGGGAAATAAAGGCCTTTTCATGGTGTGGGATCAAACATCCACCTGGAACCAATGCAGGAGCCTCGCCGGTGTTAATAAAGGATCTTTAAACATTAGTTTATTTTAAAACACATGGTTGCATTTTGATATTTAATCATGGCGGGTAAATATGACGCGCTGCCCTGGTTTCATCCAGCAGATGGCAACATAACTCTGACTGTGAAAAACAGACAAGTAACCACCGAAGTTGTTCTTATTCTAGTTCAATACGCACGTTATAAAACATTCACAATATCACATTAAACAGCAGCTGTTTCTTCTACAGTTGAATAAAACGCCAGTTCTAACTTTACTGACACGAACACAGAGTCTTTGCAGGTTTGTGAATTAAATTCGTTGATGAGGTGACTCTAATAGGCTAGAGCAGGTTTTTTAACCTCTACGCTGAAATAATTAACCAGAGTTAAATAGAAAATATGTTTCTGTGCTGTGCAGCGGTGAAAATCACACTTTTAAAGAAAGCAGGTTGCCTGTTTGGCCTGTGCGCAGAGCGAACGCGGAAGTCCGCACGCGTGAGTCCTCTCGCTGCACATAGACGATCTCGGACGTTAAACCGACTCGTCCGTGGACATTTTCGGCACAGCATCATCAGCGCTGACGTGGACACTACGTGAGCGAAGGCGCAGGCCGTGCACCCGGTGCCGTAATCAGTGACGAGGGCGACTACGTAAAGCTCCGGTAAGTCGCTGCAGAGCTGCCGCAGCCCCGGACGGGTGGGAGAAAGTGGCGCAAACATGTGTGCGGCGCGCAAACTTTCATTCAAACTTTGGGTTCGTGGACCGAAGCCGAGGAGTTCGGCTGTTCGGCGCGGAGTTAAACAGGTCCTGGCAGCGGTTCGCTTATGCTTCAAGTTTACACAGCTGCGTCAAGTCAGGCGAAGTAAGATCGAAGTTCGTCGAAGAATAAAATATCGTCAAAATAAAATATTTTAAAAAGCGGCACATACATGAACACACTCCCACTCATCAAATACTGTTGGTAAAACATAAAAATATTCTGTTCCAAATAAAACACGCATATAAACGTGAAACATTAAGGGAGATTACAGCACAGTTTCATTGTCAGATTCATGTTGAGGAATCAGAAGTTTGTTGCACATACAAGGAATTTGCTTCTGGTCGTTTGTAGCTTCTCTAGGACAGTACAGACAGAAAACAAGTTCATGGAACACAATCATATAGAGACAAATTATAACAAGACAGGAAGACAAGACAGTGTGTGTGTGCGTGTGTGTGTGCAGTTCGTGTCCATGTAGCAGCAGCAATCAGTTCATTAGTGAATGTTTTTACCTTTACTATCAGAAGTGCTTGTTCTTCGTGTTACGTGACAGAAATAAAAAGAAGTGGCACTTATATTTACAAGTACGAGTTTTACACGTAGAGAGACTGAAAATGAGTGTGCAGGCCTGTCGTCGTCTGCTCTGATGCCTTTAACTTTAAAACTTCAGTTAAACTAATTGTGATGATTTCTGCAGTTTGAACCGACTCTAACCTCACTGATTGTTGCAGAGACATTATCATTTATCAGTATTTATTTGGTCTCCTACCAGCTGTGCGGCTGGAGACTGTGACGCTGCTGACGTCTGTCAGATTTGTGATCAGCCTTCAGTCCCAGTCGTATCTTCTCTTAATCATATCTGTGAAGGCTTGTGTATTAAAACCAACTCTCACCCAGATCCCTAAAGTTATTCCCCTTCTTCTTTTCTAACAAGAATCTGAAATCATATTTGGATTTGTAGTCTGTCTCCTGATGCGTTAAAGAAGCCAGGGTTCAGGCTGCCGAACATAACGAGCAGCAGGAGAAGCTGGACGATGGAGACGTCACGCGACTCACATGCAGCCTGGCTGCTAATCACAGCGTGGAAACGATGATGATGGTCGTTGTGTTTGTTGGTCTGTGTGTCTAGGTGAGTGACCATGGATACGTCAGCATCATCATCTCAGCTGGACGACACTTTACAAGACTCAGTGACGGACGGAGAAGAGAGCCAGAGTGATGCCAGTCTGTCCCCTGCAGCTCCTGCTCAGGTGTGATGTTCGTCTGTGTCACTTCAACACTCATGGTGAAGTGTTCAGCTCTTCAGTGTGGGGTGTTTCAGACGCAGGTTTGTGTTGCCAGGTGTCTGTGTCCGGTGTGACGGTTGTCCAGCTGTCTGACGGACAGACGGTGCAGCTCCAGGGGGTCATCCAGGCGCCTCAGACCTCTGTCATACAGTCACCACAGGTCCAGGTGAGGTCACAGGCTCGTCTTTCACTGATAACAGGTTGGTCCGCGTGCGAGACTGAATATCAGCACCAGAGTCGTGCCTCTCAGAGCAGACGTCCTTTAACAGGTCGTTGCTCGAGCAATTCTCACAATCAGCCTCGAGTCATTCAAGACAACTCTCACTGCTGTGTTAGTGAGCGACGGGCCTCCTGTTAATAGGATTGATGAAGAGCAGCCAGAGCTGCGGTTTAAGCTCATCAGTCTGCTGTTGTGTCTGGACGGGAAGACTGCGTGAGACGGAGGCAGAGAGGCCATCGCGTGATTCCAGTTTGGGAAACGCTACCTCACGTCTTCCTCACATGTGCAGAGCAGGCTGCACTTTCACACGCGTCACGAAAAGAGACTTAGTGAGGAAATGTGTGGGGAAAAAGAAGAGATGAAATCTGTGAGGTGCACGGTGCAGCAGAGCACATGTGCAGCACAGAGCGGTTGATATCAGCGAGTCTCATCAGCAGCACGGCCGTCTCCTTGTTGTGGTGTCCTACTGACGCTCGCAGCACACACCTGACTCAGCCCGTTTATGGAGGCGCAGCAGCGTAGTAGAACATGCAGCCTCCTCCTCCTGTCTTCATCAGAGGCTGCACGCGGTCACACCTGGATCAGACATGTTCCGTCTGGCACAGCCTTCGTGTTTGTGTGAAACAGGTCTGTTTGTGTTTGCTCCAGATGTTTCTTTACAGCAGGAAGGGAAGAAATAATTATACGCCGTGCAGAACCCTGTTGAGACGTGCTACAGGTTGCGCAGGCAGCGTCCTTCTCCTTCGAGTAAACACTGCTCGTCTTCTTCAGGTTGCCACTGTGGTGGAGCTGGAGGACGACGAGCCGGCCGCAGATGCTCACAAGAGGCAGGAGATTCTCTCCAGACGTCTTATCGGTGAGAAGTGAACGAGGAGATGATGTGTTTAAGGGCGAGTTCACTGATTCTCAGCACGTGGTGTTTATCTGCTGGTTGATAGAATCTGGCCTAAAGCAGACAGAACGTACGAGCTTCACCCGTCAGTCAGAATCAAAGAAGCCGTTCAGACGAGCGGCAGGTTTCTCCAAGAACCTCAAGGCCGCTGAGTTGTCTCTTCTCCTGCAGGAAAATCCTCAATGACCTTTCATCAAATTCTCCAGCAGTTCCTAAAATCGATGAAGAAAAGACGGAGGATGAGGAGCCGGTCTCCAGCTCGGCCTTAGCATCAGTGCCGACCTCAATCTACCAGACCAGCTCCGGACAGTACAGTCAGTCGATTCAGTTTGTACTGTCCCCGTCTTTTATTTCCACGTGTCCAGAGTTTACTACGACAGCACCAGAGAATCGCTCTGCAGCCGACTGCACTTTGTCTCCGCACAGTTGCCGTCTCTCAGGGAAGAGCCATCCAGCTGACCAGCCCCGGGGGGGAAGCCCTTGAGGGGGCCCAGACCGTGACAGTGGCCGGCTCTTCCACCCCACCGCCCGGAGCCACCGTCCTGCAGTCTGGAAACTCTCCACAGCAGTTCTACATCCAGGGAGGACAGATGCTCATTCAAGGTATGGTTCAGTCTGTGTGTGTGTGTGTGTGTGTGTGTGTATGTGCGTGTGTGGATCAGTGAGGCAAAGAATCGACACCACTCACATCGTCTTAGCTGATCCAGCCAGCGTCATGTTTGGATTCTTGGAGTCTGAGAAGCTGCTGTGTTGACGTTCCTGGTAATTACAGTGAAAATCCACTGGAACTGTGGTTATGGGTTGTTAGGAGCTTCTGTCCAGACAGGACTCGGAGTCCATGACGCAGGATGGTCTCCGGGTCCTTCTGTAGATCCAGACTGATCAAACCTTGAGATGTCTTGGTCCAGACGAATCTGATAATTACTTACTGTGATGATGATGTGTGTTTGGTGACCAGCTGTGAGTGTCTGCTCCAGGACGACTGAAGCCATTTAAATACAACAGGCCTGTTAAAGCCTGGTAAATGGTCAGACTCTGAAATGTAATCTTCCTCTGCCTTCATTTTAAGAGTTTGGACCTTTGGAACGTAGCTTCTCCTCCAGAACCCACAGTACTCTGCTCACTCGCTGGAAGTGAAAACCTAAGAGTCACTTCCTGCCCGGCAGGAAACGTGTTGTTTTAAATGTCTCTGAACTGTTCATGTAAAAGCTGAGTTAGGCTCGCTGTGTCTGTCGTCCTTCCTGACACACACACACACACACACACACACACACACACACACACAGAAGTCCAATCAGCGCACTCAACAGTCTGCACGCAGCCACTTGGGACACAATATCCTCTTGTTTGTTGAGAGTCTCTCTAGTTGCGTCACTGAGTCTAAAAATACAGCCCTGCTACAACCACCACCCCCTCTGCTCCCACTCCTCCCTCCCTCCCTCCCTCCCTCCCTCCCTCCCTGCCCAGCGCACATTGTGTTTCTGTACTTCAGCATCTGATCCACGGGGGGGAGGGGAGGGTGGGAGGAACTAATCCAGGGTGTTTTACTGACTTCAGCAGGCAGCAGTGATGTCATTGTGATGTCAATGCCGGTAATTGTAATCGGGCTGCGAGGCTGACGAGTGACCACTCGGATGCAGGGAAAGCTGAGAGGGAAAAGGAAGCAGCAGAACGACAGAGCGAAGCAGAAGCAGACAGGAGTGAGAGTAGAGGAGCGTTTCTGAGCGGAGGAGTTCATCTGCCGCGGTGCTGGATTACTGGAAACAGGAGATGGCGGTAACTGGGGATGAGACTGAGTCAGGTACAGTTCCTTCGCGTGTCTTTGCATGTTGTCAGCGGTGACGGAGACTCTGAGGAGGCTACACCTGCTGAGAAGCAGCCTGAGACGAGAGAGAGAAAACTTTTTCAATCACTTCAGCACGGTTGGTTTTAATGTGGAGCCGTGTTGGAAAAACACTGTGACGAGGGTTGTGTCGACACACACACAGCGTTCAGCTCTGCTTCTGTGCGTAGCCTGCTCTAACACACACACACACACTCACAGACACACAGTCCGCGCTCTGAACCGCTCCAGTGGTTGTCAGGCAGAAAGGCAGGCGTGTAGGGAGGGGGGAGTGAGGAGGACATGGGCGGGAGTAAAAGATAGTTGTGCATTTGACGTCACTCCGGTTTCCTGGAACAGAAGCCAGCGAGGGAAGAGAGAATGCAGAATGGGCGAACGAGACGCACACATTGACGTCAGCAGAGCCCGAGTCACTGTTATCACAAAGAGAGAGAGAGAGTGTGTGTGTGTGTGCACCTGCTGTGTCTCATTTTCAATGCCGTGTGTGTGTGTGTGTGAGAGAGAGAGAGAGAAGGGCAGAGCACAGAAACTTCTCAGGAACAAAGTGAAGAAGAGAAACTGAAATGGTGAGAGCGGGAGAGCGAGTGGTAACAGTTGAGTCATCAGATGAGTCAACTTGAGCCGAGCGGCGCACAAACCACATCTAGAAAGCTGCCGTGTGCTGATCAGCTACCGATTTTCACAGCGTGTCACCGCGCGCTGAAGGTTCAGAGGGAAAGAGAAGGTCCACTGCAGCACGAAGGAAGTCTGCTCATGCTCAGGTGGATCACTGACACGCTCTGACAGACGCTACGTGGTGCTCTGTGAAACGCTGTGCGGTGGGGGGGTGGGGGGTGATTTTCCCGGTACAAGAGAAGTTTGGACTGTGTTGCTTCACAGAGCAGAGTTCGTCCATATGTAACTAAGTGATAGCAGCCGAAGCCAGATAAGCGACGAGCTGCTGTAGCGGGGGCGGAGCTGTGGGGGGGGCCTTATTCTAACCAGTCTCACCCCAACTGTTGAGTTTTCAGATACATTTTGACCCATTCGTGTCAAAACGCCCACCCCCGCCACCCCATGTACGTTTTTCCGGATTGGTTCTGGAGTCTGGTGCTGACTGGGTTCCTTTTCTTGCTCTTCATAGCTGCCACCGGAGACATCCCCGCCTACCAGCTGCGCTCTCCCAGCTCGGGCCTGGCTCAGAGCATCGTGATGGCTGCGTCCCCGGGCTCCCTGCAGAGCCCCTCGTCACACGCCGAAGAGATCACCCGCAAGAGGGAGGTCCGGCTCATGAAAAACAGGTGACTTCCTAATTCCCCAGTCAGTCTGGAGGGTGGTGTTGACCCTCACACACAGGTCAAAGGTCACAGCTGCAGCAGACGTGATGGCTGCCTGTGAAAATATGCACATACATGTAGAATGAGACACGTGTGCTAACTGGTAGCGCTAGAATGTGCCTGGCTCGCATTTATTTTGTGTTTTCATCCTTCCTCTCCAGGGAGGCGGCCCGAGAGTGCCGCAGGAAAAAGAAGGAGTACGTCAAGTGTCTGGAGAACCGCGTGGCCGTGCTGGAAAACCAAAACAAGACCCTGATCGAAGAGCTGAAGGCACTGAAGGACATTTACTGCCACAAAGCCGAGTAGCGGTCCCGGGCCGCTGACGGCGCCGTTTACAGACTGCTGCAGCAAAAACACACAAACAAAAAGTGCTTTGACCGTTTCTGCCATCTCTGCTCACTCAGGCCCGGTTCAAGCCGAAGTCCCGGGGGTTTGAACCGCTCGAGCTTCTCCAGTCTCGCTCTCGTTCCTGTCTTGTGCTCTTCTGCATGTGAAGACTCGAGTGTCGTACGCGCTGCGCTTGCTGTTGCTGCTGTGCACGGGCCAGGCCGGCTGATGATGGAGGAACAGGAAGAGGAAATACAGGTGCTTCCTGAACATGCACCGCTCGAGTGCAGAGGTCACGAGAAAGGAAAAAGCTCGGCAGGTCCGCCAGGTCTCTCTACCAGCAAGCTTCTCTGAGGTCAGGCGAGGTGCACGAAGACACGAGGGTCCACCAGCAGCTGAACCAGGCAGCGCGGACGTCCTGAACATGGCATCTGTGCAACTTACGCTTCTGTTTTCAGTCATTTCATGCATTCCTTAGCGTGAGGAGGAGCCTCTCCTGGAGCTCTTCGCTCCGTTAGCACTCTAATTGTTGAGTTGATCAGAAACGTCTGTGTGTGTGTGTGTGTGTCTTATGCACTGAACAACATGCATGGATCATCATCTGAGAGGGGCATTAAGTGAACGCTTGGCAAAAAATCCCAAACTCTCCATTCATCACCGATGTGAGTTGATTGTATTATTTGACACGACGGAGCACGAACGGCTCCTCAGTGAAAGCACAGAAAGTACCAAAGTGTCCGTGTGGTTCATTTGAAGAGTTCACTCCACACGTTTCTATATTCTACAAAGAAAAAGGTAAAAATCGAACTTTTGACTCCTGAAAACCTGAAAAACCTCACTTTTTGTACAGAAACCGCGTCACCGCCACGCACGCAGCAGTTCCCTCTTTCAAATGATGGATATCATAAGCTCAATCTTCAGACTCACTATTAAAAGGCTCTGTTTAAAGGGTGAAGCCAACTTCTCACCTTGTGCTGACGTAGCTGGACGTATTTTCCTGACAGTGGTGTAACTACAGTTTAGCTCGTTTTCCTCTGTTCCCGCCGACACACTGAAACATGGTTCTCTCTGGTATCTGCGCCTTTTCTTTCTGCTGGTTCAAACCTTGATGTATTTTCTCGCTCCAACTGTAAAAACTATTTTTGTTAGTGTAATAAAATCTTATGTGAGCTCTTTTTTCTCCCAGTGATTTCTACTGTGACGTGTTGGAATAAAAATGTTTTTGTCATAAATAGCAAACACGTGTTTGTGGTGATTTCAGGAGGCAGGACACATGAACATTTGTTTCCACGGCAACCCCAGGTGCTCGAGCACTGACCTTGGAGGGGTTGGTCATGTTTTGTGTTGCGCTCTCACAGCTGCATCTAAAAGTGTCACAGACTCACACACACACTCACTAATACTGCTGCTAACACGCCGGGCGTTCTCTCTCTCTGTCCCACACACACACACACACACACACACACACACTGGTGCCTCTGAGGGAAACCTTGAAACTAAAAGCTTCCTTGATCTGTTCTCTAGAAACGTTGCATAAACCTCCCGGTTCTTTCTTCACTCTTCTGCTTCCACCACAGAATGAGACCGTGCTGTAAGTTGTGCATTAGTCACTATGAACTCAGACTCCTCCTAAAACCTGTGAACAGACAAACATTCAAACATCTTAACTTTTGGCTTCGGTCCAGAGCGGCCGGGCTGGAAATTTCCACCTTGTTCTATCTGCCTACTGGCAGAGACAGGGAACCTGCTGCGTGTGGAGGAGGACCCCTGCTGTCCAACACACGCTGCTGCAGCCAAATAGAAACCAACAGAACCCCTGAAACACTCTGGAGCAATAGAATAGACAGTTTACAGCACACACACACACCCACTGATGTGTGTGTGTGTGTGTGTGTGTGTGTGTGTGCTGACATGCCTTCAGTGTAAAACACTATTCACAAAAACAGGAAGACGACCCAAAGCTTCTCTTCAGCTTAAAACTCTCAGATTACACTGACAGCGTGTGACTTCTAACAGCCAGTGCTGGGTGGAGGCTCTCTGCGCGTCTCTGGGAGAAGCCTGCAGGTTCAGGGTGTTACAGGTCCTTCAGACACGCGCTCTGCTTTTATATTACTGGTATCATGTTATACATCTTATAACATCTGAGAGGAGGAGGTGACCAGCAGGTGGCGCCACGCTACCTGAGTCACTTGTTTGGACTGACCCCCCCTCTCACGGCTGGGCCTGACCCAGTGCTCAGAACAAAGGGGAAACATCAAGCACTCAGGAAATAAAAACGTTTGGTTCCTGCTGAGCTGCAGTTGGACCAGAACCGATTTCCTGATGCACATCATCGAACCAGAGAGAGAAGAGTGAGTCAAGACTGAAATCTCTCTGCAGCTCCAAGAAGACGTCCCCTCAGTCCACCACTAAGAGACAAAGCGTGTTACAGACCCGCCTCTTGTTAGTATGAGACCATTTCAGAATAAAGTAACTGAGCTTCAAATGAAAGCGACAGAAAGTTTCCACCTGTGATTTACTGACGCGCTCTAACATGAGCTGGATCCGCTCTCTTCCGTGGACCCACCCACTTGAACCGGAACCTTTCCTCGGTACTTGCCGCCTCCCTGTGGGTCCATCGCTCTGACAGCGCATCCACAACATCGAGCGCGCGGCGCTGCGCGAGCAGGACGTGACCCGCGCCGCGGTGCCTGGGACGGGACGGGACGGGACGGGACGGGACGGGACGGGACGGGACGGGACGGCCGTACACGGCCCCCGGCTCTGCGACGCCTGACAGGACCCGCTGCGCCGGCCACGGATGAACCCTGAGCGCTCCACGGAGCTGCAGCGTCCGGCGGAACGCGCCGTTACCGCGCCCCGCGCCTCCGGGCTCGACACCAGGCAACGAAGATGGGGAGCACGACCTCCTGCTGCGTGTCCGCCAGCCCCAAGCTCCGCAGAAATGCGCACTCCAGGCTGGAGTCGTACCACCAGGAGTCGGACCTGAGCAGGGAGGAGACGGGATGCGACCTGCAGCACATCAGCGACAGAGAACACGTCGACGGTAAAATCCGAGCTCATACGGTCACGTGATGCCGCGCACGAGCTGGTACAGAGAAAAAGAAGGATTTGATTATTTTCACAGGGAATAGAGCCACAGCGACATGTCCACACTGTCTGTGTGTGTGTGTGTGTGTGTGTGTGTCAGGTGAGTTCTGCTGGGACGCTCCACTTCCTGCTGGACCCACTGTTTGATGGTGGCTGTCTGTCTCCTGTGACGTCCAGGACGTCTGCAGACAACGTCCTGCCCACGAGGACGGTCTCCTGTGCATGAAGGAAGCTGCAGGACGGACGCAGCTAATGTGCGTTACTGAGCCGTGTGCCTTGCTCAGAGGTCACCGTCGTGTGTGTGTCAGGTCAAATTCAGTCAGCTGACCCGCCCGCTCTGCCTCCGACCTCGGGCCTTGGGTCCTGGGTGTGGGTAGTTGGACTGCACCGTCAGCGTGGTGGAGGACCCGCTGCTCATTGATCAGTGATGCTGGTAACTGGAGTGGATGTTCTATTGTTGTGGCTCTGAGGCAGGTGGTGTCGTGTGTTCGTTTCCTTCATTACTTAAACAGGATTATTGTCCTGAACCCGAGGACGGAGCAGGACAGGCGCCAGGATTCGGGACGGATGCTGGACAGTGAGGCTCACGCTGAGGGGTCGTCTGTTCCTGTCTGTATGAGTTCACAGACCAGTGACGGAGATTAGTGGGCACCGTCAAAAACTCTTACACGCACCCAACGACGAGCCCAGAGACGCAGCGAGAGGCAGCTGTGGGCTCGTGTCAGGGCGGATAGGGCCAAACCTCAGGGGACTGGACCGATGAAGGGCCGAGTATGAGGAGTCAGGGGAAACCTGGAGAGGTTGCTAAACATGGTTTCCCCACAGAGATGCGCTGCAAAGGTTTGGTACCAGATGTGAGTCCCAGGATGACGCTCGGGTTTTAAGACCACACAGTGTAATCGCTGGACAGAACACCTCGAAGCGAGAGACTGATGAAGGAGCTTAGCCGTGGACGATGATTGAGTGGTGCAGGCTTTTTGTCTGTTGGAGATGGTTAGACGTGCGCTTCAGCAGCGTTTCTCACTAAACGAATGCACCTGCAAACAGCAGCGGAGAAATGGGAGACACTGGGTACACTGAGCACCGCCCTGCAGCTGGACCATGGGTGGAGACAGAGCCATCATATGATCTGCCTTCCTCTGACAAAGAGTGCTGTGTTTCTGTCTGAGAGCGTCACACGTCAGCTGGCGCCCTCGTGTTTAGGTACGCCCCCCGTCGGAGGAAGCTGGTTGTTCGTGCTGCATGTGATGTAGCGTAGAGGGGTGTAGCGTGCAGGAAGTCCTCGTGAAGCAGACGTTGTCCTACACGTTCCTCCTCGGGCAAAAGACAGGTGATGGTTAAGGGTGGGAACAGCAGGTTCTGGACCAGTGGACCTGTGCTCAGATACAGTGACTGGGTCAGAGAACCCCCCCGCCTTTGGTTTCTTAAAAAATCAGCTGCTTCTCAAGTGACAAACGGCGTGTTTGAACTGTTGTTCTGCTCGTGTTTCATTAATCACAGAAGGAAAACTCTGACAGGCGGAGACACGTCCTCAGCAGAGACATGTCCACTATCTGATGCTTTGGAGTTTATACAATAAACGGTTCAGAGCAGTGAGAAGATGAATTTCTTTTTGCACGTGTCGTGATACCGTTTTGCAGCGAGATAGATGCGTGTGGTTTCAGTTTTTCACTCCAAGTTAAAACGCCTGGCCACCCTGTTTCTATCGATCCTCTAAACGTGTGCGCTGCCTCTCTGAGCCACTGGTCAGCGTGTGGGCTGCTGTAACAGTATGAGGGGGGCTAGAATGACGCTCCTTTGTTTGACCGCTGACACGATCATTGACATTATTTTTTAAACTCAGTGTAGTGATAATGTCTACGTGACGGCGTGGACATCACCTTTGCAGAGACTAGCATGCACGACCGCGTGGGGGCGAAGCAGGCTTCACGTCACCACGGGCTCCAACAGCAGCACTGATAACACTCACGACCAAAACTCTGAGCTCCACTTATATAAAAACGCACGATTTCATGACGCTGTGGCTCATTCCTCAGTTAGTTTCCATTAAGACCACGCGAGAACTTCCACCACCCCTCCCAAAAGAACTTGGCTCGTGGGTAAAGTGGGTAACACTGCTGCAACCTCACAGCCGAACAGACTGTGGTAACCGCTAGCTCCACATGTAGCCGAGTCTGCCGCATACTCTGAGACTCTGACGCAGCGAGATGCTTCAAAGCCTGCAGCTTGCTGCCTGCAGCCTGCAGCTTGCTGCCTGCAGCCTGCAGCTTGCTGCCTGCAGCCTGCAGCTTGCTGCCTGCAGCCTGCCAGTGTGGGCCTCAGAAAAACATGCACCCACTCAGAAATGCTTAGGATCCACGTTATTGGAAAC
>JAUMHF010000009.1:17314879-17337379 GCA_032359275.1 Microctenopoma steveboyesi | reverse complement strand
ACAAGGACACAAAGTCCTGAACACAACCATGGGAGCAGTGGACTTGGTCCTCACACTCAGTCAGAATGTGTCCTTCATAGGTACGTCTTCTTTCTCTGATGAGCCAAAGGTGAGTGTGTGAGAGCGTTAACCCTGTGGTTTCCATGGAGCCCCCTGGTTCCTCCTGTGTGTCTCAACTGTTTCAGAGCAACTAGTGAACAGAAGGTTTCCGAGTGAGAATATTTGTGTTTGACACGTGTAGATTTGATTAAAACTCGTCCTGTTTTTAATGTGCTGTAACCCGATTTGATTGGTTCCTCCGCCCTGCAGGGAAAACCTGGCTGATCCTGCTCCTGGTTTTACGCCTGCTGGTGGTTCTACTCGCCGGCTTCACCTTCTTCGGTGACGAGCGGCAGACATTTGTCTGTAACACCCTCCAATGTCTGCTTCGACGCATTCTCTCCCGTGTCTGTTTTCCATCTCTGGCTCCTCCACTGCGTTCTTCTTTGTCTCCCCCACGTGCTGTTTGCCACCTACGTCGCACACAAAGCGCTGATGTATGTCGACTTTGGAGCCTTCTGCTGCGGCAGAGGTGGAGGAGGCTCCCCGTTCTCCCTGGAGACCTGCGTCTCCTCCAGAGAACTGTCTCTACGTAACCTCCCGTGTGGATGTGGGTCCCCGCGCTTCCCCTGCGCTTACTTCTTCACTGTGGTTCTACGAATCCTTCTAGAAGTCTCTTTCTGTGCAGGCCAGTTGTTTATTTTTGGTTGGACGACTCCTAAGAGCTTTGTCTGCCACGAGGCTCCCTGCACGTCTGGGGTCGAATGCTACACCTCCAGACCCACAGAGAAAACCTTGATGCTCGGCTACATGCTGGGCGTCTCCTCCGTGTCCGTTCTCCTGAGCTTGGTCGATCTGCTGAGCTCCATGAAGACGATGGGTGCGTGGAGGACAAAGAAGGTGGCGCTGATGGAGGAGATGAGTAAAGGAGAACAACCCGGAGACGGTCTTTCAACTGGAGGACTGAAGAGTCGAGCAGGTGGAGGCTCGAGCGACGCTCTGAAGGATGAGCGCCATAATGCTGCGGGGTCAACTGGTGAAATCCTCCGTAGCATCATTAAAAGCGCTGAACCCATGAGACGCCTGAGAGGACCTCCGCTCATAGGGGCTTCAGGGCAGCTGTGTGGCGGCGTGGAATCCCAGCACAAGAGAGCGTGGGTGTAGCTCCCTGCACATCAGACCCTGTCCAGTCCTAGGACGGCCACATGTGTTGGATGAGCTCGCTGGTTTCTGCTGGATGAAGCGGGAGCGAGAGGCGTGTTTCTCCACAGGAAGATCAGGAACCCTGCCGGTGATGACAGAAGGAAGACTGTTTGAGCATCTCAGCATTTTCATCTTCAGATGTTTCAGATTGTTGAAACTGTTCTTCTCTTTTTAATCTTAGAATGCCTGATTACTTTTTAAAATGATTAATAAATATAATAAAATGAATTGTCTCCGTTTCGTCTCGCTCATGTCAAACAGTTCAGTGCTCACTTGTTGTCTGGTTTACAGAGTGCTGGTGACCCGACGTGACCTCTGAGCGCTCACGTGACCCGACCCTGCTTGGCCGGCATCGTTCTTCATGAAGGGAAACGATGCGGTTGTGTTGTTGTGCGTCTTTTTTCTGTTCTTCTTCATCTTTGTGTGAACACAAAGCTTTTTTTTTGCCTTGATCTGAACCTGCTCTGACTCTAAACCACAAAGAGTCACTTTACCTCCAGCGTGGCCGTGACCCGAACACACGCCTCATTCCCTTCTCATTCTTCTTCTGCTGTGGCATCTGGAGAAGCTGAGACACGCAGAAACATTAGAAGGAAGGTCAAGACAGAGGACACACACACACACACACTGTGTGTGTGTGTGTGTGTGTGTGTGTGTGTGTGTGTGTGTGTGTGTGTGTGTGTCCTCGGCACAACTCAAACAAACATTTCACAGCAGAGCTTTTTCTTCCATCTTTCTTCCAAAAACAAACCACCTTCTGTCCTTCAGAGCTTCCGAGTCTCCGTCCAGTCATCTACTCAGGAACACAAGTGAATAAGTAGGAAAAAAAGCAAAACTGTATCATTTCTTATGGTGTCGCAGTAACTAGCGCCGACTGTTGGTGTTGGCGGAGTAACCTTTGAAACTTACACAGAATCTGTTTTGTCAGACATGCATCCCACTCAGCGTGAGTCCCAACAGACGGTGCAGTCCTGATGCCAGCGGCTCTGCGGGGTCAGATCCAGGGCGAGCATTTAAAAGAAATGTTATTTCTGCCATCTGCTGGTGAGCGGCTGCCTCCACCACCGTTTCTGTCCTGACAGCAACATCTATTTACTTTACTTTAGTTGGCAGACGCTTTTATCCAAAGCGACTTACAAGGAGCTAGCGCTGGGTGTCTGGCTCAGGGACACACCTGGTAGGGGATGGACTAGGAGTCAGACGGGGTTCGAACCCACAACCTTCTGCATTCCAGTCTGACGCCTAGCCCATTGAGCTACCAGGTCACCTTCTACGTGTTGATGTGCTTTTACTCTGAAACATCACTGGACATGTGGGAAGTTAGTTTGCTAATTTATTTTAGCTCGTTTCCTGGACTGAAATGAGGGTTCGAGTTTTGAACTGAAGGTGGTTTTCATGTGTCTGAGTTCAGTATATGAGTTTAACAATGCAGAGCAGACCATCAGGAGCCAAGGCCTTCACTCCCCATCGATCTCCACCTCAGCTCCAGCAGCCTGCACCTGCCTCAGGTGCAATAACACGCTCCCATCTCACGGGTGACAGACGGAGCAGGAAAAGCTCGGCGTAGACCAAAACGAGAAGATGTGAGAGGCATCAGAAACATTGATCACTCCGCATCCTACTCACCTCTGAGGCTGGAGTTGGGATGAACGGTGGGGGGGTGGGGGGGTGAGTGGAGTTGTCCCTGAAGGCTGTGGCTCAGAAAACTAAATCCATCCAGCCTTGCTTTTGATGATGGTCAGGGAGAGGTGACAGTTTTCCCGCTTCAGCGTCATGTGCACATGTTAATACATTAATTTAATTAAAAAAAACTTTATTAGTCCCCAAGGGGCAGTTTGTGGCACGTAGAGCAGTGTAGTCAGAAGGTTTAGTCACGGCAGCTCTTTCATTGACCTGGATGAATGAGAAGCTTCACACACGTAGAGCAGTGTGTGAACAACACAGGATCAAGGAATAAAAAAGTAGCAGCAGAGAAGAAACAACAAGGAAGTTATAAAACTACATATGTATCAGGTGCTAGATAGAACTGCCCGTTAGGCCGGTGGGGTGTGTGTGTGTGTGTGTGGTATGCTGCTTATTTACATGCTGCTCTTTACCAAACACACACACAGATGCGACCTGTGACCCCGCATCCTGTGCGTGACGTGAGTGACAGCGTTTAAACAGAGTGAATCTTACTGTGAGGTGATGCTGACGCTGAAGACGCCCGTCAGCTGTCAGAGGACAGCGTTGGCAGCACTGTGAGCAGAGTGTCCACCACAGGGCCTGGAGACACGCTGCACCCTGAATCAGCTGACACGCAGACAGGCCGTGTAACCCACTGAGACAGCCTAACGTGATTTATGACGGCTAACTGCATCATCAGACAAAGACTGCATTCAACAGAAAACAACATGCTGAGGAGGAGCTGGTTGGTCTGGACCTCGCCAGCAGCATCTCTCTGGGACGAGCTCACGAATGGACCGGCGCCCTGTGCGTGTTAGGAGGAGAAGGATCACGCACGACCTCTCTGTGGTTTCTCTCTTTTTCCTTCTGGGCTGCAGGCGACGTGTCCGACCTCCGACCACCGACCCCCCGCCTCCTGTGTGTGTGCTGGAATGAGCGAACAGGACCTGGTGTCTCCTCACTCAATGAAGCTGATTACTGGTGGAGACATACGTCGTAGTCACAGTTAGGCCTCTGGCTCCAACAAATCGCTTCCCGTCACACAGACACGGCTCATTTTACCCGCTAATACTGTTAAAGCTGGTTTAACATCCCAGACCTTTATCTAACCTCTGCGTTACCCACCCACCGTGCTGCTGTGTACATCCAAACATTCTTATGCACAATCAAACCAGAAGCAAGAAGTGTGAAAGTGTTTTGTATTCATTCACAGAAACGTCCGTGGGTTTGATTTTACCTGACACTTGTCAGACTTTCAGGTGATAAAGTGAAACCACGCTTCAGATAGACCCAGGCCGCCTGCAGGGGGCAGCGTATCCCTGCTTTATCCACAGGCTTCGTTGTTTGACTTCACAGAAACACCAGAAGAACCACGCGGTCTGGAAACCTCGTCACCCGCAGACATCACGCACAAACGGAACCGTTTAGTGCGTCAGAGGTCCCACGCTGTCACGCGGGACATGAGAGGTCACGAAGCTCTCTCCGGTATGAACTACAGGTGACCTGACCACCCTAGGAATCACGGAGAGCACCTGTAGTTCCTCTTAGAGCTGAGATTTATTTTAAGGACAGAAACCAGACAACGTGACTGCAGCATGTTCCCAACTCCAAAAACGCACCAGCAGAACTTCAGTAAAAGTTGTTTTATTCTCAAAATAGAATCTTCTATCAAAGTGGAAATTATACATATTTACAATCTGGTAAATTTTCTTCTACAAATGTACAACATATGTGCATCAGTTCATTTATAAATACACTTCACCCGTATGAGAGGTTTAAGGCCTGCAGACAAAACCAGCCCCGCGGTGTCCTGGTTTCCAGCAGAGTGTGAGTGTGAAGCTCATGTTTAAGACACAGCGGCCTTTACAGCAAGAAAGAGGAGGAACCAGAACCATCGCCACGCGGGATCATTCTTCCTCCAGGTGCTTTGTTCTTCTGTCATTATTTAAAGCGAGGCCATTATGCGCTCGTTACTGTGCTAATTACAACAACCCCCCCCACACCCCCCCGCTCCATTCAAACCTGCGGTGTCACCTGGTGGAGGCCCCGAACTGATCCCAGGACTGATACCGGAGCACGAGTCCCACAGACAGTTCACATTAGGGGAGTGCTTCATCCAATCACAATAAAATAATTTATCATCAGTCTTTAGTCCCCAGCGCGAGCCCACGCGCTGCCTTCAGTCTCTAGTGCCAAATGCTGATCAGACCCGGGACAGCGGCATCTGTTTGGGGCAGGACACGGAGCTGGCTGTCCCGGACCTCCAGGTCAGCCCCGTGCTCACGTCGCTGTACATGGAGCCCGCGGACGCTTTGCTCCCCCAGCAGCAGCGCGTGCAAAAAGTCCTCCAGGAGTCCAAGGTTTTCCCGGACCAGATCCAGGCCCCCGACGTGATGCCCACCAGGAGGCACATAAAGTACTTCAGCATGAAAACCGCGTAGTCCGGTCTCTGCGTGCTCGGGTCCGTCATGCACGTGCAGTTGTGCGTAATCTCCCACGTCTGTCTGTTGTGCTGCTCATAGAAGTAACAGGCCACGATGACGGTGGCGGGGACCGTGTACAGGACCGTGAACACCCCGATCCGGATCATCAGCCTCTCCAGTTTGTCGGTCTTGGTCCCGCCCTGCTTGATTACGCTCCGGATTCTGAACAGCGACACGAACCCCGCCAGCAGAAACATGGTGCCAATGAACAGGTAGATCACTAGCGGCGCCAACACGAAGCCCCGCAGGTTGTCCAAGTTCTGGTTCCCCACGTAGCAGATGCCCGCCACGGAGTCCCCGTCCACGGAGCTCAGAGCCAGCACCGCGATGGACTTGACGCTGGGGATGACCCACGCGGCCAGGTGGAAGTACTGTGCGTAACTCGCTATGGCTTCGTTCCCCCACTTCATGCCCGCGGCGAGGAACCAGGTGAGGGACAGGATGACCCACCAGATCGAGCTGGCCATGCCGAAGAAGTAGATGAGCAGGAAGACGATGGTGCACAGCGCGGGACCCGTCGTCTCGTAGTGGACGTGTTCGGCACCGTGCTCTCTGCTGCAGGCCACGTCCTCGTGTCCGGCGATCAGTCGGACTATGTAGCCCACAGACACGAACATGTAGCAGGCGGAGAGGAAGATGATGGGGCGCTCCGGGTACTTGAACCTCTCCATGTCGATCAGAAAGGTCGCCACCGTGGCGAAGGTGGAGATGAAACACAGCACGGACCACAGGCCGATCCAGAAGCTGGTGAAGGTCCTCTCCTCCTGGGTGAAGTAGGGGCTGTGGCACGCCATGGCGCAGTTCGTGATCTGCCCCGTCTTGACGCGGTTGTGCAGCGGGTGGCCGTCGCCGGTCACCGGCACCATGGGCGCGCGGCAGAAACATCCCGGCTCGCACGCGGCTGGCTTGTGTTTGCCGGGCACGTTGCGACCGAAGCCGGGCTTCTTCCTGGGGCTGTAGGGCTTCAGGGGTCGGTTGGTGGGCTTCGCCACCACGGGAGAAAGCGTGGTGGTCTGGCTGCGGTTGTAGTCCATGCACAGCGTGTCCTGGTTGCCCTGCTCTGGGAGCAGGTCGCACCTCATCCGGTCTGGCCACGGGAAGCCGTACTGTCTCATGAGCGGAGCGCAGCCAGCCTTCGCCCGCTCACACACGCCCCTGCACGGCGGCAGCGGCTTCTTGTAGTCCTCCAGGCAGATCGGTGTGTACATGCTGCAGAGGAAGAAGCGCAGGTCTGGGGAGCACTTGATCTCCACCAGTGGCCAGAACTGGTGCACCTCCAGACCGGCTTCGTCCTGCGTGTCGTGGTTGAACTGGTTGGGCATGTAGGTGTAGTTGTAGCCGATGCCCTTGCACAGAGGCACAGAGATCTCCTGGCACTGGAGCTCCTTGACCGCCACGCAGCGCGCTCCGTGCAGGACGAGGGTCAGCAGCACGCACCATCCCGCCCCGCTCCTCTCCATCGTCTTCTTGCGTGCGTGTGCGTTTCTGCCCAGGTGAACTTGCGCTCTGCAAGTCCGACTAGTCCAGGAGCGAGCTCATAGTGCGCAGACAGCTCTGTGGTGTGTGTAACATCCAGGAGGAATGGCTTTACTTCCACCCAGCCGGGCTGCCTTTGTGTCGGTGTAGCACCGCGGCTCCCTCCTCGTGGGTGCGCTGGTCTTTATACGGGAGGAGCGAGGACACTCCCCCGCAGGAGAGGGAGGGAAATGTGTCAGTCAATGTTGTTTAAAGCAGTTACCCTGGAGGAGGGGTAATTATCAGTCTGCCCCCCCACACACACATAATACACTAACACCAACTCCCAGTCAAACTAGTCAGGCTGGCAGCGCGTGGTGTTTCTGGACACGTCATAATATCATAGACTCTAATGATAGAAACAAACAGTTTAAATATTTCATATAAAACATGAAAATAAAATGAGAGTGCAACAGGACACAAGAGATGAGTCGGACGTCCTGACAGTGAGGTTAGGTGTGTGTGTGTGTGTGTGTGTGACTGGTGTTTCACCACCGCTCCTGCTACAGGTAAAATCCTGCAGCTGCCTGAACACAAGCCTGTGTCTGAATGCTGCTTTAGGACAATACTGTCTGTCTGCAGGAGAGACGCAGCAGAGAGTGAGTGTGTGTGTGTGTGTGTGTGTGTGTGTGGTGAGGGAGGTTAATGTGGTCTTGTTAGCTCACAGAGGGGGGTCGTCTCCCCTAAAGGGAGGGGACTGTTTGTCCTAACGAGGGTGCCAGTGTTTCAATCACTGCCTGCTGGGCCTGCGATGACTGTGACGCACTTCCAGGCCCAGCAAACGAGACGCTGTGTAAATAGTTACGGACCCGGCGCGGCGACAGCACTAATTAAACTCATTCACACTTCTTATTGGATTCATCAGCTTCACATGCAGCTCAGACAGACACTGTGTTTGCAGGCCACAGTTTTTATCAGAGCTAATTAGCCCCGAACTCCAGTGTTTCCTAATGGATGCTCGTCTTAGCTCGGCCTGGAGTTAATACTGAGTCCACTTCAAGGATGCTGGGTGATGGAAATCAGATGTCTTCCCGTGACCCACTGTTAATCAGTCACACACACGTGTCCATAATGTAGTAGAAGACGTCCAGCAGGCAGCGTCAGGCTGAACCTTCAGCCTTAGAGCATTTTGTCAGTGTCAAACTGCAGCAGCTCTGTGGGATCATGGAGCTGCATCACAGCAACACGCGATTCAACACTGGACGTGGATTCTGGTCGGAAGGTTCTGCATTTGTTGTGCCACACATCCACCCCCGACTGTGTATATGAACTGGCCCACTCCCTGCATGCTCGCATGTTCGACTCGCATGAGTGTGTGTTAGCTTTCAGGATCATCTTCTTTGAAGCTGCATTAAATGAAATTACTGGGAGACACAGAGTTCTGAGTGGAGCTGCAGTCCTGCAGTCAGTCAGGCCCGTTTGGCTCTATTAGAGTCGTGCATTGTGCAGCTCAGATAACTCCACTTCCACTTTCACACCAGCCCTCATTTCATCACACGCTGGACATTCACCCTTGTCCTCTCATGGAGGAATGAGACTCCTCGGACGTTCCCCTCTTGGGCTGCTTCCAGGAGCCTCGCGCTGGGCCAGCCGTCTCCAGCCGAGCTGTGAACCGCAGGTGAAAGTCGCAGCAAACAGGTGCCTCCTCCTCCCAGCGGGGAGAACACAATAGCAGACTGAGCATCAGTTACCCCAATCGCTGTCTATCAGAGTGGAACCCGTATTGATTAACAAGGCCGATAGACTCGGCGGCCCCAGCCACCAACTGTCGACTCTGCATCCCGCCTTCTGTGTGGCGATAGCGGGTTTAGGGTTACACGCTGGCCCCCTGCATACCACATTTAAAAGGGTGGAAATGGAATTACTGCATCTGTTTAGAAGTCAAATTCTGCATTCTCAGGTTGCCCTCCCTGCCACCCCCCACCCCCGCCATAACTCTCCCAGGACTTTCGAAGTTCATGACACACAAGGAAAAAAAGGCACAGGAGAGGTCGTAAAGACTCGAAGAGGCGTGTTGTTAACGTGAAACGTCTCTGCTGTTCGTAACGTGCTAAGTTTGACCCGACCTGCTGCTTAAATCACTGCAGTGAAGCTTGGTCCGTGTCTGAGGCGCTCTGCAGGTGCACCACCAGACAGCTAGGTGGCGCTGTGGTTTCTGCAGCACCTCCGTCCGTCCCGTGGATTCAGCGCCGCTCCCGCCACAGAAAGAATCTGTTTTACTTCCGTCATCTCATCGTGATCACTGACACCTCCTCAACAAAACAACTCTTCATTTGCTTCTCACCAAGGAAATCAGCGCCTCGTCTTTCTGAAGCTCTCCTCAAATCATTATCCAAATAAGCGTTGGCTGGAGGCGCGCGGTAATCAGATCTGATGGACGACATCTGAAGATGTTTTCTTTCACTTGACGCTGTTGTCACTGAGAAAAATAATCAGAGAAACATCTGTGTCCGTTCGAGTCTGCGGCAGCTGGAAAAGATTTATTTATATTTTCACATCTTCAAACTGATACTTCCACGAGACGAAAGCTTCTAATCACAAGCAGGAAACGCTCAATTAAGAGCAGTTTGGATGTTTCTGTAACGTGTGAGTGGACGACTTTCTTTTTCTGGCCATGACTCGGGGAAATTTGAGGCCCGGGTCACGTGGGTCGCTACGTGCCGCTTCTTGTCAGTGATGGATGGAGGATTCCTCCCTTCCTTCCTTCTACGCTTTAGTTTGCTGCATGTTTACTTTAACAATGAATACTAATCAGCCTCCATAGAATGTGAGACTCGAGGCAGTCACCCCTAACACCACACACACACACACACACACACACACACACACCCCTCACAGTGTGTGTATTGTAGTGGCTCACCTTGCTTCCGCTCATTAACCAGAGCAAACAGTGACACAAAACCCTCCCATCCAATCAGTCTACTGCTGGGCTGAGGATCCTGACAGCTAGGTCTGTTAACCAACCTCCTGATAACACACACACACACACACACACACTGAGTCCTCAGATAAGAGCTGTGAGGTCTAAAATAGGGCTGAGATCCCCCAGACTTCACATCCAGTTACACAAACATTTATTAAAGGAGGAGCTCATCTCTGTGCTAAAGGAAACATTCACATATAAAGTCCTGTTTTATTCTTCCGTAAACAGCTATTAAAATATCCCTCACACACATCTGAGCTGATCGTGATGGAACTCGAGTCGCGCTTTGTCAGTAATAAAAACACTGATGTACTGAGCTCAGCGAGGCAGGAACCCTGAAGCCTGAACTGTCTGTTCTGCACGTCACTCGAAGGCCTAACTCCGGCACATTAGTTCTACTTCCAACCGAGATCATCACCAAGGTGCAGAATCTGTGCTTGTTTTACTTTGCTTACCTGAATTAACACGCTGTATTAAATAATGTTTGAATAAGCTGCCATTTACAGACCACCTACACGACCAGAAAGTTTACATTTTTAGGCTGCTCTGAACCAGCCACTTGTTCCCCCGGCATCATTAAGACCCCGGAGGGCCCGGGTCCCCCTTTGCTCCTAAACTGCTAACGCTGGGACCAGTAGTGGTGCTGCTGGTGTGTCTATAATTATGCTCTTTGTTCAGCGGCGATGACGTCTTCCCCCTTCGATAAACAGCTCTGGTCCTGCACAGACCTGAGGCTTCATTAGGAGTCGTTGGCCCTGCTTTACGAGGGGCTCTCACCTCCGAGGGCAGGAACAGCCGCGGAGCTATGTTGAGAGTGTTCCATTAGTGCGTCGCCTTCAGGAGCGAGCGGCGGCAAACAAAGAGGCGACACACGTCACGTTTCTGCATCTGACCGCTGTGACCTCGGGTTTTTAGACAGGACAAGCTGAAACACTGGCAGCAGGGCAGGTGTCACCCTGTTAACCAGTCGTTTCTGCCTCACAGGAACGTTTTGCAGCTTGTTTACTGTAAATTCATAAGACGCAGGGTTGGGTAGTGCAGACTGGACTGAATACAAGTCTCGTGCTACAGCTAACGCGATCGGATAAAGATGGTTAATGTTTGTTAGCATGCTAGCCTCAATCGTAAGGTTTGTTAAAGTCTCAAAAGTGAATGTTCAGTCAGTGGAAATTTGGATTTTAGTTGTGTTTAACTGCTGCAAAACCTACATGTGGATGTAACGTAGCTGTGTGGAAAATACATTTTTAGGAGAACGATAATGAAATAGTGACGTGACGAGCTCAATCTCCATGAAAGAAACGTAATGCCTTTAAAACTAATGTTGGTGTGTGAATGCAAACAGTTTTTTCTGTTTTACACAGCTCTGAGTTGGAGCAGTGTCTCTAACAAACTTGAACTTAAGTTTATGTGAACACTTCTTCCTCACATGTTCACCGGATGCCTTGAAAAACATGTCATCCACTTCATCAAATGGAGTCTTGAACATTTGGGAAGATCAACTTCCCTGCAGCACTAAAGTCGTGAGTGTAAATGTTTGAAAAAGAGATAAGTTGTATACCATCTCTGTAGTTCCTGGGTCTTGCCCTCTCCTTCTCTGGGGATTGGGGATTTGGCAGGTTTCCCTCGCCTTAGTGAAGTTGGCCCTGCTGTTTTCTTGTTCCTTTTTTTTAATGGCGCTGGTAAACCTCTTGGCTCCTTTTAACCGCTCCCCTTCTACCTCTGAATACTTGGAACCTGGAGCCTGGAAAAGCCATTTAGGGCTGATATCAGATGATGTGTAACTCAGGCTAAAACTAACACGTACGGAGCGCGTACTCGACTTATTTCCTGCAGGGTTCAAGTGGCTTTGTTTTACTCATTTGGTAAAAATCTGACTAACAGTTGTACAGACACACACACACACACACACACACACACACACCAAGTGTTTCCTGCTAATATTTACCCACGTAAGTAACAGTTTCCCTGCATTCACTCTGTGTCTGCACACGACGTACTGTATATCTGTACTGTATTTATACGTACTGTATACTGTATATATATATCTATCTCGTACTGTATTTGCTTTGTGTACATCGCTGACTGTATTTACGGTTTCAAGCCTTTGTGTCTAGTGGAGGGTGTTGGCTGTTTTCACAGCGTACACGTGTATTCGTACCTGGAGGATCGACACATTCCACAGGAAGGTGATGTTGACCTCGACCTGGACAGAACTTGGCAAAAGCCTCTGCAACCCCGTCGGTC
Source organism: Microctenopoma steveboyesi (assembly GCA_032359275.1). Lineage (NCBI taxonomy): Eukaryota > Metazoa > Chordata > Actinopteri > Anabantiformes > Anabantidae > Microctenopoma > Microctenopoma steveboyesi. Next base: position 17,325,307 of record JAUMHF010000009.1, on the reverse strand, counting down.
CCACCCACGTCTAATATCAACCCAACTCCTCCAGTCCATACACACACGCAGTAAACTATGAGCCCCCCTCAATCGGACGGGTGACTTATTGGGGTGAATATGGGAGGGAGAAAAGGGAAACAGGACTTAAACATGTGCCACAGCAGGTAAGTTTAGCTCCTCTGCACAATAACTATCTGTGAAAAGTTCCATCCTTTATTTAGTGAAAACTACTGAGAGCAGTGTGAATATTAAGAGTTTTATTTATGATTGCAATTTGACCAAAATAAGAATATTAAATTAAACGTATAATGCGACACAGTAATGCAAACAGTATGTAGTAGACCGTCTACTTTGTACTACAGTGTGTACAATATGCAGTGTTGAAGCTGCGTTTCAACTGCTGCTAAACTGCTGCGCTGTAAATGATTATATCACAGGTGAGTATGAATCATGTTTTATGACAGTTCACTTATCACTCAAAGCGCATTACGTGTCCAGAACAACATTCCTGAAGCCCTGGCAGAGCAGCGCTCCTGTACAAACTCCAGGTATGTCACTCAGCAGTGATAAAGCACGCGCCACAGCGCAATTAACCTTCCGTCACCTCAAATAAGCCTGACAGCAAATGCATTTTAGTGCGGCCGTCGACAAGGGTTGTTGCAGCAAGAAGCCCTCATTTGCAAGATAGAGCTGCCAAAGGCTAACCAACCTGGGGACAGATGACTGAACGTTCAGACGGCCGTGAAAATGTCAAAGTGAACGGCTGAATACTGGCATTTAGTCTGCATTTCAGTTTCAAACTGCAGCGCTCAGAATATTTTGACCTAATTTAGTTTAATGATAACGTAACTCGATTGTTCAAAACCTCCTGAGTGAAATGATTTGAAATAAGACAGAATGAGATGGATTTATTCCTCGTTGACCTGTGGTGCACCGCCGCCGGCTCCATTGTGGGTGGGCGGGAAAACTTGGCGTGTTTTTCTTCATACTTTCTGCTGGACGTTTTTTTTTTCCATTTGTAGTGTGAAGTACATTTAGGCCCCTGAACTCAGCTCTGAAGGTCACAGACACTGACACAGAGAGACACTCCTTTTTCTTCCTGTCAAAGAGCCCTGAGCACTCACGGCGCAGACCTGCCAACTTTAAAGACACAACCCTAAATACATAAAGCCTTTTATACCATGCAGCGAGCAAACATCTCGTCCTGCCCAGACAACAACCACTAATCTCATCAGCTGGAGGTAACTGTTTAGTTCCCATGGTAACGCTGGGTGTTGTGGTGCTCCACAGCTCCGGCTAAATAAAGACTTGGGGGATTTAAATCAGTGTTTACATTTCAGGAAATAGATAAATACTATTTGACGTGGCCCGTTAAAAGGATGCAGGCGCTCTGTTGGCTCCTCGTGGATGACAAACGCTGCAGAAGACATCTGTAAATGAACGGGCTTCTCGTGCTTCGTCATATAGCTTTTACTTATTGAGTGCCAGCTTTAGCCTGTGTCTTTGAAAACACAATTGAAGGCTTACAGGATAGCACCGCCATGTCTTTGAGCATCTGCAGCTTCTGTGTGTTTGCCAGGAATGCTATAGGCTCTAATTCTCAGGGGTCTCAGTCTTACAAAACAAACACGTTGCCGCTTGGGATTTTAGTTCTGCAGGTAAGTGTTTTAAAACATTTTTTTTGCAACCTTTTGTCGCTGACAATAAAGGCCTGTATTGCACTATGCTGTGATGTATTATGAGCATGTTTAAGACAATCGTGGGACCAAAGACAAAATGGGAACCCTAATTATCATTCTTGAAAATGCTCACTGAAGGGATCATTTTTCTTTTATTTAAATAATTTTTACATATTGTTTCCAATTTTGTATCTGAGCCACAGAACAGTATTAAAGGAATAGTGTGACAAATTTGGTTTATTTTCAACATCTTCAACAAAAGCAGCAAACATATAACTGAGTTCCGTTAATAGTTAGATTATCTCTTTATTCAATTAAAGATAGCAGAATATATAATTAGAGCTACTCCTGTAGCTTTTACTGGTTTTTTTCAGTTTACTTGACTTGGCAGACGCTTTTATTCACTTACAAGGAGCTAGCACTAAGTGTGTTGCTCGAGGACACGCCTGGTTTGGGGGATTCAGTCCTGCAACTTCTGCATCCCACTCTGCTAATGCTTTCCCCATTGAGCCACCAGGCTTTATAATGTTTAATGCCTGTGAATATGCAGCTAGCACGGATTAGCTAGCTTAGCATAAGAGACTGGAAACAAAGGGAAACTGCTAGCATGTGTGTGCTTCATACAAAAGCAGTGTAAAAGCGACAGCTGCTGTGGTTTTTTAAAATCATGTTGTACAAATATTGCTGAAACCCATCACTCCTTAGTTTGTCCTCGTGCACTAATGGAACGACATGAAACTCCTGGTAATGGTTTCTGAACATCTCTGGGGGTCATGTAAGAAAACGCGTGGTTGTAGGCCAGACGCAGTAATCCCGCTGTGTCCCGCTGCTTGCGGCGTGGACCTCGGAGCGCGGCGTTGGGTTTCGCCGGCGGCTCTTTTGACCGGGCTCACAGGGGATGAGTGGAGGTCCTGAGTGCTGCAGAGGCACTTATGAAGGACACACATTGTTGCCCGCCCTGGGGAGAAAACTGAGCAGTCTGGCAACACAGGCGGAATTTCCTACTGTGATGTTATCTCACACAAGACATTTAGCTTCAGCCAAATGAAGGAGGGGGAGAGAAAGAGGCAAAATGGGAGGAGGGGGAGGGAGAAAAACAGTGCATAGGGAGATGTGGGAGAGAGAGGGGAGGGAAGTGATAAAGACGAGATGATAAGGATGAGAGAGAGGATGAGGAGTGGGGTGTAAGGTAGAGGAAAAGAGAGGGCGTGACCACAACAGCATGCTTCTCTTCTGTCCACCGTCACCTCATCCTGTGTTTTACAAGAAGGAAGAAAGAGGACAGGGGCCTTTGTAACAGCGTTAGAGAGACAGTGTGTTGTAGTGCGTCTGACCACCTCGTCCTATTGGCGGAAAGCGTAGTTTGAATCAGCAAACCTCACTCTACCACTGACGGTTCACAATCTCCAGCTGTGAAACAGCACGAAGCTTCCACTCCAGCTAAAAACACTCTGCAGCTGCAGGTTTGCCTTGATCTAAAATGCACTGACAAATGATTAACTGCGCTGTGATGCACCATGTGACTGGAGACAGTAACTACATCTGTTTCCAGCTGTTTGACACTCGGTCGTATTGTTAAAATAAACCAGACTCCGCCTACAAAGTCTGTGACTTAAAGTTAATAAAAAACTTCTTGTACTGGGAACAGCAGGTAATGAAAATTCCACAGGATTCAAACCCTCTGTCTTATCTCTCTGATTCAGATGGAGGGGGCAGAAGTGACAGGATGGAATAATAAATTGGTGGGATTGCTTGGATTGTGCAGGCTGGTAAATGTTTGACTCGTGTTATGGAGAAAACACGCTCATTGGAGCTAATAGAAGATTTGAAATGCTGGGTAATGATTACCCCAAAAATCCGCCTGCCCGGAACTAATTCACAGTTCAAGGAAGTTTTTTAAGATTTCCATTATGATCCAACCTGGAGAGTTGTTTTTTTAAATAATTATTAAAACAGAAACTTCAATAAAACAGTGTTTTTGCGTTTCTTTATAACAGAAACTTTTCGCCTGCTGAAAAACTAATTCTGGTATCAAACTGTGTCACTTCCCTGTTTACTGTGCTGCCAAAGCCCAAAGTGACGGAGAGTGACATTTGACGGCAGCGTTTTGTCACGTGTGCGTCTTCTGCGTGTGTCTGTTTAAAAGGACATCACTCTCAGTCACGAAGATTGATCCTCTGAATGGCTCCGGGCCTTTTTCGCTGCTGTCACATCAAACCTTTGAATAATCAGGAAACTGAGGAGAGAGACTGAGAAAAACATTTTTATTTTTTAAATTGATAAGCTCTGTTTTTATTTTTCAGCACCGTCTTCGGGACTAATGAGTTTCCAGTGGGTAAAATCACAGAGATTTATTGCACCTTTACAGGTCAAACTACTTTTCTGGATAATCATTAGCGACCTGTGGTCATCCATCACACAGACGGTGTTAATGTTTACTGCAGCGCAGCTGAATGACCAATATAAAGAAACATAATACAGGCTCTATTTAGCTTCATACATCTTCTGACGCGAGGCTGAGAGGTCAGTTAACAAGTTTCTAAGTGGGATCCTCAGTTTAATCTAAAGGATAATCTCAGGTCAATATACGACTGTTTATTGGTCATTCAGCGGTGGAACATTCCTGTGTGAGGAGACAATTATTATTGTTGGAACGCAAAATACTAATAACATTCATAATGGCTGCATTCCATTTGGTTTGTCAGGTGGTGCAGCCCGGTGTTTTCATGGCGACTCTCTGCTGTACCTGAACACAACAGTGTCATCACGTCACGAAAAACACGTGATGCGTGCGATGGTGAAGAGGCTGAAGGTGGACACCAGCTGAGTGAAGTAGTGGACGGGATGACGCTTCCGAATAGTTTCCGTCTCCATGACTACAGACACACATGAACGGAAACATACAGCATGGAATGAAACCACTGCCCATGAAGAACATCTCTCCAGCTGCACGTGAACTTCAGCCTGAGTGTTTGAGACAGAATCCTGCTCTGAGGCTGGCTGCAAAAAAGATGAAACTACAAATGTTTCGTGCTGTTAGTGAGTAAATCAGAGACAAGAACCTCGGCGGTATCAGCGCGCTTCCTGGACAATAAAGACATCCGCGCTTGACGTGCGACTGGTCAATTCAAGCCCCAGTTCCACGTGATTACGCTGATGAAACTCGGGAGAGAGCCGCCTGAAGCTGACAGAGACACGTGTGAGACGGTGTTGTTCCAGCAGCAACAGGCTGACAGTCGAACGGAGGAAAGCAGCTGGAGAGGTAGTTCACCTGAAATCATCGCTGCATCATCGTGACAGCGGAGTCTCAGAGCTGCAATCAAATAAACAGACGGGGATTTCCTGCTTCATGTCATGGCTCGTGCTCCACACAGGGAGCGACCCTGTTGTGTGCTGCACGTGAGAAAGATTCTACCTGCTGGGTCGTCTTCTGACCCAAAGGTCGGCAGTTCGATTCTCAGCCCCGCCGATGCTCCAGGTGGAGGTCGCTGAAGCCCCGTAGTGGAGCTGGCACAGGTCTAGCAGCGTCCAAACCACTACTTCCCCACGGGAGCAATAAAGTGTTAATTATGTATTATTAATGTCTTTCTGTCCTCTCTGACGTTCTGCTAATCAATTAGATAAACTCTGGATTCTTCACACGTTTTTAGTAGCTGAGTCAGATCAGTGAAAATAAAATAAACCACAGAATATCTGAACCTCGGTCATATCTGGATGGCGTATTTCTATATATATCTATATTTGTATAGCACTGATGGAGCGGCTTTATGTTTTAGCTGAAACCCCGCTGCAGCCCTCGCTGTGCTGTGAATGGATACTTGTTGCCGTGTGTCTGAGTGAAGAGGCTCAGTCCTGGTCGACTTAGCCGCGCGACACGCGATAGGGTTCAAATCCAAAGTGGAATGGCTGCAGGCATCAACCTGCGCTTAAGAGGGTCACTGCTGAACAAAGGGGGTTCAGTCAGTGGCTGAGAGGCTTGCACACACTGAAAAGAACACGGGGCCGAGGGACAGTGTGTGTGTGTGTGTGTGTGTGTGTGAAACAGAGAGCGAACACGTTGCATGTTAATGCAACAAACTATTCTGAGAAAGCAATAAGCCTCGCTTGTCCTAAAATGTCCTGCTGTCTCAGCACCCTAGGAAAAGACGGGATAAAAACCAGGCGAGTTTCTGCAGGATGTCTGTGCACGGAGCATCGCAGGCTTATTTGTGCACAGGAGTTGATGATGGTGGAGATTATGTGTTTATGACAATGACCCCAAGGACGCGGCTCAAACAACGCTCCCAACGTTTTGCTGCTGATCTACACACATTCAATTAAGACTGGCGGCGCGGGGAAAGTGATACGGAAATGTCACGCCACGCATGATTGCCATCGTGACGTTTACATGAAAGTGACCAGCTTATTTAGAGCGGAGGCTGACATATGGGGCCGCCATGAGAGCGGTGGGGGTGGGGAGGGGGCGTAGGTGTGGTGTCTGGGGACACGGCACCACACACTGCTTCTCTAAAGACAAATATTCCCGTTACTGCTGCACAGAGCCTGAGAAAGTGGGACTGTGGGTAATGTTCACGTGTGTGTGTGTGTGTGTGTGCGTGTGTGTGTGTGTGTGTGTGCATGTGTGTGCGCAGGCCAAACATTCACTGACATTGTTGTCTGGTTGATTAGCCAGGAGCAAGAAGTCACAAGAACATCGGGACTGAGAGTTTCCATTGATTAAATCCAAACCCTGAGAATAAGAAGAATGTGGAGCATCTTGAAAAACTTAATTCAGTCTCTCTGTTTTTTTTTTGTTATTCTCTGTGTGGTCACACCTGCCGCCTCTCGCCTCTCCGCTGCCACACACACACACACACACACACACACACACACACACACACAGCGAATTCACCCCGTGTCTCCAGAGAACTGATTGACGTGATATTTGTTTTCTCACATATTGCTCGTCTGCGTCATCACGGGGAAGCTCAGCTTTCGCAATAAACTCCCCTTTTCATGAGAATGCCCCAAAATCCCCAGACGTGGCTGCTGGAAACAGTATCTGCACCATTCTGCAGGAATAATACAGTCCAGCGTCCTTTATCGCAGCTTTCCTCGTCGTCCTTGTTGTGCTGCTTCCCACACAGAGAGGCTCCTCAGACTGAAGAATATTTCACCTCTCGAGCCAAACGTGAAGTGCCAGACTTGCCCTCGGCTTTTCTCTCAGCCTGGCGCACATCATTCAGCGCCGGGCCGCTTCCCTGCACCAGGCACCAGGAGAAGAAAGTCCTGTCGAGCTCCGCTCTCTTTTTCTGCCTCTGTTTTTTCACCTCCGTATCCATTTGTCCCCTTTTCTTTTCTCCGGTTCCCTCACTCCACCCCCCCCACACGTCTAACATGTCATTCTTCGTCTTTTGTACCTACGGGCCTTTTTCCCTATTGAACTCTCCGCCCTCCTCACTCCTTTGGCGCTCCCTTTCCCTCTCAGGGGCCCAATTATGAGCCGGCATTAAATAAAAACATTTATATTTCTCCAAAAAAAGGCTCCTCTCTGTGCTTTCAGTGGACAATGAGGGCTTGTGAGTCCCCCCCCCCCCCGCTCCCGCTCTCTGTCTCTTTCTCTGCTGAGTGGCCATTCACCGGGGGTCTCTGTTTCTCTTTGTGATTGGCTCGCTCTAGGACTCCTAGGGGGCAGTAATTGTGTCTCATTAAGTCTTACAGTAGTCGTGATGGGAGTGTAGCAGAGTGGGAAGTGTGGGGGGGGGTTCGCCGCACAAGGCCTCGCAATTAGAAATCCCAGAGAGCTTGAATGGAAGCCCTAATCAGGCCACAATGGCTGAGGCTCCCTGCCTATTAGGCCAAAGAGGAAGTGTTGCCATTGTCCAAACACACACACACACACGCAGTGACACACACACACCAGGAATGCATGCAGCACCGCAGGGATGGATGTAGTTGTGTGGTGGCGTCATCCCAGAGGCCAATTTGGAAAGACTGGGGGACTTAAGAGAGCTTTTCACTGCCTCAGTCAAGTCGCACACACAGGTGCAGACACACACACACACACACACACACACACGCTCAAAAAGGTCTCATTAGTGATGTTCAGGACAAGCCGGGAGTTTTCGTTCTGTTTGCTCATTTGTTGCCTTGTGATTCCTGCTGCTGAACACCAGGGTTGTTGTTTTTTTTCCAGTTTTTGTGTGAAAAACATTTTTCTGCAAGAAAAGAGTGTGTGTCTCAGCGAAGCAGCAGCAGGGTAATAAACCAGCACGCTGTGTCTGTGGCGGATACATAAATAACCCATGCACCGTGTCCCGAGAAATAAAAACACACACAAATAATCATATTCCAGCTCCATCTGTGTCTGAAAGGGAACGCACTGAACGGTGGAAACTTTGCAGAGCCTTCCTCTTCTTTCTAATAGGAGCCCAAAGTGGGTCTCTTTTCCTGCGTTTATCTGTGCAGCGTTCCCAGGAGAAACAGTGGCTACCCCTCCTTATCTCACTCACCGCCGAGTGCTGCAGTGGATTATGAAGTGGATTATGCAAATGCCGCACAATATATTCATATTAACAAAGGTTGAGGTTCATGCACCCGTGCCGAGAATGTATGAATACGAGAGAACAAACCCCCCAGAACCGGGTGGAATGTGTTATCATTTAATGAAAAACAACTCGGTTTGTGGGAGTTTGCTGCTTTTTGGCTCATTTGTTAATTTGTTCAATTAGCTGCGTTGGTGAGAATGGAGTCATGTGTCTAAGTGATAGGCCTGAGGCTGGACACCGATCCGCATGTGGAAGAGGTATCCAGCCGACGGAGAGTCCTGCTGGAGCTGGGAACAGTCTGGAGTCTTGGCTTGTGAAGAAAACGTGAAATGATGTCTGGGTTTTTAAAGATGTGCTGAATATTTCTGGCTTATTGAACTGAAAATGACCAAAATCCATATTTGCTTGAGATGTTTGCACGTCTTTGAGGCGAAGGCATAAGAGCTGCTGGCTCCTGACAAGTGGCCGTAATTTACCCACAAACGTTTCCTTCAACGTAACAAAAAATCACAGGCTGAAGGTGAAGATGTGTCATCTGAGCTTCAGCTCATCGGCTCAGGGAGTTTCTCAGGGGGCTGAGCTCACAACGGGCCTGAACCCAACAAACAGCTACTTAAACAGCCTCAAATCAATGTTACGGGTCAAGCTGCCAGGTCCAGCTGGCTGTGACCACGTCAGCAGCAACTGTTGCGGTTTCCTTCAGCGCCGGCCGAGTGAAACAGAAACACGCTGCACGAGCGTGAAGAAATCAAAGCTGCTCCTGCACTGTAACGTTTTACTTTTCCTACCTGCAGCTTCTCTGTGTCTTTATTACGTGACAGAAATCACACGAAGCTTGAAAGATGCAGCTGCTGGTTTGTTCTGGTTTGTTCTGAGAGCGACCCGGACCGGACCTTTGTTTCCTTAGTTACTAAACCATCACAGGACTCATGACTTGACTTTTTGAACATGTTTGGCTTGGAATGGATGAACAGCAAAGCAAAGTTTGGTTTCATACTGACGGGGTTAATAGAAGAAAGAGAGTAAAATATTCACGGATAACTGGGACTGAAATGCTCCGACCTTTGTCCACTGAGTATGTTTAGTGTCAGTAAAATCCCACCGTACTCCACCTACCCTCCCGTCTCCTGGTTAGAATCACGTATCCCGTATCCTCGCGCTGTCTAACGCTGCTCACACCAGCTCCAGGCAGCGTCACCATTAATGAGGGGCCGTTTTCATTCAGGGGAGCGTGTGCACACACCTTGATCTTCGGTTTTTCTCCCAGGCTCACTGCGCGTCTCGTGTCGTTTTCCATGCCGAGGCCAGTTTGAAAAAGGCCACGACCTCACGTTACACTGCTGCGTGTTGCTGAACGGCTGACCAGCCGAACCAGTAGGACTGGGGGAGGACACCAGTCTCTGGGTGGCAGCAGCAGCAGCAGCAGCGGCAGCAGCAGCAGGGACAGATCTAGTGGTTAATTGGTGTTTAAGCACAATCAATGACAGCTCCTTCTCCTCTTCCCTTCACCTAATTGTAGGTGATAATTATTGTTTGGGGCCTAATTTACACAAATAATTAACAGATGTATGCTGACAAATAGGCCGACTTGATTCTTTATAAATCCCTGCACCATTGTGTTGGTAATTGGGCCAAATGTAAGCAGATCCGCTGACATGCCCCCCCCCCGCACCTCCTCACTGAATACAAGCCTAAGCTTCTGAATAAACAGCCGCAGCTTCAGGAGGTGGGGTCCTCCTGCAGGCCGGGTTGAGTTTCTCATTGTTAGCGTGGAGCTTAAGAAGGAAGACGGATGAACAGGTTGTTTATTGGAACGTTTGGACAGGAGCAGACGTTAAGGACATTTAGGTGAAGGCATTCAGCAACAGAACGTAAGAACAGGTTACGTCAGAGATGACTGAAAGCTTCTCCAGCGTCGGACCGGAGAGAGGAAGCACGGGATCATATTTCATGTTCAGTTAATTAGTCAGCACATGTGAAGCTGAGAACTGTTAGTTCTTGTGCCACATTTCCACTGATCAAGTTCCCAGGGCGTGGTAATGAATGCTGCAGATAGCTGTAGCAGTGGTTTCCCACCCTGCTGCACAAAGGGGGGGGGCTCTGCAGAGGACCTGCATGTTCTCAGGCATTGTCTCTACGCTGGGACCGCCCGTTCCCCCCCGTTGTCCTACTGTCAGTCAAACAACACAAAGCTACATGTCCCTCTCTGCCCCCCCCAACTCTATTTACTCAGCCCCCCC
>JAUMHF010000009.1:17285797-17312793 GCA_032359275.1 Microctenopoma steveboyesi | reverse complement strand
AATGTACAGCACTTTGTGTCAGCTGTGGTTGTTTTAAAGTGCTTTATAAATAAAGGTGATGATGATGATGATGATATCGACCTGATTTATCCACTTCAATAGCAAAACGCTAATATGCTTTTAAAAGGAAACAACATTTGTAGCATTAGCATCACTGAGAAATGAGTTACATTTCATTCAGTTTTTGCCTGATTTCTGTGTTTTACTGTCTGTTTCATTTCATCTTTATGCATTTGTAGATCTAAATATCATATATCATAGTCATCTATTACTGCAGCTGTGAATTTGAATCAGTATTCACAGGTTGTATGGCTGTGTGGGTCCCTGGGGGCCTCATTTGAGTCTTTGGCTCTGGTCTTGACCAATAACGTCTGAGGCGTGTTTTGCAGGCTCAGGCACGAGCGGGGCAGGAATAGTGCCTGTGGCCGTGCTGACCAGTAGTCAGGCAGAAGTCAATATGGCTCCAGGCTAAAGCATCTGCTCAGGCAGCTCGCAAAATTCAAGATTCTTTATTTGTCACATGCATAGTTACAACAAGCAGCGAAGTGCACCCTGGACCGCTTCCCGGATTATTCAGTCTCCACGCAGCAAACCGTACATAACCTCGGCTGACAGAGAGGTGCCTCAACAGGAACCAGCAGGCGAGACCAAAACCTCGTGTTAATCTAGTGTGACGGCACCTGTCTTCCATTATTTGACAAACTCAGCACGGGAAGAATTGTCGTGACAGTGACCTGGCACGTTTGGAGCTATACTGTCAGGAGGATGAAGCCGATTCTTCTGACCTGAACTGCTCTACTCCACCAGCGAGAGGATGAGAACCAAACCAACAGAATGCTAAAAAGTGTGGCGTTCAGACGGGTGTTGTCGTGATGCCTCAGCGCTAGTCGGTAGAAGGATGTGTTAAAAATGACCTTCCTCAAAGGAAGGATGGCGGTGTGAGACGTAATAATCCAACATGGGAGGAATCTACTACCAATAATGCACTGAACAGTGAACAGACGCGGAGACGTTGCGGCTGCTCCTCGCTCTACGCCCCTGCTAGTTTCTGGTGTGGTGGAATGCTAATGACGGTGAATCACAGGTCTCCAGTCGCCGTGCTGGAGGGAGTGAGGAAGTCAGGAGACCACCCAGGTCTCCTCTACTGTCTCTCTCTCGCCGAAGCCGTTAGCAGAGTAATTATATGGGAGTGACGCGAAAAACGCTCTCTGTGCAAACACGGATTAAGTCCCAGACAGACGATTGTGTCGGAGGCGCAGTTCAGAAAAGGCACCGTCCTACTTTCCATCGTTGACCCGGAGTTATGGAAAGAAAAGCAGAAGTCACTTTGTCCATAAACCAAAGCGTTGACTGTCACCACACGCTGATGACATCATCACTCTCACATCGCTCGCTGTGTAATTACACGGTTTCCTGCACGACTCAGCATTTCTCTCCCATAAAGTCTTTGCTGGAAATGACCCTGAACACACACACACACACACACACACACACACACACCACCTCTAACCTGGTGCCTGGAGAATCTGTCATTTTTGTATTTGGTAGAATAACGTGCGCAGACATCTGTGGTTTAGGCTCAGTGGTTCACTTCAGCCGCTGAGAAGGAAATTAGGGAACTTCAAAATGAAACATCCCACTAAACAATCCCGTGTAACTTTACCTCAGGATGTTATATGTTCAGCCGTCAGTAACTCAAACCACACGACCAGTATCATGTCGTGCGAGGACTCGTAGCTTTATTGGTTTCTAGGTAAGAAATCTTTGTGTAGGAGTGTGTGTTGGTATCGCTCAGACACAGAGCTGCTGTGCAGTGACTCGTCTTCCTCCCTCTTCCTTCCGTGGAACCTTATATCTGTGTTTGGGCGAGTGGATAAACATCTGTGTCTGCAGCAGCAGCAGAGATCCCACAGCCTGCCGTGGCTCCTTTTCCCTGAGAAGACTGGGGGGCACTAAGTGCAAGACAAACAACAATAGGGCGTGGGGTGGCGGGGTGGGAGTGCCGCACATTCCTCTCCATTTGAGCTAATGCTCTGGGAGATTCAGTGCTAGATGTAATTACGAGTGAAGCGACGCGCACAGAGGCGAGCTGGTGACTGACTCCACAAAATTCACTGAATGCGTTTCCCAGAAATCCAAGGCCTGGAGTTGACATGCAGCGTGTTTCACCTGAGGGATTCGGCTCACCAGCTGGAATGTGCTCGGCCCAACAGAGCAAATTCAGTCTCTGCTGCGAAGATGTTCATTTATGAATTTTCCAGTGACAGAAGGTGAGCTCAGCTGATGAGAAGAACGAGAAATAAGAAACAAACAGGAGAATAAAGGAGAGTTTCTGAGGCCTGTGAATCACGTTCTGACCGTTTGACTCCGTTCTGTGTGAGCTTCTGGTCCAGTGCTTAAGTCATCACACAAAGCAAAAACCTGACGTGTTACATTCTTGGTATTTTTGGAAAACGCCACATTAGCGGCTGTTCTGGAACGGGAAGTTCTGAGACACACGTTTATCAACCATCTGTCCTGACAAAGTGTCCTTCACTAGCACACAACTCCTCCTCCCTGCTCAGCAGTTGTTCTGGATGAGAACATCTGATAAAAGTGTTTCCATTAACCAGCCAGTTGCTTTTTCACTGCCGGTCGATGGAGGAAGCCGCTCCTCCCAGAAGGTGGGGACTCCCCGCGCAGTCATGTTACTAATGCATGCCTACAGCAGGTACAATCCTCTCCACTCCCTGCGTGACGTGAGTAACGACCAGCTGAGTCCCCGCACACTGAGCTCAACACTCCCGGCAGAAGCTCTGACCACAGCGACCCGTGTCCTCGTGCTGGAGGAATGAAGGGAGCAGGTGTAGTTCAGACTCTGGTCTGGATCAACAAGTTAGATTTAAGATGATATGATTTAATGTGAAACTATGTTTGTTTTATGATTTGGAATAACTTGTTTACAGCGGTGCACCTTGTTGTTGTTACAGCATCTTGTTGTACTGGACGAAAGTGGTGTGTTGTTGTAAATATGTGTCGTATTTATGTCACATTTTCTCCAAATTTAAAGAGTTCTGAGATAAAACTTATCTTCAATAAAAAAAAAATTCAGACTCAGAATTCTGAGATAAAAGTCATGATGGCTTTAATCTTCTTCTTCTTCTGTGTCTCTGCAGTAAATGTACGTTACTGCGCTGAGCCTTGTGTTAAATACCGTTATTTTTAGATTACGTTAAATCACCCCCCCCCCAGAATAACATAAACAAACTAATAGATGACACTGGTTCATTATGACAATGCTAAAATTATTATTATTATCGTGTGTTGCTCATGTTGTGAATACACATGCAGACAAACGAAGGGTCACAGAAGGGGCGGGGCATGGGTGAAGGGGGTGAAGGGGTCAAACTCCTGATTAATCATTGTTAATGATCACGACTGATTTTCTTCCTTTTACCATGTGAAACGGAGGGTAGAAAGGTTTAGTGGATGTGAGAAATGTTGTACGCTCCGTTTCTATGAGATCTCTCCTGAATGTTCCTCCGTGAGGTCAGCGTGCTCGTTTCCATCTTTCTCTCAGTGTGTGTTAAGACGAAACCTGTAAAGTCTCATTGAGAAGCAGAGCCCCCCCCGGCATTTCACGCCGTGTTGGCACCGGTGCAGTGATGGTGATTAGCTTCTGAGTGGAAGCTCTGAGGTGTGTTGATATGATCAGCAGTAAACCCTCCCACAGCTGTCAGACTACAAGCCGGGTTGTGCTTTACGCCTACAAAGCAGCAGAAGCATACAGACAATAATACGACACGCAACATACGACCCACCTACACCTGGACCCGTCCAGCCTGCACCGTTATGTCTGTCCTACAGTGCATGCAGCACGACGCACCGATATGCTGTTACACAAAATGTCTGTTTCCAAGGTAAAACTACTTTTCCTGGTCATCAACCATTTGACCAAATACTGGCAGAAACTTTGGGTTTGGCTTAAAACGCTTGAAGGCAGATGACACACAGACACATGCGCAGGCAACGTCCTGCAGCAGAGCAGCTGCCGGTGAACACGCCATCCGCCTGCGTGTTGGAGGTTTCCATTCATTTGTAGGAATACGCTAAATATTGTGAAACACACTTTCTCTTTGGTTTAATGTCAGTGTTTGTGTGTTTATGCAGTGATGTGTGTGTGAGTGTGTCCTCCCTGCAGCGGAGCTCGGCTGCGTCTGGGCAGGTGATCCTCTCACACTGCTTCACTGGCAGCCAGCTGTCTGCTGCTGTCCAGCTGCCAGAGCGTGAACCTGCCAGCCCCTGGCATCTAGCGATCTGGCAACACGAACCGAGCTGAAGCACAGCTTTCAGGGTAGAAACTGCGGCGTGGACGTAGGTGGTGGTCAAGCCACTGAGGCCATTTCATGTCAGGATCAGATTATACTGTTCGCATGTTATTGCACATCCTGTCCCGCTAGTTACAGAAAAATATATTCTCATAGCTTTGATGGGGAATTATTAAGCTGCAAATTACCCCTGAATCATTTTAATCATACTGTACATGCCTGACAGACGCTGTGCAGAGCTGCAGACAGACAGATTGCATGCACCGTAGACTGGGGTAATTATGGAGGTTTGTAATCATATCATAGGAGTCTGAAAAAAATAAAAACAGACACAGACAACGTCTACTGGTTTTATTTCATCCTATTTTTTCAAAGCAAAGAGCTGTGTCTGTAAAATCAAGCTCAAGTTCATCAGTCTACGAGTATTTAAAACACGGTGGAGACTTTTCCCATGACTTGCAGGATTGTGCCACAGGGAGGGAGAGGGTGTGTTTACAACCTTCATCCTCCTCCCACACTTCATCATTATTATCATCATCATTATTTCTGCTTATCTACTGTACTGTGTGAACTGAAACACGCCTGGCAAACGACGGCAGATCCCAACGATGCGATCGATGTGTGTGGCTCGCCTGAACAATCACGTGTATTTGTGCCAAAACGACAAAGATAAACAGTGATGCAACGTTTCCATCTGAGGAGGGTCTGCTTGCAAAATCAGGCCTCGTGTACATCACACAACTGGCTCCGCAGACCTGTCTTTGTGTTGTTTGTGTATTGTGTGAATTCTAAAATGTCTCCGTACATAAATCTGCCAACTTATTTCTTCTTTGGCCAAACTTTACTGAACTCAGACGCTTCGCGCTCCATCAGCGCAGAGAAAACAGAAGCCTGAGTGGATTTGTCGCACACTTACTATTGTCATATGACTAGAAGCACATCAGCGTGTGCAAGAGCGAGCAAATTTTATGAGCATGACTCCTCCTCAAAAACCCCCCTCCCCACCAAACAGTCACAGGTGACTTGTCTAGAATAAACCACATCATCTCCTGAAGCACGATTAATGCAGCAGATAGTTGAAGTTAGAAACGGCGTGTGTGCAGATCCAACACGTTTACAGTGGAGGCAACGAGGAGATGCAGGAGGAGAGGGAAGGAGGCACAGCCCCCTGCTTCCAGCCTCAGCTGAGTGTCTTATGGGAGCTTCCTCTGAAAGGTCACTGACCTTGAACAGAGAGAATGCAGAAGGGAGAGGGCAAGAGAAACAGAGTTAGACAGATATCCACAGGAAAGAAAGATGTGAAAAGACAGAAAGAAAATAAATAGAGGAGGCATACTGCTGTCAGACCACTAGAAAGAAAATGTGCCTAAACTTTGCATAAATGGAACAAACAATGGGGGAAGGGAGGTGCAAAGGAGGTAAAGCAGGGACAGGAGAAGGCCAGATGGAGGAGTAAGGAAGGATCAAGAGAAAGAGCGGGAGAATGCAGGAGGTACGGGATGAAACGCAGAGACAATCAGAAAGAGAATAGAACAAGGATTTTTTTTCATTTGTTGCAGTAAACTGTAAAATGCCTGAATGGGTTTGACTTGGCAGGTGTACCTGCAGAAGTAATGCAGGAAAGCAGAAAAAAGACTTTCAATTAAAATTATTCTCTGCTGCATCCAAAAATACAAAGTGGCATTGTGTGTCCACAGTTTTCCACTTTTACTGTGCTTACAGATAAACAATGCACACTGACTTTCTCCAGTAATAATTACATTTTTCACAAGTTTTAACCATTTTATTTACCAAAGTTTATGCCGCTCAAATCCAAGCACTACAGTCTACACTGACATCTGAGCACTGATGCACTTCCACTGATCATCGTGGTCGCTACGAACAGCAATTACATTTGATGCGATAAGTTGAGCGTTTGTTAGCTTTACCCTTGAGCTAGCTAGCTAGCAGGACTGAAGCTAGCTACCTGGTTTTTAATTGGGTTTGGAGCATGAACGGCCTGTTAAAGATCAGGCAACAACATTAAAATTGGATTTAAGTCTGGACTTTAACCAGGAAACCGAAAAAAATCTATTTAGTTGTTTAAAAACTAAAAAAGTTTTTTTTTAGCCATTGTTGATTCATATTTAGTTGATAATTTTACTATATTTTAGCACTTTCTCCTGCACTGGTCCTGTCGACCAGACTGCTTCTTTTGAAACATCCCTTCTTATAAGTTTTCAATGCTGAAACATCATTTTTACAGTGAAAGGTTTGTGTGTGAAATATTGAACGGAGGCTCGTCT
Source organism: Microctenopoma steveboyesi (assembly GCA_032359275.1). NCBI lineage: Eukaryota > Metazoa > Chordata > Actinopteri > Anabantiformes > Anabantidae > Microctenopoma > Microctenopoma steveboyesi. The sequence continues at coordinate 17,306,201 of JAUMHF010000009.1, read as the reverse complement.
GTGAAGCCGTTTCACCTTCAAGTACCACTGGACCCGGTGTTATGTGTCACACTCTGTTATTGTCAGTACTGACAGAACATCGTCACTGAGACATATGCCAACCACACTCAGATGTGGTTGGTTTGCTTATGTTCTCAGCGCACCGTGTCTCATACGTGTTGAAGTTGCACAGAAAGCAAATGTAAAGTGTGTGTCAGCAGAAATGTTTCATTGCTGGTTTTGTTAAATGTATTTTTCTGGAGTCTTCTTTAAAGAGAAGGATGCTAAAAAAGAAGAAGTCTTTTCTTCTTAGAAACACTGAGTTATTTCACTGTCTTTAGGTTTAAATAAACCAGGACTGCAAATTACATTAAGTTATTGACATTTAAGCCAAACACAGGATTTTCTTTCCTCTCCTAAACATCTGAATCTCTCACTGTCTTCTTTACCGTCTCGCCCGTTGTTTGTCCCTCCGTCTTCCTCTCTCGCTCTCTACAGGGACCCAGTTCACATGTGGTTAAGTGTCTCTCCTCGCCGAGCCCTCGGGGCACCGATGTCTAATGAGCTGCTGGCTGTTGTGCGTTCGTCCTGTCAGAACAGAGGCGCGACCTCGCTGCTGTGATGGTGAGGCCATGTTATCTCTGCAGGGAAGCTAGCCAGAGCTGCAGCTTCTTTAAAAGGATTTATTGCAGCTGAGCGTGAAATCCCAATCTCTCATGGTGGATATCCTTTATTTAAGAAGAGTTGTCTTTTGAATGCACCAAAATCTAGGTGCTGGTCATGATGATACACTACAGGAAATAAATGACTCCCTGTACAATCTGACAAACCTGTGAAAATAAAAGCAGCCTTTAAAGCCGTAATAAATGAATCTGGCGAATGATGTGTGAAGCAACTTCCAAATTCAGCTCTATTTGACTATATCTACATTAGAATGGGTCCTGCTGTCAAATGCGTTGTGTGAATGCCTTATCTACTAAAATCTGCCCCAAGCCACAGACGGTCAAACTGAAACCCGGAACTGACATGTCCTGCAGATTCAGCAGCATTTTGCGGGTTGTTATCTGGATGCCGGCGAGTTCCCAGAGGCACAGATGTTGTAGCTGGTTGTTCACAGCAGCACATAGTATGTAATGTAATGTTAATTTAGGTAAAGTAGGATAAAGCTTCACACTCCTGCTGCCACCTGTGGGAGTAATGAGGCCTCACTGAAGACACAGAAAGATTGTGAAACTCTGTGATTCAGGTTGTCTATCTGTTGTCACTGTTTTGAGATCAGGCTGTAATACACGTATTACGTGGGAAAACACACACAGTGAAACACGGGGAGACGTGTTGGTGGAGAGCTGGGAGGTGGGAGGGTGGCCTGATAGCTCAATGAGCTGGCGTCAGACTGGGTTGTGGGTCCAACCCCATTTGACTCCTAATCCATCCCCTACCAGGTGTGTCCATGAGCCAGACACCCAGCGCTAGCTCCCTGTAAGTCGCTCTGGATAAAAGCGTCTGCCAAGCAAAGTAAAGTAAAGGTGTAGGAGGCCTGCTGCAGTCAGGAGAGGGAGTGAAAGCCATGACACAGACATCAGTGTGTTGCTGTCAGCACTCTGTGGTGTGTGTCGGCTCAGTGCCAAGGGAGAGGGGAACCCCGCTGAGAGGAAAGTCCAACAGCTCATCACACATGAGAATGTGTGTGTGTGAGCACAAAAGAGTGAGACTCACACACACATGCACGCAGGGAATTCCGACACTGGCGCTTCAATAATTCATCACAGCTCTTCGCGATATCCTCCCACACACACTCACTGTGTGTGTGATGTTCACATGCACCACATGACTCTGTGATTTATATTAAGCCACCAGTTGCAGAGGTAACACACAGAAAACAGCAGCTCTGACGGGGAAAACTAACTGCAGCTAAACCTCTACTTGTTTACAATGCAAATCAAACGAGACGTTAAAATGGGAGAACGGTGCAAACGAGTCAAAATGAGCATAATGGCTGCAATAACGTCGACTCTTCGTAGAGTTAATTGGAACATTTGGGAAATAAGAAGCTTGGTGAGAAGAGTGTAATAAGGGATGGTGCAGGGCAAAGCCTCCAGACGCGTCATATTTATCATGGTGTAACATCTTGTAAAGTTCTGCTGTGAGGGGCCGAGTGATCTGCTGTCGTGTAACTGCTGAAAGCACCATAGCTCCCTCTATCCCAGGAAAGGCAGAAGGAAGCCGATACTCATCTTCCTTCTTCTTATTCTTTACTCTCCAGTTGGAGCCTCTCGCTCGTATTTCTGGCTTTGGCTCCATTCGAGGTCAGTGGTGATTCAGCAGGATGTACCATCAGAGGGACGGACCAACACCACAGCCCCTTCCTCTCTGCACTGGTGGAAGGTAAACATGTAACCTATGGGCAACTACCAGAACGTTTGAATAGTTCTCTGCCGAACAGGTTGAAATCCTACAAGTGTGTTTATTTTCTAGGCGGCTGTCGCTCAGGACTAAATAAGGACAAGCACATTCAGACTTATAGGTGACATTTGCAACACGTCTGCAATGAAAACTATATTCAGGACACTTAAAGCTTGGTACTCATTCATTTGTACCAGAGAACGGCGTTCTACACGCTGCTGCTTCCCTCGTACCCGACTGAAGGTTACATCCGCGCACACGTACAGTAGCACTACACAATCTACTCCACCATATCTATCTTTCCCACTTTTCTTATCTCGTGGTCAATCGGAATTGCAACTTCGATGGTGCTACTGCTTCGCTGATGCAATTTAGATTGTGGCCCCCACCGGGTGGAGGAATGGTGCCTCAGCAGGTTAAGGTACAAACCGTACCTCGCTGCACCTGCAATGTTGTAGATTTGAATCGCCCCCCCACACCCCACCCCCTCATCTACTCCTTTCTCCACAGTTTCTCCTCCCTCTTCGTGGTGCTTTACAGTTTAGGACCTCATATGTTTCCTGCTCCAATACAATCAATTAAAAGACATATATTCTGCCAAACATCCAAAGATTCCCTCACCAGACAAGGCTGAGATTTCCAGAACCTTCTTATCTCTCATCAGGTGTTTTGTTTTACTTGTGTACCACCTATCTTCACCACTGTCTGTCAAACTTCGTCCACGATAGGAGCAGGAAAGGCACGGGCGAGAGAAAGCAGCTCACATTTATCTCACCAAATTCTGAAGCAGAACGACAAAGCGGTTTTGGGTTAATTAGGGACTTGACCCTGTGGAGAATGGGCTTCCATGGTTTATCTCCTGCTCTAATAAGCCGTTTAAAACACCACGTATTTACATTTAGAGTGAATCTTATGGCCCCAGCAACCCTTGACAGGAACTTTACAACTCTGAGTTAAAAAGAAACAAATGTGTTTAAGAGCCGCCGTTAAAAAAGTAATTAACCCACTTGTTCGAATGTCACGGTTCGTACGTCTTTATGCAGAGTGAAGGTTTGATTAGACACGGTGTCGGTTTGTTATCCACTTAGGAATATCTGTCCATTTCATCTCGTCACTGTGTCCAGAAGCCAATTTCCATTTCCGCTGCCAGATCGCTGGGTGTGAAATCAGAAAGTTAACATTAAATTGTCGACATCGAGAGAGAGCAAGAGAGAGAGAGACTGTTCCTATTTAGAAATGACTCAAATCAGGTTGTGGTTTCTCTCCCGCTCCCTCCTTGACGTTTCATTTTGATGCTGGCGGTTGTGGTCTGTGAAAGGTGGGGTACACCCTGGATGCGTTGGCAGTTTCTCAGTGTTGACATATAGAGACAATTTTGACGCTCTAATCACATTTGTGGGCAAATTAGAGTCAACAGTTGACAGAGTGGTTTGAATCCAGGCCAGACGGAGGGAGATTTTCAGCGTGGACTTTGCATGTGCACCAGTCTACATCTGGTAGACTAGAATCAACAGGTTTTTAATCAGAATCAGCTTTATTCTGCAGCTATTCTGCACATACAAAGAACTACTGGACCTACTGCTGGTTGGTTGTTTAGTTGCTGGTTCATCCCTATTTATTCCTAATGCATATGTCCTGTACACCACGGACTAGTGTGGTAGTCAAGACCGTCTAAACCAGGGGTGCTCACTCCCGGAACTCGAGAGCTACTATCCTGATTGTTTTCCAGGTTTCTAAATTTCTTGATTTTAAGTAAAAACTAATAAAATGATTAGAGTGTCTTCAATATTAAACCTTTTCACCTATAATCATAAAAATTAAAAGAGCCCTGAATTTGGGATCTTCAGACTTGGTCTTGGTCTTGATAGTCTCAAGTTGGCCTTGGCTACAACACCACCATGGACAGTGCTGATGTGACCGGTGATGTGTCTGAGCGTTAGATTTTTAACAAAGGGGCCAGGATCGGACCAGGTTGCAGCGATGCTGGTAACATTTAGCTCTTTCCTTAGCTTTTTCAACCAATGACTGGTGACATACCTCATGCTCGTAACATTTCGTTGGCTTTGTTGAGCTGTAGATGATTTAAAAATAATGTGGATGTCTCAGAGCATAACGAGCGGCACTTTGAATGGGGTCACTTCTCATCAAACTTCTTCTAAACGTAAGTGCAGCAGGGAGACCCACATTACACCAGTTCCCCCTGACACCTGCTACGACACACACAGTCCGTCTCCGGACTCGACAGCACAGCTGTGCACCGCTGATGCAATCGAGGGGACTCGAGGAAGGGCTTAAATGTGGCGAGCGCAACTCTCCCACTCGGCTCAGAGCACAAGCAAACCATTGTGGGTACGGTGAGTGCTGGTAACAGCTGGACCTCGACCCTGCGGTGATGACAGAATCAGCTTTGGCCAAAAGCTGTCTTATCCTCAGCCGGCATGATGGATGAGTGTGCGGACAAGCCAGGGGAGCGAGCTGGCTCTAAACTTCCACTGGGTGGTACTTTAGTGGTTCACCCATGTGTTAATTAAGTTGTAGTATGTGGAAAGGCAGCCAAAAAAAAAAAGTTCACTACAAAACGAGCGGTTGCTGTTTAAAGATAGATGTTTGAGTAAAAGTAGCATTTGTTTTATTCTATGAAACTACTGACAGATGAAAAATGGTCAAAATACCAGAAAAGGTTCAGTGTTCTTAAACATATTATTTATGCTTTAACTTAGGAAAAGGTCAGAAATCCATCTTTGGTGGAATAACCCTGATTTTCAATCACAGCTTTCATGTCGGGTCTGTGGGTTTTTTCCAGATCAAAAAGTGTTAAACTGTGAAAATATCTTCATCATTACTTTAGAAATAACAAAAAGAAACTTGCATTTTGAACATCGCCTAGTGAGCCCACACACAGGACGTGTCCATCATTAGCCGTGTATATTTATGCAGAGGTATGAGTGGACCTCTGCTTCCTGCAGACCTGACCCCCGGTAATCCCCACGTGTAATTGGCTCATGACTGACATTCAGTGTTCAATACCAATCAATCTATATGTCACGTCAGAAACGTTAAAGCATTTTAAATTATTAATTTATGATTAATTTAAATGATTGTTAAATAGATCGAGCCATGTTCTGTCTACACACACACACACACACACACACACACACACACGTTTGCTGAAGTAAATACACAAACTCAAACCTAATTTTCGTAGAAGGTCCGACGTAGATTTCTCCTTTGTATAGCAACAAGGAAACATGAAAATGCTTCGGTCCCACTTGTATTAATTATAATGTTAACATGACGCAACACCTGCAGCTTTGAGGTGGAAATCCTATAGAAAACCTCCTCGGGTTGGGCCGAGCCGTTTCTCACATTTTCCTGTGAAATGTTTGACAAAGAAAAGATGATTTTGTAGAAGCAGCTTAACGATGAGTAAACACTGAAACACTGCCCGACACAATGCGACATTTACAACTCACTTGACCTCCGTGTGATACTCGTGCTGCATGCGCGCGGTGAAATAGGTGAGAGTCCGCGCTTTAGTTGGACAACATGTCAAGAATATTAAATCCGAAAAGCCCATTTTCCTGGATGGTGCTCACAGGGCAAAGGCAGGGGGTATGGATAGAACCAGTCATATGCACAAAGCGGAGGTGCACGGAGCAGCCATGTATAATGAATGAACAGCTGAACCACTGGAGGATGAGGAGAGGTAGATGGTGTTTCTGTTTGGGTTTTTTTCCTTGACATATCACATGCTAGCGTGTCATGAATATTTCATTTGGGATGTCTGGTTGGGCTGCTGCTTGCCTTGGGAGCGAGCCAGACAGATGTTGCATGTTCCTCCTCTGTGTGTAAATAAAGCATCAAAAATGTGTGTGTACCTGACTGTGAGGCTCAGGATTGATCCAGAAATCTATCTGCAGACACGGATCGAGTGTAGTCTGTTAGGAAAAATCGTATATTGCAGTGATATTTCACTCAGCGCTAAAAGAATCCAGCTTTATAAACACGTGTTTAAATATATTTTTAAAATAGATGTTTTACATTTAACCCAGACAAATAAGTTGGAGCTCAGGAGATTCATGTTCTACATGATGATACACCTAGTAATGGCTCAGGCTTGGGCTTGGGGTTATTACCCGTTTCTTTATTAAAATTAGAACCAACGACAGGCTCAGATATCTGATAATGTTGTTTTTAAAAACAAGAAAAACAGCTTCGTCTTCGCGGCTGTCTGGGTTCAAACCTGGTTTTTCAGAACATGCTGCCCGGAGTTAAAGAAGTTTTTCTGTTGAAGGCTCCTGTGATTTGACTCCAGCTTTGCTTTCAATCAAACAACTTTTATAACAACCTGTGTCAAAAAAATCCAAACTTGGATTTTCTTTAATTCAACTTAGTGCTTTTGGTTCAGCTTAAGTTTTAGATACGCTGTAACTTAACACGGGTCTGTTGAGGATTCCAGCGACGTGGTTGGAGAACATTGGTCTGAACTGGACTTTGTTTCCTTTCTTTTCTTGTCGTAGACATTGCGAGGATCCTCCCACAAATCAAACCGGGTGACAGAGATTCTCCCAGATTCCAGGGTTAGAGGGCTCATATGTCTAAGTTCCAACAGTCACACACTTTATTATGTGTGTGTGTTGTTTGGATAAAAATAGATGTAAATATAGTTTAACTGCTCTCTTCCAGTGTAGGAAGCCTTCTCCCCCTGAAAGTCCTACACAGTGTCATAAATTAATGGGACTTTGTGAACTCTGGTACGATTGTTTAACACATTACTCATTTTAATTGTTTGCATTGGAGAGTGACCAAGGTTTCCTTATAGCCTTATTGCTTTTGGCTGTTTGCAGGTCTCTGGGAATTATTTTTCCAGACTTTGGAAAGCCTCCCTCTGTTCCCTCCTTCTCCTAAAGAATGAACCAGGCCGAGAACAAAGCCTCTGGGTGCTCCTCATTTCCTGTGAGCGCGCGCACACACACACACACACGGCCAACACTGTGACAAGCCTTACAAATCAGTCCCCGCTCCAACCTGGTCTCGTAAAAATGATGTTCATGTGCAAACACTCTGCGTTAGTGAAACCGCAATTCGATGTTTTTATTTCACTTTGAATGGAACCGTGTCCACCTGGTGAAATGACCGTAACCACACATCAACCCGACCTTAAAGAGTTCTCTGAAGGAAGGTTTGATCACAACAGCAAACCTGTGTCCCACATGAGAGAAACACACGAGTCACAAATACATCTGCTGCACTCACAATAATGGAAAGTTCATTCCAGTAAGAGCTGTCGCCGGACGCACAGCGCGCGAAACACATCATAGGCATGTGTGAGGAGACGAGTCCCTCTGAACAGCAGAAACAGTACCACAACACACATTTGACGTGTCTGTCAAGCTTCGCAAATCACTCAGATACACAAATCATCTGTCTGATGCAGCAAAGGGAAATGGAACTCGGGCAGCGCAGCGGGCTAAAGCAGCACATGAGCAAATATACTTTTCATTCTTTATGCCCCAAATGTTCAACCGCAAAGTTTTCACATAGTGTAGCTGTCACTCATCAGGCCATTACTCATGTGCTCGCATCAATCGGGTCCACCGGGGCAGACTCCGCTGTGGCACCAAAGCAAGCAAACATTCAGAGGACCTCCGCGGTGCCAGCTCAATAAAAAGGATCTAATTATTAGAGCAGAGCAGTCGGCTCGTAATAAAACGTTTGTCATGTCTGTCTCCAGTTACTTTAGGAAATAGGGGTTTACTTTAAAAAACTCTAAGTTAAAAAGTGAGTTTTTGGAAAAGAGATTCCGTGTCAGAATCCCACCGATGATCCGTCTTTTCCTTCAGCAGCATTAATCAGCCCGTCGGTTCTAGTAAAAGTGAGCCGTCCTGTCGCGCTTCCTCTGACCTTACTCTGTGTGACTGATGTTTTTATTGGTGCCCTAGTGATTCTGGAATGATACGCCTATTACAGAGGTCACAAAAGGTCCATTATTATTTTACACCGTGCCCCCCCCGACACACACCACCACCCTTCACTATGGAGTGACAGCGCAGCTCAGGCTGAACCAAGTTCCACACCGACACCGGCCTTGTTCCACAACCCTGCAGCGGAACAGAGACAAGAAATAAGTCATGCCCCCCCATTTTAAACACGCACATGATCCTTCTGCACAGGTTCCAGATTACATGCATGTCAGTGAACGCCCCGCGACGGGAGGAGCGGGTGTTGAGCGTGTTGCAGTAATTGATTTAGCAGCACAAACAAAAAGAGGAAACTGGATTATCTGCATTTTTAACATGGTCAAAAATCAGTAGTTTCACATAAAAGTAGGTAAATAAGTTGTGATTTAAAAGCAGTTACCAAAAAAAGACACATCCAGATTATAGCTGAGAGCTAAAGCGCTTAGCGAGGGGTCTGCTAAATTATTGACATCCTGCACATTCTCAGTTTTGCCAAATGATGAGGGGGAGACAAATGTATTCATCTATTCCCTAAGTGCTTCACAGAACCCAAAGTGTAACCTAGACAAACTGAGCCAAATACAAAACAGTTGAAAAGACTGTGATGATGTGGAAGCCAAATGGTGCCGAGCGGCGCCTGTAACAGGAGGCGGCGAGGGGAGTTTTGAAGAGCCATGCTGGGCTGTTGGCGGCGGTGACATTCGAGCCGCGACACAGCGCACCGGGATGCGATTTAGAGCGTGTACTTCCACCTTCCAAATGATGGCACTTCTAAGAGGTGAAAATAGATCCTTCTGCTTCCTCGCAGAGTTCACAGACACTTTATTTCTGCTACTGAATCAGGAAAAAACGTCTCTTTGGCTTTGGGTGCTGTGAGGCACATTAAGCTTAGCTTCAGCCTGGTAGCAAACCTTCCTCAACTCATTAAAACTAAGTTACACACTATAGCGCTTGTTCTAACTTTGACTTATGTCGCCTCACAGGAATATTTCCAATAATGTAAACTCAGTCAGACCTATGAGGGAAGGCGGGGGTGACCTGAGTGGAGATCAAATCATTCTGGGGTTGAAGTCGTCCGTCACTTTGGGTCAGTCGCTCCCAGAGCTGCTCGTTTGCTCGTGTTGGCTGAATCCTGAGCGGCTGCTGCTGCTGCTGCTGAGCGTGAGATCCGACCCCGCTGGTGAAACGGACACGGATGCATCTCAGAACGAATTCCTGATCACCCAAGAACACTGAAAGCTCCGGAAACGTTGTTCGTCACTGTTGTACGTTGACTTCTTTCTGTGAGTGTGTGTGTGTGTGTGTGCGCGCGCAATGAAAACAAACCATGCGCTGTAACTGATCCTTGGGAAAGCCTTGGTTTCCAGGGCTAACAGGGACGCTCAGATTAAACCGCTCTGGAAAAACAACAGCAGACGTTAATAAAATCATTCGTGCTGTTTTCGTCACTGTGGGTTTAATGTGGAGACAGAGCAAGAAATGTAGAAATGATACGAAGAAGAAGCAGAAACCTGTGACGTCCAGTAGAAAATACAAAGACGTGAAAACGACGTAACACTGATCTCTTAAAATTAATTCTTTCAGAGCGCAACATGCTAATCATCCTCTGGAATCTAAAACCCGATGCTCAGAGCTGAAATCAGCTCCGGAGTCTTGGATGTTCTCTGTGAGCCGAACATTCATTGGACCTAATTTATTCATGTGTGTGTGTCTCTGAGAGGCTGAAAGGATTCAGACCTCCACGGATTAGCCACTTTTGGGCTTTCGCTGATTCCCAGCCGTCCTTCTTTGCGTTTCAGCGTTTAAGTTAAGTGAAAGGTCTCCTTATTTCCCGTCCTCTGTGCCGCGGCCGCCGGTCCCAGCGGTGCCATGTATCCATTTATTTAAATGACTTGGTGACAAATGAGAGTGTAACGATAATGAGCGCGATACTTAACGTTTGCTTCTCCTTTTCTCTCATTCTCGCCCTGACGCATTTCACACCAGCTCAGTGAATGATAATCGCGGCCCCCCGTGTGAATGGGACTCTGAACTTTGTTGAGTCTGCTGCGGAAGAAACCCCGAGCGTGGGTTGTGACTGAAGCACACAATGAAATGGGAGTTTCCTTTTTTAGAGGAACGGGCCAGTTAGGAGAAAAAGGGGTCAAGAATCAGAATGAGAATGACGTTTGCCATAAGCAGAGGCCGACTCTCCGCCGGCCACCGATGCGTCCCGTCCCAAAGTCGGCATCTGCATTGCAAATGTGCAGCGCACTGGCTCTTTATAGAAGTGGACGGGATGGCCGGAGCATGGTTCCCATACACACCCCATCTGTCATTCTGCCCCCAGTTAAATGCCCAACAACCCCCCCGTTTGCTAACATGGGCCTGCGAGAGCGGCCTCAGTCATAGCTGCAGCGCTCCCCAGAGCGGGGACACACAGCGGGGGCTTTGTTCCAGCAACAAGGCCCGGGAGGGTCCGGGTCAAGGGCAGGATGCTGACATCTTTGATAGGCTGTCGAGGTGCAGTCACACACACAGACACACAGCGAGAGTGTGTGTGTGTGTGTGTTTGTTTGCCTCAGCTTTGCCGCCTGAAGCACTTTTGCGTTTCATCCTGCGACACAAGGCGAATGAATGTGGCTCGTTTGGGCTGCTGCTCTTTTGACGTGGACGCAGCGGCGGGAGCAGCAGTAGCTGCACACGGAGCATGTGCAGCGATGGTTCAGGTCTCCTTCATGCATGAGTCCTGAATCACAGAAGCAGGAGATCCGTTCCTCTGCCTATTTTTCACCGGGCGTCTGCATGCGCTACAGAAACACGGGCTTTTCAGCAGTAATGCTCATTCATTTGTCTTCCTGCTGAGAGACATGTCGAGCTGTGGTCCACTCTCACAGGTGTTTTCACTCAGGCTGCGTGATTAGCTGCTGCTCAGGACTCTTTTTTTGTTTATAGATTGACAAGTTGTTTCAGGAAAGCGTCAGCGGTTTAAAGGTTGGAGTGATATGACCAGACGGTAGTTTTGGAGAGAAGACTCTCGGTTCTGTTCGTCTTATAGATACTGTTAGATACTGTTGGACTGATTTCCGCTCCAGCCGCATTAACTGAAAACACCTGTGTGGGTGGGTGGAGCCTTTAATCACAAGTTCACAAAGGTGGGTCAGTTTACGGCGGCGTTTCCTTCAGCAGCAGGTTGCAACGGAGCCAGTTACACTTTGATGTTGGAGGTTTCAAAGGAGCAGAGCAGGGCTCCCAGTCGGCGGTTTCTAAGCCGACGGTGTTGACAAAGAGCAACAGCAGCGACAGAACTTTAACTGACTTGGAAACGTTAACGAAGTAAAGATTCTCTAACACACTGTCTCCTGTGTTTGTGCTGTAGGGAGACATTTTGATAACCCACCAACATCCCACCTTTTCCTCCTGAGCGTGCAGTTAGTTTTTGAAACAGTTTATTGTTTCAGGGTCCTGCAAAGAATGTTGATGAGACAAAAACCAAAAAAAAACCTGTTTGTGCACAAAGCAGAACTGAAAAAGGCCTTCGAGTCACCAGCCCTTTGAAGGTGTGTGTGCGGGGGGGTGTCATTTTGAAACACTGCACAAAGCTTCAGCAGTAGCACACCAGGAGGCATGAAGCATGCAGGAGACGCTCTTCGTACTTCTCGCCTCCTGTTTCACGGTCATGACGGATCAGTACTTCTCTCCAGTTCCTCCGTTCCAAAGCTGTAGTTTAACATCTGTTGGTGAAGTTAGTGTCTGGAAGCCAAAAAAAATGAGCCAGCCGATACTGGAAAAATGTGAAACTAGCTGTTGAATGCGTTTTGAAGACAGCTGAGGTGAGACGTCGTGCCGCCCTTTAGTCCTCGCATGTCTGGATTCTCTGCTCTGCAGGCTGCAGCCTTCTGTGGCAAAGTCGAGGGAATCAAGACTTCTTAGCTCAAATCTGGTCGCTTCATGTTTGCAGTCTCTAAACACCAGATGTAAAAGCAGTTCCAGGAGGTGGAAGCTCCTGCCCTCCGCTGGTTACGGCAGAGTGTGAGGGCTCCTTCTGCAAACAGCCATAAATCGTCAGCCCCTAACGGCGTCTTTGTCCGAGCTCTTAATATCAAGAGTTTTATTGCGAGCCTTGACAACGTGAGCAGGCTTCATGGAGCGTTATTAATGTTCACTGCGCTCTAGGTGTTGGTTCTCATGGCTGCGTCACCGTTCATATTCATGAGCAGGATTCTCAATGAAGATGGCAACAGTCATGTTTGAGTCATGCGTTCCCTGCGCAGGAAGCGTTCCTCATTTAGGGTTAGTCACTTTAAACACGAGCCGACATAAACGCACAACCTGAGGTTCCTCAAAACCAACAACGCAGTGCAACAAACGGTTTGTCAGCCCGTGATCATGAAGGTTAAAGGAAACCACCACAAACACAAGGAGGTGGAGACAGTATTCATTTCTCTCTTTGTCCTTGGACTTGGGAACCTGGCGGTTTTATGTTGACCTGTGTGAAAGGGGAGTCTGCTCGGGGGCCTTTTGTTGGCGCTGCCCCGTCTCGCTGTCTCGGTCTTTATGTTTGGACGTCTTTGAGACGTGACGGTATGCAGCTGAGGGAGAGATCGCGCTCCGGGATGAATAGCTCCACGTTTCAAGTTGTTTTTAGAGGACGGGGTTGTTTTCACCCCTGTGTGTCCTCCGCTCCGGGACGCCCCACAGGAGACGAGCGGTACTGATCCGTGGCTGTGTGTGGATTAATTATAAGGTCTGTGCAGCGGGAGATGGGGATGATTCCCATCCATGGTTAATTATCTAAAATGAAGGATGATGATTGCTGGATCGAGGAGACAGTGGTAAAAGATGCTGCGTGTTTACAGAAAGTTATGATGCACATATTGCACTTACACACTTTTGGAGCAGATAGGGAGTAATTCTGTGTTTTCTTTACGCAGCACCATTAAACCCTTAATTAAAGTGCAGCAGACTGTTTCTCAGACGCTGTGCAACCTGACTGGACTTGAACGTTCAGGGCGGGGAGCCAGTGAGGAAATGCAGCTAGAAACGGCTCTATTTTTCACAGTGAGGTGAAAATGAGAATTTGAGCGCCTGACTAAACGAAGCTTTGGTGTCTCCATTCAAGCTCCGTCAAGCGTTCTCTCTTTGAGCCTCCCTGAGACAACTATTAGCGAGCGAGCTGCTTCTGGGCCCTCTGTGTTGGAGAGTCTGCATGTCCGGGCATCTGTTTAAGGGGGGGGGGCTCCTACGCTCTCTCTGTCTCCTCTCTGCCTTTGAGAACTGACAGAAGTTTTGACAGTGGCAGTAAATTTGCTTTGCAGACCTGCTGGGAGGCAGGGGAGCACAGCGATGCGAAGCCCTTCTGCACTTCAAGGACCCAGAGCGTCTGCTGGATCGCCTGTCAGAAATACTAAGGCTGATAATAAATTAGCTTTAGCACAGCTGTGGCTGTGAAGCGCGCGCAGAGGCACCAGCGAGAGCTAGAGGTTGTCTTGACTTTTATAGAGCGAGCAATTATTCAGAGAGAAGGTGAAATTTATCACCATGGCACTTTTTTTCTGTTCGGGCTGAAGAGGAGGCGCGAAACGTATCCGCTAATACTTTACCAATTAGTCTAAACGTGATGCGAAACGTTCCGACGTAGCTGAATGAAACTGTACCGTCTGGTTCCTGGTTCCTAACAACAAATACTGTATGAGCATGTGGTACTGTGAATACAAAACACTTGTACGGGGGGCGGGGGGGAGAAAAACTTTAAAAGATGAAAACTGTGGCATCAGAGTTTCCTGCACAGACATTCCACCAGTAAATAGTTTCAGAGAGTAGAAACCAGCATTGATGCAAACTTTAATTTTTTTTCTGAAAGCGTTAATGTTCAAATGGGTTTTAAACAAATACACTTCTGAGGCAGGTTATCCTTAGTACAGCTGGAGACGTCTCCTCACATCCTCTTCCTCCTTCTCTTCTGCGCTCCCTGTGATCCGCCTCTCACAATGTAAAGGAAGCTGATGTGTGTCCCTTTGCAACTTCCCCTCATCTGAAGCCGTTCTTTCCTTTCTTATCGTGCGAGTGCAACGAGATCTGTGGAAAACTCCCGTCTCCTGGTATCTGCCCCCTCTCCCTTTTTCTCCTTCTCTCCTTCGCCCACTCGCTGTCCCTCGATCCCCCAGCACTCTCCTTCCGCACTGTGTTCCACTTGCTTTGAGCCATACTGAGCCCTAAGTCTGGAATTTGAGTAAGGAATAAATACACGCGGTCCCGTCCTTCCCTACACGCCCCTCCAAACCGCCCAGGCAGGCCTGCAGTGTCCAGGACCTCCTCGTGAGGCTCCCATGGGGGATACCTGGCATTTGAAGCCATCTGCCTGGGTATTAATGGAGGAAAAAGAAGGAAAAGGGCTCCAGACTGGGAAGTTGAGAAGCAGCGAGGGTGATTAAAAAGTCAACAAGCAGGAGTTGGTGATTTGTATTATTATTCGTCATTGAAGGAACTTGAAGGAAAAAGGGATGTGATGTGTAAATCAGACTCTTCGCTGCACCACGAGTGAAATAATGGAATAATCTGTGCTGGTGAATAGCGTGTGGAATGTGGCTAATGCATATGTGGGTTAAATGAAAGCTGACTCTGAATTTTATCGGATTTGTTACCGTTAAATGACAAACGTGAATGTGCCCAAGGCCAACGCCTGAGAGGCGCTGATACTGAATCATCATTCGAATATGGTAGACACAGCGTCTCACTCTCTTTCTGAGTTAGTCTGAACGAGTGACTGAACGTTTCTGCTTGGTATTCAAACACAGGGGAAGTGACGTCCTGGACAGTTTAACCCCTACAACCTGGAGTTTCATGTCCATCTGATACATGATGTTTGGTGAGAGTCTATCGTGGGGTAAACGTCAGTGGTAGAGCTGCAGAACGGTTCATGCACCAACGTGTCTTTGATGTCTTCGACATAAGAGTAAAATATCGCTGTTCCAGCTACATGTTGTAGTTTTGTTTGCCTACAGCCCAAAGCAAAGTTTCAGGATGTTTCTGAAACCAGACGATTCGTCTCCAAACGTGTGTCGAGAGTCGTCCAGCTACTGACGAATCAGTTCGCAGCATCATGAAAACGGGAGGAGAAAAAGTGACCAGTGTTACTGAGACGCTGGAAAGAAGCACAATTAAAGCTTGTTGTTTCCAAAATGAGTCACACAGATGACTTTTTGGTTTTGTTGTTGTTGTAAATTTGTTTTCTCCTCTCTTGAATAATAGGTTTTGGACAAATGGAATGATTTGTCTTCATACCTAAACTCACCCATATGCTGCACCATCTGTGCTCCACATAGCTGTTCTGTTTTCCAATTGGACCAGCACACAACCTGGCAACCTTACAGCTTGAAACCCATCTAATGGACTGTGTGTGTTTTGCACAGGAAATCAACCAATTTCAAGTTCACATATGTCTCTTTCTGCGCCACCCCTTAGACCTAAACGCGACAGTTTCTCTTGGCTCCACTCGCGAAAGCTACGCATGCTAGCAGGAGGGCAGCACGCAGCCAGAGCCTGACTGCCATGTGCGAAGGTGGGTCCTGGAGGAAAGTGTCTGTGCTTATGTTGGCTCCTGAGGATGCATTAGCTCGACAGACTTGACCTTTTCCAGACTAGACGAACCAACCAACGCTGTGGACACCCAGGGAGAATGAGGCAAATGAAGGGAAAATGATTAACGGGCTATTTTGTGTGTTTGAAGGAGGCATAAGTGACTCACCAGCTCAGACACTTTGGGTTTTGGATTGCATGTTGACACAAAGTGAATGATGGGGAGAGTTGTGTAATCCCTCATTTTTAGGAGTCGCTGAATGATTCTGGATACGTTACCAGTTCATGATCTGATAGGAAAGTTACACAAACGGCTCGTTCAGGTAAAGACTGCGAAACATTTCATGGTCCTCACACTGTAAGTTTGAATGTAACGTTATAACGTCATCCAAAGCAGATCCGAACGTGGCAGCGCTGCCAAAATGAAGATGAATATCTCTGTTTGGTGAATCTTTACATCTACTTAAACACTTTGTTTTGCTCCTATCTCTGCGACGCAAAACTCCCGGAACCAACAATCTGAGGATTGTATCGACACAATCGCACACGAGTACGCGAGCTTTTTTACAAAGCATAAAAACAGGTTTTCCTTTGGACAGAAAAGCATTTTAAACAGCTGGACTAAAAAAGAAACATTTACTATTGGTCACGGCTAAAGTGCTCCTGCTATTTTTATTCACTTCAACGTGCACAGAGCTGCACATTCCCCGCAGTCAAACTGCGCGTGAGTGTGCTGTGAAAGGCCGAGCTGTGGTTTGGCCTTGGAGGAAACACGGTGATGACCTTTGTTATCTGCAGGGCAACCCTGGTAAAAATATTTTACTTTCACCTTTTTATTAGCCCGATATTTGCTGGTGTGACACTTTGTACGCATGCAAACCTGCTGCAGTCTGGGGCTGACCCTGGACAAACGCTGCAGGTTTAGAAACCATTTGTCCTGTTGGGTGTCGGGAAGAAGGGATCATTCACTCAACTCATCGCCAGGGTTCCTGTTGGAAAAATTAACTGTAAAAGCCTTTACACTGTAGAACTCCTGAAGAAACCGGGAATTTCATTTAGGCGGTCCAAATCTTTGGAGCCGACGCTGATGCTGTCTTAGGTCCAAGCCTGCATGTGCCTGCTGTGCGTTCACACACAAACTGGCAGCTTCAGCACCAGCTTCCTGTTGCAGAAGGTGTTTGTCATTCTAGGAGCTCCCGGTGCTGCATTGCTGCCGGCTGCACCCTGTGGAGTGGATGTAGATGACTGATGGCTGTCACGGTGTAGGTGACACTCCAAAGATGCTCCGCGTTTTCAGATAGTCCTCTAATCTCATCTCTTCCTATCGTGTGGCTTTTGTGAGTTAGGAATGTGTCCGGGTTTGACTGTAAAACACTTTCCCACCTTTCTAAAGCCGAGCCAACGTTTAATTTGATGTCATGTAACGCAACAGCGTTATTTACAGCGTGAGCTGCGGAGAGGCACACTCTCTCGTGCACGACGCACATGTGACGTGCACAAAGGCGCTTCAGCTCCTGCGCGTGTGTCATGTGTTGAAGCATAATGTGTCATACAAATTGTACAGTTATTGTACTGCTGTCTGCATTCATTCCTGCAGGCATGCATGCTATTGCCAAGACGACACAATGTGTGTAATTGTGTCCCGGGAAGGAGTCGTGTGTGTGTGTGTGTGCGCGTGTGTGTGTGTGTGTGTGTGTGTGTGTGTGTGTGTGTGTGTTTTACAGTATGTCCATCCAAGTTGTGGTCACTCCACAGCTGTTTTAGATTTCTGGATTGCATTGTGTTCAGCAGTCAGAACATTCCTCCCCTCAACACAAACCACTGTTATTATACATTTAATATATGTTTAACATCTTACATTTCAGGCGCGTTCGGGGGAACAGCTTAGCTTCTGCATAGTTTCGGTGTCTTAAAGTTCAACAAGCTAGTTTGACTTTTACCAAAAACCACAGACACACTGTGTCATTTCTGTTTTATGTCCAACAACTGTTCATATTTAACAAACACTAATCCTGTTTAATCCTGTATGTTGCACATCACAGGCTACGATAATGTCTGTAAAACACTGAGAGCATTTAGTGGTGAAACGGGACACGCCCTTTTTAGAAACAACAATCAATGAAAATGTTGCTTCGTTTGCTTTTACTGGAGATTTGGGAGAAAGCTAAGCATGAACAGACGCCTGTCCCCCTGGTCCAGTGGACAGAGCGTCGTGTCGGAGTTGTTTCTGTGTCCGGTTTGATCCTTCGTAGGGTGTGAATCTGACTGTGTGGCAGCAGCAGAAAATGAGCGACGCCGTTTAGCAGCTGCAGTAAACGTGACCAGTTTGCACAGAGAGGCACTAACGTGTGTACAAATTGAAGTAATTAGTGTATGTGGCTGTGTATAAGACAGTATTATAGTTTGTCTGTGGGACATGGTGTGTTTAGTCTGCGCTTTCAGTCGGAGTATGCATTCGTGAGAGAGTTCTGTCTCCTCTCCTGGATCTGTGAGAGCAGTGTGACCTTTAGAGGGTCTGGAGTGTTTTCCAGCGCTGGTGTTGACGGGGTTCAGGGCCACGGGGGATGAGAAGTGGGGTGAGGGTGAGGGGGAAATAAAAGTGGACTTTGGTGGGATGTTGAGATGGGGGCAGGATGTCAGGGAGGTCCACTTGGCCATGAAATTAAAAAGAAAATGCAATGCGATACAAGGAAAATAAACAGAGGGGCCTCCCAGGTTTGGTTTGAGCAGCCGTGGTGATTATTGAACTGAGCTGATTGTTTCCTGGCTTCCCATCTTACAACAGAAGACTTCCAGAAAGTGGACAATCAGAAATGTTTTGTTGGGTCTAAACCTGAACACCCTCCCTGAAAACATGTACTGCTCACCTTATTTTTAATTTGGGTGCAAGTGGACCAACGCTGTTTCTCATGGTGTTGCTTATTAAAGACAGGACACGTTCTCCAGTTGGAAAATGCTGCATTCAGGCTGTTGCAGGACTCTTACATTTGATCACGCAAAGCTGTAGCTAAGGACCAGAGGTTGTTGTTACATACACAGTCATCCATCACTCGTTGGGAAGCACTGCCAGCATTAGGCAGGGCAGGACAAATAGAGACGTACAGCAGTGGAAATATTGCTAATTTAGATCCAGCTGTTGAACTCTAATGCAGAAAATGAGCAGGACGTTGAGCAACAAGCATTTGCCACCACTGAATTCTTCTGGAAAAATGTGCTTACGTCCAAGAACATGAAAAATGGATTTACTGTAGCAGCGTACCGTATTGGCAGCGTCAACATGAATTTATTTGTTGCTGGCAAAAATGAAGCCGTTGAGCTCTGCAGAATCCGAATCCCAATAAACTCTCCACCCTGAACCCCTCGCTCTCCTGGCTCCGCTGTGCGCGCCTCACTTCCAGCTCTAAGGGGGGACATTTGTGTGTCAGTCTTTACGGAGGGTTGGAGAGCTAACGGCTCTTTACTGAACCGGTGCTGTGTCATTTTCACCGTCTGGCTCTTCGAGGGAAACAAAGCTCCAAGATCTTCAGCGCGGTACGATTGCACCAGTCGTATGAGAAGATGATGCGACGGACTGACCTACAGCAAATAGTCTAAACAAAGATGGTGTATACCTGCTAATATTACAGATGTTAGCATGCCAACGTTAGCTTAGCAGCTTTCGTCTGAAAAGTGCCAGCGTTCTTTAGAGAGAAACTATACCAGTGTTTTTCAAGTGCTCCAAAAATACATTTCCTGCAGTAAAAAACCTACATAGAAATTCTGATTATCATGTGATTCACCGTGTTTTTATGAACCTGCTAATACTCATTCTGGGCTCAGCACTTCTCATTCCTAATCTGTTGCACTGTGTATCAGCTGGTGTGGGCGTATACAGTCACACGTGTGACAGTTCCCTCTGAAATAAAGTAGAAAAATAAAATGCACCCTTTGTCCATCGCATGCTCGCATTTGTCCACATACGTGCGTGAGAGGACTCTGCAGGGTTTCCTCTGCAGAGTCCGGTGTTGACGGCTGGCACATGTGGCCCGAGATCCCTGCTTGCAGCATGACACAAGAATTCACACTCTGCCTCCACCGAGCTTTGCCATCGACAGCTGCACTTTTAACAAGAGCTCCGAGATTCAATTACTGGCCCATTCCGACTCTGAAATCTCATCAGCTGAGGCGCACAGGAAATTGCCTCTCACAGTGTAAAGGTGGTAACTGGATTGTACGCACATTGTTCCTGTGCGCACTTGATTATGTTGTGAATTGTTGGCAGACTGCGTTGGAAGCACATCCAAGCTCCGCTGGGTAGAGTTTCCGCGGCAGAAGTAGTTTCTGATGCAGTGTCTGAGTTTTTCATCAGGCAGTGAGGGAGGGTTCAGTCACTGGGGCAATGAGCAAGACATTTTTTGGCAGTTTTTACTGCGTAGAAGTGAACACAGGAGAGTTGACATCATACTCTTTCAGTTTTGGGCCCAGCTGTCGGGGGGGGGGGGGGGGGGGGGGGGGGGGGGGGGGGG